>JAWRVF010000245.1:0-279157 GCA_036785485.1 Physcomitrellopsis africana
GCTTCAAGAGAGTCGTTCTTTGTTGATCAAAAGCTGCATCTCCTTCTTTTGGTGCAAGATAAGAACGTCTAGAAAGTGCATCGGACAGACCTTGTTGTTTTCCTGGCCGATATGTAATAATGAACTCAAATCTTAATAGAGACATGTTCCAACGAGCCTGACGACGATTCAACATGCGTGCTGACATGAAATACTCGAGGTTCTTGTGATCCGTATATACGATGACTGGACTAGAAGCGCCTTCTAGATAATGACGCTATTCTTGAAAAGAATCCACAATTGCGAGAAGTTCTTTATCGTGGATTTTGTAGTTGATCTCTACTGTCGAAAATTTCTTGGAATGGAAAGCTACTGGATGGAGTTTGTTATCTATTCCCATTTGTGACAATACTGCGCCGAAAGCAAAGTCTGATGCATCTGTTTCCATAAAGAATGCCTTGAAAAAATCAACGCGATACAAGATTGGTGCAGAAGTAAAAGCTATCTTTAAAGCTTCAAATGATACTTTTGCTTCTTTATTCCACTCGAGCTTGTCCTTACAAGTCAAACGTGTAAGTGGGGCTGCAACTTGAGAGAAGTTCTTGATGAAGATTCGATAGTAATTGGAAAATCCTAAAAAACATTGTACATCCCTTACTGTTTTTGGAATCTTCCAATCCATGATTGTTTGGACTTTCTTAGGATCCATCATGAGGCCATCATTCGAGATGATATATCCTAAGAAGTCAACTTGAGTAGTGTGAAATACACACTTTTCCATCTTGGCATACAATCCTGTTTCTCTGAGTTTTTGTAAGACATGACGAACATGTGTTTCGTGCTCTTCTATGTTCTTAGAGTAGATTAAAATGTCGTCTAGGTAGCACACAACAAAATCATCTAAGAATTCATGAAAAACATCGTTCATGAGATGTTGGAAAGCAGCTGGTGCATTTGTGAGTCCAAAAGGTATAACATTATATTCGAAATGTCCATACCTTGTTCGAAATGCAGTTTTCCATTCATCTCCTTCTTTAATACGAACCAAGTTGTATGCTCCTCGTAGATCTATTTTTGTATAGATCTTAGCTTGATTTAGTTGATCAAGAAGTCCAGAGATTAAAGATAGTGGATTCATGTTCTTGATAGTGATCTTGTTAAGTCCCCGATAATCTACACACATTCGTAATGATCCATCTTTTTTCTTCACAAATAGAATTGGAGCTCCTACAGGAGATTTGGAATGGCGTATGAAGTTCTTGGCCAGATTCTCTTCAATATACTCTTTGAGTTCAGCCAATTCATTTTGTGATAAATTGTAGATTGGTCCAAAAGGAGGCTGAGATCCCTCTTTGAGATCAATCGAACAATCATATGGGCGATGCTCAAGAAGAATATCACCATTCTTCTTCTCAAAAATATCTTGATAGTCTCGGTATTGGCTTGGAATGCCACTTGAAGCCTTTCTACTATCAAAAATGGGTGTTGCGTAAATAGCAAAAGTTGGTCCTTCTTTTGCTGCGTGTATAAAAGCTTTTGCACCTATAAGTATAGGTTTTATTATACCAGGCTTGTAACTTTTTATTGGATTGGTAGGATGTTTAATAATATCCTGGGAAAAGTCAAGTCTACGAGAATTCCAATCTATTTGAGGGTTATATTTTTCTAGCCATGACAAACCTAGAATAACTAGATTAGATGGAGATTTAATTATGTTAAAGGTTACATAGCTATTATGACCATCTATTATTACTTTTATAGGACGGGTTTGATGAGTGACATCTCCTGAGGACAATGGCAACCATCTATGACTTCTACATGTACGGGTTTAGGTTTCTGTACTAAAGGTATTTTACGATTCTTAACAAATTGTTCATCTTGAAAACATGATGAGGCTCCTGAATCTAATAAGGCAAAGGCTCTGTAATTTTTTGGTCCTAAATATACATCTATCATAAAACAAGGAGAGGATTCTGAGGAGAGAATAGGACCTTTACTGGGAATTGTACAGGGTTCCAGCTGCACGGTCCCTATTGTAGCTGGACAAATTCGTTTTCCGACATGTTGTCTTCTTTGACAGCCGTACTCTTCATTTTGTAGTTGCGATGTTTCTTTGGACAATGTTGAGCAGTGTGCTTAGGTTCTCCACAATATAAACATAATCTTTCTTGACGACGACGAATCTTTTCTTGTTCAGTAAGAGGTTTAAAACGTATCGCATCAATTTGCATGTCTTCTACTTTCGAATGTACGTTTTGTAAGGATGTTAATGTTGCCATTGAATAATAACGTTGAGGCTCCCTTGTACAATTCTTGGATCGAAACTCAAAAAGTCGATTGTCACACTTCACAACAAAATCAATTGCTTGACTCAATGTCTGAGGATCGGATAAATTGAGCATTAACTTTTTTACCTCATATTATAATCTGTAGAGAAATTGACTGATGAGTGCAGCATCATCCCACTTGATGTCGGTCGCTAGTTGTCAAAATTGTGAAGCGTATAATGACACTGATCGATTGCCTTGTCGTAGGATACGAATCTTGTTGGTTGCAACACGAATTGCATCATGTTCTCCATACATCGATCGAAATTCCGCAAAAAATGCCTCCAAATTATCCAATATTGGATCACGTCGTTCAAAAAAAGATGAAAATCACGATAAGGCAGGACCCGAAAGTAACGTTCCAATAAACCTAACTTGAGATCCTTACGTAGGATAACTCTGAGGTTGAAGTTTGATCACCAATTGTACCTGATTGATGAATCCTCGAAACTTAGATCTTGTGCCATCAAACTTCTCAAGCAAACTGATTTTTGGTTTTCTAACGTTTGAACGGTGCTCCATCATCGGTGAGGTAGCATGGTTTGGTGTAGATATTGACGAAGCTCCAACCATCTCTACATCTTCACTTCCTACTAATCTTGATGCTCCTTGTGGTGGTAAACTGAGTTGATGCATTGCAAGCATTAGTTCTCTCATTTGCTCTTGCATTTGTGCCATTGCACTCTTCATTTCCGCAAGCTCTGCCACGATAATATAATAGAAAGGAAGACGTCTACTCTTACTTTAAGAAATACGGAATACACACTCAAAAGAAAAAAAATTCTAGAAACAATATCAGTTTAGAAGTGGGTACTCCACAACTTCTAATACGCTGCATGCTCATCAATATAGCGTAATCCACTCTAATCAAGAAAAGACAGAGCTCTGATATTGTATGTGTACTCTTGTCAATCTGTCAAGGACAATAACTAGATGAAGTCAAATAAACAAGTGAGACCTCTCTCAAAGAAATAAATATAAAGAAGTATATATATTAAAAAGAAATTGGAATGGCTAATGCCAAAAAGACAAGAAAAACTAGAGACCCTTGAACTAGACTGGAAACAAGAAAGGAGTTGACAAGAGTGAAGAAGGCTTCACTCTTGTCTCTATTTATACTATCTACCTAAGAGCTAAGTGGCGACGTTCTATAGGACCTCCAACACGTGTCCAATTTACAAGACACGTGTCCAAGTTGCAAGACACGTGTCGAACTTGCAGGGCAAGTTTCCTATATGTTCGCCACGTATTTAGCTTGGTCTTCAAGCTACCAACATGTGCGACATGTGGCTAACTTATTGACCAAGTTTCTAATCCAAAAGTCTACTATGGACACTTATAAAGTCAAAGCAGCATCTATAAAATTTCTAGGAAGTTTCTCTAAAGATATTATGGAATTAACCTGCTTTTATCTTCTTTTATCTAGTTCTATCTGATCATATAGGTAACTATGTATATGTCCGTGACACTATTTCATTTTAAGTTGGTATTTGATAAACTCCTTGAGATAGAATCATCGTGGCTGCGGTAGTAAAGAATTGGTCATAATGACATTCTTCTCATACCTTGGCTTGATCAAATGAGGAAGTAATAATAATTAGTTGGGCCTCTTTTACAAACATTTTTAATTCGGGTAGATAGAATCTATTAACTAATATAGACAAAACAAACAACTTTGATATTTGATTATTTGGCCATTTAAAAAGAATATTTGTTATTTAGCCATAATATGACTGCACCACTTTTCTTGATACTATTCTATTATTCATTAACCTTTCCTTGAAATATTTTTCAAATCTTATTAGTAAAAAATAAATTCAAAACGTATTTTTTAAATTCTCTAATTAGAAAATTGATTCACGGGTTGGCAATTATTCCATTTAAATACCGTGTCTTTCAAGGTCGCTGGTAGCCATCTCAACCAAATATCTTCAGTTCTACCATTATTGGCTACACATGCAGCCAAGAATTGAAACAAATATTGATCTGAATCTATTCCTGGCAAACCTCTAAAGGTAGGTACTGGGACTATGCTAGTTGTGCAATCATCCATTGTACCCATTTGGACTACAATTGGGACTATTGGACCTTCCACCGCCATTGAAGATGACAATGTTTTATTCAATTCTTTATTAAAATAAACACTACATTCTCCAATTATCTTTTTTGGACTTCTAGGCCTCCGTAATTTATTATTATTATCTAAAAATATTTTTATTAGTTGAAATTGAGATAAAAATGATGGTTTTTGAAACATGCTAAATTGGCCCTTAATGGCAAGCAATTTATGCTATTTTGAAGAACCAATCTTGCTAGAATTGGTTGTATCCACTATTGAGAAAGTATCCAATAGAATACCTAATTCTTATGTGTCATGTTCTCTTTCTGTTAACAGATTTAAGAGATATATTAGACTGTTGTTCAAATTATCTATGAGTATTCTCGGCAATTTTTTTAATGATATATATGTTTAAAATATTAAAAATTTGTTGTATTCTAAGTATACTCGGATGTATCGACAACCATGCAACCATGATTTAATCCAACTTTGTTGACACTTTTTCTTTAGATTCCATTCTTATGTATCTCGCAACAAATTTTTTGCTTGTGTTCTCTCCTATCTTCTTTTCAATGGGCATATTTTCTTCAATGCCATATTTTCATTCTTATTAATTATAATCTTTTATCATTTCTCTGAAATTACTTTCTATTTCCAATTTAACTATACATTTGGCTTCACTTTTGAATCGACATTAATTTTAGAATCTCTTTGTACATCATGCAAAAACTACTTGTTCAGCAATTAATTCCTAACACTCAAAACTATTGTCATTCCTTGGCAGTAGTGCCAAAAATGTGATTTGCCATTTTACTTATTCTTCCAATACTACTTAGAATAAACCTATAAAAAAGGATTCAAATAAGGGGAAAGACTAAACGCATGAGATACACTATTAGGATTATACAGTTAACTGCTTCTGAATGGCAGAGTCTAATGAACATGCAAATGCTCTGAAACAACCATGTCCTCTTCATCTTCCTACCATTTTGCAGTTAAGAATATACTTTATAATACTATCTCCTATAATTTTCCTATTATAATCTTTTGTCTTCTTCCAATTTCATAACATGAAGTGATATTCCATTGTCTTAATAGACTGCATACAATCACTTCACATTCCAATCACTGGAAATAACTTCTCACCAAAAAGTCATTCCAAAACTAATCATCTCTCTAATATTTTTTTTTACCGCTCAACTCTCACAGCCAATACAACACAATATACTCATTCACAATGAAACTTTATTGATATATATCGTCTTTGCCTGCCAATTTGCCACATTGAATTCAATCATCAAACAACTATAATTTTTTATTCATCCATATATGAATTGAATTTTTTATTTTATTACTATACTTCATAATTTATATGGTACAATCAATTGGAATGTATTTTGAATTTTCTACTTCAATCTAACATAAAAAAAAATAAAAAAAAGAGATAGCACCAAACTTATCTTGGCTCTCAACTCTCACAATTGGTCCGTGATATCTTCTTTCTTATTCTCTTTATAGTAAAAATCAAAATACCAACCATCATCTCTCCTACCTTAATCACTTTTTCAACTAATTTCCCTATGTTACCATCTATACTAGCTAACCAATGGATTAATCATCTAATTTATGAAATTTTAACCCTTATTCTACCACTCAAAATTATCTATCTATTCTACAATAAGACTAAGGTCTTGTGGCCTCTTTAAGATATTTTTATATACTATTTGTGAGCCTTGGTGAAGTTCAAACTCTTGATCTCTAAAAATAAGCTATCCTTGAGATAAAAATTATTTATTGAATTTTTCTATTATTTATCTTTAATTATTAAATTATCATAATAACTTGGATTTATATGTTTTTTATATCATTAAAAAGATAAAAGAATTATCTTATTAAAATATATTTTTTATTTTTTATTTTTATTTTACATTTAATAAAAATCTAGTGAACATACTATAACTAGTTTTATGGTGTGCAATTACTTGATTCCATTTATTTCACATGTTTTATGTTTGTTCTTCTTTTGTTCTTGCTATTATCTTTTTTTACTTCATACTACTAATTATAAGTAACTTTTAATTGAGGCCATCTTATAATTTCAATTGAAGGGTGAATTTTTCTCATATAAATGGTGCATTTGCTAAAAGTTGGTGCTTCTAATTATGTATATAAATGTGGAGTTAGTATATTGTAATTTATATTTTTCTTGATTTTTTTGAATAAAAAATTCAAAATTAATTTTATCATTGGTAAATATTCTATATCTCTTTTTTATTAGTGTAAATAAAGCTTTTTAAATTTTTAAATTATAAGATAGTCAAAAACTTCATTATTGAGGTGAATATTGATTTGATCTTGGATTTTCATCAATCAATTTTTATATATTGTATATTTTAAGTTGAAACTTTTTGAGATGTTGTATCTTAATGTTAGCTTTTTAAAAGGCTATTGCATATTTAACTTAGACTTGATTTGAATTTGTAGTGAATTTTAGACTAGAAAGAGATTCACTACCTTAATAATTTTATGTATTCCATGTTTGGGAAGGCATTGCTTATTGCATGATAACTATTTAATAATAATTTTTTTTAAATATAAGTATATCAAAGTTGATATTGTAGTGATATAAAATTTAATGATATTAAATTAGAATTGAATTTGTAGCAATTTTTGGAATAGAGAGAGGTTGTTGTCTTAAGTGGAATATAATTGAGGTTAGTGATTTCTATCTCTTTAATCATTTACATTGTTGATTTTATATTGTACCTTTAAAACTTGTGTTTTAAAATTTATCTTAATTATATTAAATTCTAATAGAAAATAAAATTTAAAACTAAAATAAAATAAAAAAAAAATAAGAAAATAAGAAAATAAAAATAAAATAAAATAAAACTAGAAAAATAATAAAATTAAATAAAAAATTAAAATTAAATCTTTAAATTGAAATAAATATTTTATTAATTAATAGAAATAAAACTCACTTAATATTCTAATTTAATTTTTATTTTTATTTTAACTTTTAGTTTATTTTATCTATATTATTTTTTTATTTTATTTTTATTTTTACTGATAATTCTTTTGTTTATTATTTTTTCTTTTTTTTTAATCTTTCCTTTCATGTTTAATGATTATTTTTATATCTATTTACTAATATTATTTTTATTTTATTTTATTTTACATACATAAATTTTTTTTATAATGATATAAGTTTAATATATTTTATTTTTCTATTGATTTATTTTTTATATAATATTATTATTTATAATTTTAAATAATATTTGATTAATTTTATATTAATATTAGCATTATATGGTGGTTTTCTTTATATAAGTTGTCACTTCAAAAATAAAAACAATGGAATTCAAATATAAACTTTAAACATAAAGACTAATCTTGATAAGTTTCAAACCTTAGCTTTTCAACTTATTAGTCATTAAATTGACTCATTAGTTGTTTTAGGATAAAAGAATGCATTTAGAGTGCCAAAACTACCATTGTAAAGTGAAGATGTGTTTAGATGATGCTAAATGAAGGAGAATAGTATTAGTGAGAAAGAAATAGGATCCTAGTAAGTCTTGGAGGCAATTATCTTAGTTGATGTAGTATTTTTCTTAATTAAAAGAATTAGCATTTAGTTATTCAGATCAATGTCTATATTGGCCTTCATCTCTACATACCACTTTGGGTAAACCCCACCAAACTTTATTTTTCAAAATCAAACCAAGGCCTGTAGCCTCACTCTCAGGATGGAGGATTACTTATGAGCTTGGTGAGTGTCAGTCTGCCCTCAAACAAGTTATCCTTGAGATAAAAATTTTCTATTTAATTTTTTTATTATTTACCTTCTATCTTTGGATTATCATAACTTATTCATAGTAACTCGGATTCATATATTTTTTATACCATTGAAAAGATAAAGAAATTATCTATTCAAAAATATCTCTTTTATTTTTTATTTATATTTTTTACTAGGTAAAAATATAGTGAATAAATTATGATGTAGTTTTAAATTGTGTACTTGCTTGATATCCTTTACTTCTCTTGTTTTGTGGTTTTTATTCTTGTTGTACTTGCTATATGCTTCTTTCACTTCACACCACCAATTACAAGCAACTCTTAAGTGAGGCCATCTTGTAACTTGGGTCAAGGGGTGAAAATTTATCCTCACACAATTTATTTAAAATTTTAGATAAAAACAAAGAAGGAGCAAGACTTGAAAAAACTTCGTGGATTTCAAATTTTAATTTTTTTTTAAATTTAAAATTTTAGGTATATTTAGGAAAGAGCTCAATAAGACTTGCTATCCTAAAGATAATATTTTAATCATTCTTCCACCTTCTAGTGAAATCAAATACTAAAATATTCAATTATATATATTAGAATTTTTTTTCAATCTATTTTTTTTATTAAAAAAAATCTGGTTGTATTTATGATAGGTGCTTCAATTTTTAGATATTTTATAGGGAAGTGAAGTCAGATTGATAGCTAGCATGACTTCTTTTTGGTATTGAACCTCTATTTGTGGGAAGTAATGACCTCCATGAGACATAGTTAATTATTGCAAGTTGCATGTGACAGTAAAATTCACCCTTCACCCCAAATTACAAGATGGCTTCAATTAAGAGTTACTTGCAATTGATGGTTTAAAGTGAAGAAAGCAAAAAATAAGAACAAAAGAAAAACAAACACAAAATAAGTAAAATATGTGTAATTAAGCAATTACACCTTAAAAAACTAGTCACAATCTATTTACTAGATTTTTATCTAATAAAGAATAAAAGTAAAAAAATAAAAGTTATATTTATAAGTATATAATTCTTTTATCTTTCTAATGATATAAAAAACATATAAATCCAAGTTACTATGAATAAATTATGATAGTTCAAAGATAAAAGGTAAAGAATTGAAAAGTTAAGTGAGTAATTTTTATCTCAAGGGTAATTTGCTTAAGAGATTAAGAGTTTGAACCTCACTAAGGCTCACAAGTAGTGTATGTGGGTCTCCTAGAGAGGCCACGAGGCCTTAGTCTTATCCTCCTACCTACATCCAAGGTGCCACAACCCATATGGAACTTATGCACCTCCCTTCTTACAAGGACTATACTAGCTATTAGTCCTTCTATTTTCTACTAATAGAACTAATATTTTTATATTTTTGACTTCACCATGGTATTTAAAAACACCCAATTAGCCTAAGAACCTTGTATGGCCTTCAAATCTTGCTCCATTTCTTCATAATGGCTCCCAAGGTGGTAAAACTTATTTTTACCAAAGTCTTCAAAATTACTCTAAAAATTCCTAAAAAATTCTAAATAAATTCTAAATAAACTTTAAAAATATCTATAATAGTTCTAAGAAGATAATATCAATTTAAGACTATTTTATTCTACCTTGGAGATTTTTTTATAATAATAAAATTAATTTAAATCAACTAAAATCCTATTTTCTATATAAATAACTAAAAAGACATGAGATTTTTTTTCTCATGCTTCTTCTACCTACTAAATAACATTTATATGTTTCTCATAAATAATACATATAGATAGAAGGCCAATATAGACATTGGTCTCCATAACTAAATACTAATTCTTACAATTAAGAAAAAATATTAAACCAACTAAGATAATTATCTCCAAGATTTATTAAGATTCCATTTCTTCTTTACTAATACTATTCTCTTTTATTTAGCATCTTCTAAATACATCTTTATCTAATAATTATAATTTTGGCACTTAAATATATTTTTTTGTTCTAAAATAACTAGTGAATCAATTTGATGACTCACATTGCCCTATAAGTTATCTTTTTATAGGTCCATCTAATTTTTGTAGTATCTACATATTAAATTTTTTAAATTACTTATATTATTTTTGGTCTTTTTTTTTCAATTTCTAATTGTGAAACAAATTCCAACAAATAGATAATTTTATTATTTTAAGATCGACACAAGATCTTAACTTGATATTTAATTGGAACGCATGCATCACTTATGAAAAAAGTTTAGTTATTGAGTGATACCACTATTTTGAGTTTGGCACAAGATCTCATTTTAATATATAATTAAATCTCGTGTATTATAAATAAATAAATAAATAAAGATATTATATTATTTCACAAAATAAAATTAAATATATTACAAGTTCTTTGAATTTATTTTTTTTGTCTAATTTAAACTAGCAACTAGGTCTTTTCTTGCTTTAAGTGAGTAACTTAGAAGCAATATATTTAGTTGTATGCCACCTAAATTTAAATTTAAGATGGCTTATTTTTTTATCAACTGTTGTTGTGATGCACTTCCAACAAGTACATAAAAATTGAATAGGTATGTATAAAAACTATAATATAAGAAAGGATTAGTAAGGAAGTAATTCCAAAGTTATAGTATAAATAGGGATAGAAAAGAACAAGTTCCAAAGCAGTATTGTGAATAGGGATAAAATAAAATTAATTCAAAAACTACAGTGTGAATAGGAATAGAATAAAACTAGTTCCAAAGCTATGGTGTGAATAGAGATAAAATAGAATTGGTTCTAAAACTACAATGTAAATACAAATAAAAATAGATAGAATCAAATCATAGGATATTTTAGGATATCAACTAGGAAATCTCAGGATTTTAGGATATCAATAAGAGAATCTCAAGATTCCAAGATATCAATTATAAAATCTTAAGATTCTAAGATATCAATCAAAAAATCTTAAAGTTCCAAGGTCTCAATTAAGAAATCTTAGGATTATGGAATATCTTATATCCAAATATCAATTGGATATCATGCAAGTATTAGGCGAGTATTAGCATACATCAGATATTGTTTGGATATTGGCTAACCGCCTATTTAAACCTTTTTAGGATTGAAAATAAACACTTTTTCTTTCTCGTCTTTTATTTTTGAGTCTTAAATAGATTTATTTTGAGACGTAGAGAGAAGAGCAAATTATCTTCGAAAGAATCTTTGGAAAAATCTTTGAAAGAATAATTGAAAGAATCTTTGAAAAAATCTTAGAATAAACAAAGGATTTTAAATAAAGAATCTTTAAAAGAATCTTTGAAAAAATCTTAGAATAAATAAAAGATTTTAAATAAAAAAATTATAAAAGAATCTTGAAAGAAATTTTAGGATAATCAAAGGATTTTGAACAAAGAATATTCAAGAAAATCTTTGAAGAAATCTTAAGATAAACAAAGGATTTTAAACAAGGAATTTCAAAGAAAATCTTAAGATAATCAAAGGATTTTGAACAAAGAATCTTTAAAGAGATCTTTAAAAGAATCTTAAGATAAATAAATAATTTTAATTAAAGAATCTCTAAAAAAATCTTTGAAAGAATCTTAGGATAATCAAAGGATTTTGAATAGAAAATCTCTAAAAAAATCTTTGAAAGAATCTTAAGATAACCAAAGGATTTTGAATAGAAAATCTCTAAAAGAATCTTTGAATGAATCTTAGAATAAATAAAGAATTTTAGACTAAAGAATCTTTGAAGCATCTTAAAAAAATCAAAAGATTTTAGACCAAAGAATCTTTGAAGCATCTTCAAGAAATCAAAGGATTTTAGATTAGAAAATCTTTGGAGCATCTTAAGACAATCAAAGAATTTTGATCAAAAAATCTTTAAAGTATCTTAGAAGAATCAAAAGAATATTGATTGAAGAATCTTTGAAAGAATAAAAGGATTGATAAATAAGATATTTCGAAAAAAATCATAAGGATAAAAATTGAGATATATCACCAGTTCTCTTTTTCTTCACTTAATAGGTAGCTAGGATCCCAATGATTTCTTAAAGAGTGCTCATTCTTTCATGGCAATTTTTGGTGCTTCCATTGAAAGATTTTTTAAGGCTATTAAATGTTAACAAAATGGAAGAAGCAAGAAGATCTAAGAATACTCAAAAGATGTTGAAGGCATTTTCAAAATATATGGAGAAATAATCACAAGAGCAATAAAAGATGCAACAAGTGTAAATGGAAGAGAAAAATATTTCTAAGGCTCTACAATCTATCATCAATCAAGCAAGGAGATTTGAAGGAAGAAACATATCTAGATATCTCAAAATCTATATAGATGAAATAGAAATATATCAAATTTTCTATAAAAGGATGCGTTTGAATTTTATACTTGCTTGCATTCTTGAAATCAAAAAAAGATTCAAAGGCTTATATAGAGATGATATAAACTCTTGGAATCAATATGAAAAAAATTTAAGGGAAGAATTTCTTGAAGAAGATTCTAAAAGGATGATCAATAGAACATTCTTGGAATAGATAAAATAACAATCTGGAAAGCAAATGGATCCTAAGGAGTTGCTTGGAGAATTTGAATGGAAATTCTTCTAACTTCCTATAGTAGATAGGCAATTGTTCAATGACAAGAAGGTGGAGTTTTTTGTATAAGCGATATCATATGTCGTGAAGTCTTGCTTGAAAATGTTCCAGGCACCTAGCTATAGAAGATAAAAGAAAATAATAATAACTAGTCCTAACACCTCTAATCAAATCTTAACTAAATCTTAATCAAATCCTAACAAATTCTAATCAAATCCTAACTAATATTAGTCAAATCCTAATAAACTCTAATCAAATTTTAACTAATATTAGTTAAATTTTAATAAATTTTAATCAAATCTTAACTAATATTATTCAAATCCTAACTAAATCATAGTCAATCTTACTCAAATCTTAACTAAATCTTAACCAAGCCCTAAAAAAAATCTAAACAACCATGGTCAAACCCTAATTAAATCTTAAACAAATCATATTCAAATCCTAACAAATCCTATAGAAAATTTAAACTACAATGGTTAATGATCTAATTATTGATCTTAGCTTAAATTTCACATATCCTTTAATAATCCAATTAACAATATATACAAGAAATTTGAAAGAGATCTAAGATATCTACCAAAAGTTATGATTAAACTTATACTTGGATATCGGCTGCCCTCCTTCTCCAATCCAAATGTCAATTTATCAGCACAAATAACTTCTATTTACATTGTTCAATCACTCTCAAAATACATACACACATAGAAAATTTTATCTATTATCTATATAAAAAAATTTCATCTCAATCCAACTGACAGATCACTAAATATCTAGCAAATCCTTATTAACCCTTAAACCTCTATTTCCAAGATCTTAGCACACTTGAACTCTAATACCTCCTAATTGAACCATTTGATCTAGCCTAAATTCATAGTATATATTAACCACATTTGTAGTCTCAAATCTTCAATATTTTATTTATAGATCTAAAATTAAATTCCTAGAAAGCTCAAAAATATAAACCTCTCTATACTTCATAAGATTAATAATCATTCAATACAATCTTGATTTTGTAAAGCTCTTGCAAAGCCAATTCTCCTTCAAATCATTCAAAATCAACTCTCACACACACCTTCTCAAGTCTGGTCTCTAATCTCACTTTCTAATTTGTCAAAGATCCCTCAACCCACCATAAGCATGCGATTTTGTACCTCAAGGTCTGATTCCAACCCAGGCATATAAACGGTCCTCTCTGGATATCAACTCTAATATTTTTAAGATAATTTTTTTTTAAATCTCACCTTAATTCTTTCTTAAAGATACCTATATTATTTATTTTTCTAATATATTTTATTTTACCTTATTTATGTCCATACAAAGTTAGTAGATGCCTCTCTTATAAAAAGGTAGTATTAGCCTTTTAATTTTTTTTTTACTTTCTTCTCTATTATCTAAAATTCTTTGATAATTTGCTTAAATATTTATATTTGAGCTCTTATATATTATAATTATTCCATTTCTCTTTTATCTAATGGCCGTGTTATTACATGACAATAGTTCATGAAAATTTATAAGATAAATTGTTTCTACTTCAGGTTAATAGAAGTGGCAAAAGACACCTTACTAATGACTGGAAACAAGTTAAGGAGATTGTAGCAAGAATCATAGAGTAGAGAAGGATAAAAGATAAAGGAGGTGTAATTGTGGAATCAAGAGTGACTCCTATTCCCATCCTAGTAGTTCTAATAGTTTCTATTGATCTAGTATTAGTTCTAAAAAAGGATGTTCTCGATAAAACTCTTGAAGAACTTATCAAGGATATGAGGGAATTAAAAATCAAGTTCAATGAATTGAAAAAAAGGAAAAGAATGAATTTTCTTAAATTTCCAATAGAAACAAAAAAATAGGTGAAGAATTGTATGTATTGTAATAGTGAAGACCATGATAGGAAGAATTGCTCAGCCTACAAAGAGGACTTGAAAAAAGGAATAATTTTCTTTAAGGAAGGCAAGGGAGAAGACTTGATGGAGTGATCTAGTTGATGCTATAAGTATTAAAGCTTACCTAGAAATTCATGAAGAGAAAGATGAGATCCAAGAGGCTACGGTTGAGATTAAAAGGAAGAGGGTTGCAGAAGAGAAGAGAATAGAGGAGCCCAATAGCAAGAGGCAAAATCAAAGATTGATAGTTAGGAATCAAGAGAAGCATACTACCACTTCAATGGAATCAAGGTCTTCTTTTTTCTATCCAGATAAGAACACTATATTATCTAAAGAAAAATGAGAGAAGGGAAATAAGAAAAAAGACTCAAAGAAGGATAAGACTAAGAATCCAATATTTAAATTGAAGTTGGATATTAAATCTTCTATTGATATGAAAGATATTCTTAAAGAGAGGATTTTAGATGCCAAAATTGAATTTTCTTTAAAAGAGATTCTTGATATAGCCAAAAAAGAATTTTATGAGCTTATTATTTATATCATTAAGAAAAAGAGGCAGATGACATTTGAAGTAATGATGATGAAGGCTTTGGTGGACACAAAAAAAATAGAAGAAGAAAAAGAAGTACAAGTATTTGCCTTGTTTGATGATAGCAAAGAAAGAGTTATACAGAATCAGAGGCGTGAAAATTCTTCTATTGATGATATGAATATATTTAAAAATGAGAAAGAACTTAATAAGAAAAAGAAGATTAAGGGTTCTAATGTCTCTAATACTTCCATCAACAATATGTATATGAAAGAGATTAAAATAATTGCATGTGGAGTGGAGAAAGCCAAGAGTAAAGGATGTGAGCAAGTGAGGGCTTCAATTTGTAAATATGAAAGGACAGGAGTTGAAGAGAAGCCCGCATTTTCTTATACATATTGGGCTAGGGATATTATAGAAGCTAAGGTGAGAATTGAAGATTGTAAGGAGACCTATTTAGCATTAATTGATCATGGATCTGAAATCAACATAATGTCTAAGAATATTTATAAAAAAGGAATGTGGCCTATTGACACCAACCATGGATGGATAATAAAGGCTACAAATAATGAAAGATGTAAACTATATGAAGCATGTTCAACAATTAGAATAAGAATTGGAGATGTAGAGGTAGAGCAAAACTTCTTTATATAAAAATTTGTTGCTTATCCTATGATTATAGGACAGCCATACATTATAGCTATAAGAATGGAGACTAAGATATTGGATGATAGCTCATATTATATAAAAATCAAGAGTTGTGATAGAAAGAGGTCAATACAATTTTTAACTATAATGACCAATAATAAAAGAAATAGAAAACATATAGAAGAAACTTTTTTGAAAGTTGGTAATGATTTTTTGAACTTTTGAGGTATATCCTCGAGGATGGGAAGTCCCAAGGTGCAGATAAATCCTCTAATTTTATACTTTCTAATGTAATCAGGTTTGAAAATAGATTTTTGGAATAAACAAAATTTGGAATTATAAAATTTTCAAGAGTTGAAGATTTGGATTGTAAATATCAAAGATGTGTGAAGAAAAATTAAAAAAAATTAAAAAATATGGATTTGGTTTCAAGTGATGAATTTATTTCTAGGATGATTGATGAAGAAGATGTAGAAGAAGATTTCAATAGTATTTTAAAGAGCTTGGAAGGTTTAGTGTGTGAAGAAGGTTTAGATGAACATGAAAGAATATTTATGGATTTACATTCAAGAGAATTATATGAGGCAATTAGAAAATCTACTTCCAAGTTGAAGACAATTGAAGATTGTAGAATTGAACAAGAAGCAAGGATTAATACCAAATATAAGACAGTGGCTAAGAAAATAAAATCAATTGCTATTCAATTATCTCTTGATACTTTGGAACATATTGAAAAATCAATAAGGGAACCAAGTCTTAGAGAACTAAAGAAGATTTTTCAAAAGTTTATTTAAAAATTATTGGATAAGTTGAAGATTGGAGGAAGTGAATTCTTGATCGAAGAAAAAATGATGAAGTTTTTGGAGATGATATCTAAATATGGTAAGGCTTTTCTTCTTGTATCAGAAAAAATTGGTTGTGTTGATCTAAGTGTAGTTGTACCAATGGTTATTTTTATCATGCCTTATGTATCATGGAATTTGAAGCTGATTTCTGTGCCAAGAGCTTTACTTCCAAAGTTTGTAGACTTATTGAAAGAAAAGGTAAGAATGGAGATCCTTGAACCTTCTATTGCACCTTATTTCAACCATTGGTTTATTATACTTAAAAAATCTAGAGCATTAAGGTTTATTCAAGATATACAACCAGCTAACAAAGTTACCATAAGGAATATGGATATTGGACCAATTGTAGATGAGGTAGCTAAGGCATTTGTAGGCCATTCTATCTATTTTATTAAAAATTTATATTCGAGATATGATCAATTTCAACTAGTTAAAGAAAACAGGTTCGTGATAAAGTATACATGTACACCAATCCTAATAATTACAACAATGAAGATTCTATTAGGATTGGTATACATGAATATTTTATCACGAGGCACTTCTAACTTCGTAGCACATATGGAAAGTGTCATGAATTAGATTTTAAGAGATTGTATTCCAGATAAGATAATTCCTTTCTTGGATGATATTTCGATTAAAGACTATAAGGTTAAAGATATGGATACAAAACTAGATGAAGATGGATGCAGGGCATTTGTAAAGAAACACATTGATGATGTTGACCGCATATTGATTAGACTTGAAGAGATAAACTTAACTCTATCTTTTAAAAAATCAAGTTTTGGAATTGATGAGATAGTTGTAGTTGGACATCTATGTAGGTCATATGGAAGAAAATCTAATCCAAAGAAGGTTGATGCAATTTTAAATATGAAGCCATGCAAGAATACAATTGAGGTAAGAAGATTCTTGGAAGTCTATGATTTTTATCATATTTGGATACCTTAATTTGGACACATAGCAAAATCTTTATTTAAGTTATTGAAGAAAGAAAAGATTTTTTTAGAAACAAGAGCAAAATGAAGCCATGAAGGAATTAAAGGTGGTTTTGAAATTACCACAAGTATTGAGGCAAGTAGATTATCGATGTGGAAGACCACTGATTGTAACTATGGATGCAAGCCCGATAGCCATTGGATGGGCTATTGGACAAGATGACAATGAAGATATAAGATTTGCTATCAAGTTTGGAGCCAAAGTTCTTATTGAGAGGCAAAGAACTTATCTTTAGATTAAAAGAGAATTCTAGAGTGCTTTAACTATTCTAAAGACAAAAAAAATTATTTGATAGAGACAGATGTAGTTGTAGAGACAAATTGTTTACTTGTACTACATATGATTTCAAGCTGTTTGACTCTTCATATTGCTATATTGAGATGGATAGTATATATCAAATCTATAAATTTTTCTTTAATATATATTTTTAAAAAAAGAATTGTATAGCAGATATATTATCTAAAATAAGATATTTCTATAAAAAAAAAATTTATTTATGACAAGGATGAAAAAATTGAAATAGATTATATATGTATAATGGTAGTAAAAAATCCTATTGGTGAAATCTTATCTTTCAATATGGATTTGTATGGAGACAAATTATAAAATATTAGTTTATACTTCAGTACTTTAAAGAAGGAAAAAGATTGGACTGAAAAATATTTTAAAGACATTAGACATCAAGCTTACAGGTATATTTTGAAAGAAGGATTCTTATGGAAGAGACCCAAAAGAATGAATAAAATTCTTTTGAGAGTTATTGATGATGTTGAGACCAAACATCAAATTTTAAGAAAGTTTTATGATACATTATGGACTAGATATAGGAGAATATGGACTACCTTCATCAAAATTAAAGAAAGGTATTGATAAAAAGGTATATATAAAGATGTGGAAGAATTTATAAATTCATATTTAGAATATCAACTATAATCAAAGATTAGACATAGAGATGGTTTGTGCCCTACTTATCCATATAGTATACACTTTCAATGGATTTTAGACTTGGTTGTTATACCAATTGGCATATGGGATATAAACTATTTGGTTTTGGTACATGAAGAGTTGTCAAATTATATAGAAGGAAGGGCTTTAAGAAATAAATCCACAGAATTAATTTGTTGATTTATATTGGAAAAAATAGTATGCTGTTATAGGAATATTGGAAGAATGAGGACAGACAAGGGTGAATTAGATGCAACAAGAGCTCATGAGTTCTTTAAAAGGTAGGGAGTCTAATTGAAGTTGACTACAATCTATTATCAAGAAGCTAATGGAAAGATTGAGAGAGGGCATCCTCCAATTATTCAAGCTTTGGAAAAGGTATGTAAAAGTAAAACTAAACTTTGGCTTAAATTACTACCATTTGTCTTATAGGCAGGTAAAACCATACATAGCTCTCTTACAGGGTATATGCTAATAGAATTGATGATGGGACAAAAATCTATAATACCAATTGAAAAAATTGTGCCTAATTGGATATTCTTGGCGTAGGAGGATAATATTAACAAAGAAAGGTTATTAGAGCTTTGAATCAGGCAATTAGAAAGATTACCTGAGGATCACCAAAATATTATTGAGAAATTGAAGGATGCAAGGTTACAAAACAAGATCAAGTTTGACAAAACACATAGATTAAGACCAAATCCTATTCAAAGTAGTGATTGGATACTTATATTTGATAATACATTAGATTATCAACATAGTGCTTTAAGAAAGTTTTCCAAAAGATGGTTTGGACTATATATAATAATTGAGATATTTAATAATGCGATCTACTCTTTGAAAGAATTAGATGGGATACCATTAAGGTCTAGAATTATTAAAAAAAAGATTAAATTATTTAAGAAAAAAGATAGGCAAATTTATACTGAAGATATCCAAAAATTAGATGCTCAAAAATTAGATCAAGAACCACTATTAAAAGAAGATTGAGAAGAAGAAGAATTAGAAGCAAATAAGAATGAAGAGGAATAGGGTGGCATATACCGAAGGATGCATAGATTTAGGAGGGGTGGATGTCGTGATGCACTTGCAACAAGTGTATCAAAATTGAATAAGTTTATAAGAAAATTGAATAAGTTTATAAGAAAATTGAATAAGTTTATATAAGTTTAAAACTATAGTATAAGAAAGAATTAGTAAGAAACTAGTTCCAAAGTTATAGTTTAAGCAGGAATAGAAAAGAACTAGTTCCAAAGTAATAATGTGAATAGGGATAAAATAGAATTAGTTCTAAAAGTGCAGTGTGAATAGAAATAGAATAGAACTAATTCCAAAGCTATAGTGTGAATAAAGATAAAATAAATTTAATTTTAAAAATACAATAAATATAGATAAAAATATAAATATAAATATAGATAAAAATAGATAAAATCAAATTATAGGATATTTTAAAATATCAATTAGGAAATCTCAAAATTTTAAGATATCAATTAATGAATCTTAAGAATCTAGGATATCAACTAAAAAATCTTAGGATTCTAAGATATCAACTAAAAAATCTCAAGATTTTAAGATATCAATTAAAGAATCTTAAGATTCTAAGATATCAACTGAAAAATTTCAAGATTCTAAAATATCAATAAGAAAATCTCAAGATTTTAGGATCTCAATGAAAGAATCTTAGGATCTCAAGGTATCAATTAAAAAATCTCAAGATTCTAAGATATCAATTATGAAATCTCAAGATTCTAAGATCTTAATCAAGGAATTTTAAGATTTTAGAATATTAACTAAAAAATCTCAAGATTTTAGAATATTAATTAAAGAATTTCAGGATTTTAGAGCATCAATTAGAGAATCTTAGGATTCTAAGATATTAATTAGAAAATCTTAGGATTCTAAGATATCATTTAGAGAATCTTAAGATTTTAGAATATCAATTATAAAATCTTAAGATTCTAAAGTATCAATTAGAGAATCTTAAGATTTCAAGGTCTTAATTAAAGAATCTTAGAAATACAATGTCATATTATAAATGCTTATAGTATGTAAAAATTAATTAAAATATATAATATATTCATAGGTTCTAATATGTGTTAGAATAGTTAAAAAAATATATTAAAGAGAGTTGGTGTAAAACTTTATTTTAGAATTTTACTTAGTTTGATTATGGCATTTAAATTATATAGGACCTAAATATTTAATATAAAGCCTTGAGTGGCAATTGGGATCCAAAGAAGAAGAATTAAATTACTAAGAGGCTCATTTGGAAGGATGAAGATAAATTATGGATGAACGAAGGCAAGGGATAAAGCTCTTCATTCCTATTGGTCAATAGTCATATCCAATAGACTTTGAGGAGGCTGCCTACAAGGAGAATAAGGGTTTTGGCAACTTCAAGAAGGCTATTTGAAAATCAAAGACTAGTGTTACAAAGCTTGTTTTTTGGACTACAATTTTGATATAAAAATTGAGAGATTTGGAGTTTTCTTATAAGAAAGAAATAGGCACTTGAAGTTAAGATGTACAAATAGTATCTACTATCACTCTTTTGAGGATTTCAAGAGTTATATGAAAGCTTTTGGAGATTGGGAGGTGCGGCTAGAAAAATGATTTTAAGCTCTACACTGAATGTGGAAGAATTGCTATATTTGAAGTTTTGAAGAAGGAGATATTAGAAATCAAAGACAATAGATTGAATTCCAAGGCAGTAAGTGGGCCATTTTGTTGATAGTGATGGTTTATGTCATATCTTAAGCCTCCAAACAAATTTGTGTCTAAAAATTTCTAAGGTGAACCTTTGTACTAAGAAGATATACATCAAAGTTTTATAACATTTGGACTTTTAGTTTGTGAGATATGAAGAATTTAGTACATGGGTGTTTGTAAACAAGAATTTGAAGCTACTATTAGGATTTTTTACAATATCTAAAGATTAACAAAGAATCAACAAATGAAATTTGTTGTGCTAGTTGTTAAAAATATATCTGTACTTCATATAAATTTTGAGTGGATTTGAATCATTAGATTAAGAATTATAGATTATTGATATTTGGAAAAAATCCACCTTTCTACGGATGAATGAGGGTTTAGAGTATTTTGTTATATTTTGAGTGTTTTTATGAAATAAGACTTATGTATTAGGTGTAATAGCCCTAAAAAAAAGACTTTTATAAAAATTTGAGAATTTTGTTATTTTGGATCTTGGTTGAGTATTTAATAGTAGCTAAAAGCCCAACACTTTCTTGAGGCAAATTCTCTCTACCACAACAACAAGGTATCTTATATCTAGGTGTCAATTAGATATCAGATAAGTATCAAGCGAGTATTAGCATACACCAAGTATTGTTCAGGTATTACCTAAGCCGCCTATTTAAATCCTTTTAGGATTAAAAATAAACACTTTTTTTCTTTCATCTTTTGTTTTTGGGTCTTGAATGGATTTATTTTGAGATATAGAGAGAAGAACAAAGTATCTTTGAAGGAATCTCTGAGGAAATATTCAAATGAATCTTAAGATAATCAAAGGATTTTGAGTAAAAAATCTCTAAAAAAATCTTTGAAAGAATCTTTGAAAGAATCTTTGGATAAACAAAGGATTTTGAATAGAAAATCTATGAAAAAATCTTTGAAGAAATCTTTGAGGAAATCTTTGGATAAACAAAGGATTTTGAATAAAGAATCTCAAAAAAAATCTTAAGATAATCAAAGGATTTTGAATAAAGAATCTTTGAAAAAATCTTTGAAAGAATCTTAAAAGAAACAAAGAATTTTGAATAGACAATCTCAAAGGGAATATTAGGATAAACAAAAGATTTTAAATAAAAAAATCTTTAAGAGAATCTTTAAAAAAATCTTAAAATAAATAAAGGATTTTGAACAAAAAATCTCATAAGAAATCTTAAGATAATCAAAGGATTTTGAACAAAGAATCTTTAAGAGAATCTTTAAAAGAATCTTAGGATAAATAAAGGATTTTAAATAAAAAATCTCCAAAAAAATCTTTGAGAAAATCTTAAAATAAACAAAAGATTTTAGACCAAGGAATTTTTGAGGCATCTTAAAAGAATCAAAGGATTTTAGACCAAAGAATCTTTGGAGTATCTTAAAGAAATCAAAGGATTTTAGACCAAAGAATCTTTCAGATATCGTAAAAGAATCAAAGATTTTTTATTAGAAAATCTTTGAAGCATCTTAAAAAAGAAAGTATTTTGATCAAAAAATCTTTAAGTTATCTTAGAAGAATCAAAAGAATATTGATCAAAGAATCTTTAAAAAAATAAAATAATTGATAAATAAGATATTTTGAAAGAAATCACAAGGATATAAATTGAGATATATTACTAGTCCTCTTTTTCTTTGCTTAATAGACAGCTAGGATCCTAGCAATTTCTTGAAGATGGCTCTCTCCTTCATAACACTATATTTTACAATCTGGACATATTTAAAATAATCAAAAAGAAATAAAACCTATAGTTGTAAAAACCAACATATTGGAAGTACTTTGTGACAAGATGTTACAAGCTTTTTTTTTAATCGAACATGGTAGAAGCTATCTTTCAGAGCCTCAAGTAGAACCTTTATCCTTTCCAACTCTAAGCACTAATGTAGCAAATAGAAGTAATCAACATCTTCTTACAGATATCCAAGTTGATCTTATGATGTTGTCTAGAGGGCTACCTATTGTTATATTTTTGGAATTACAATGAGCAATAATTCTACCTAATCTTCTAAAGTTTAATGGATCTATCAATAAAGACTTAATAGCTCATATAAAATAGTTTGTAAAAGTATTAATCACTAATTTAGTGACCAACCATGGATATTATTTGATATAGTTTTTAACTACTTTAACAAATTCTACATATGCATGGTATAGATCCCATATAGAAGGATCTTTTACTATATAGGAATAACTCTTATCAGCCTTCTTTTGTCAATTTAGACTTATAATTAGTCAACAATACGTTCTTTCAACTTTGACAAATATTAGACAAGGTCTCTTTAAAGATATCACTTCTTATATGAGATAATTTTGTATAGTATGTACTTGATATGTTGATAATCTTTTAAATGAAGATACCATAAGGTACTACTTTATCCAAGGTCTTGCTATGCCTTTTATAATTTTGGATATATTAAACAAAAAATCTAAGGATTTAAAAAGATCTATTCAAGTTACTTTAGAGTAGAAATCATTGAGAAGGAAAATAATTGTATACTTAGTAGGGCAAAAAAATCAATACCAACTTTCATATCTTTGCAACATTGATCTATAGAATTCCATCAACATTTAGCTTTAAATTACTCTTAATCTTCTATCTCCCTATTGCCCATGAATTATTCAATGCCCTTAGTTGTACAAAGCCCACATGACCAATTCTTATATAGATCTTTCAATGATATTAGATTGGAGGAATTTAAAAGTGAAATAAGACAAATAAATGATGTATTCAAAAACAAGATAATAAATATTATAAAAGAAATAAGTGAACAAATGTCTTATCTCATTAAAAATCAAAATCCAATTTTAGAGCCTAAATACCATGAATTAAGGATTTACACCTTTTAATTATGATGTATAAATTACAAAGAAGTAAAATATATATCCCAATTTTGTCTACAATTTCTATAACATCCTATAGAAAGAAATCAACTCCAATTGTATAAGCCTCTTTATCAATTAAAACAAGTAGCTCCAAATATCTTTTCAAATTAAAAAAATAATATGGCACCATATCATATTTGTAAAAAATCACATTGAGTAAATAAATATTGGATTTAAAATGGAATAATAAACTTTGGTTGTAAAAGATCTCATCCTATAGATTATTGTAATAGATCCAATAAGATCATCTCCTTAAATTCTTTTTCAAAAAATTATATCAACCAAATTGTAGGAGATATGCAGCAAATTAGATTTGTAGATCTTATTATTACAAATGGTCTATCAAATATGTATTATGACCATTCAAGTAATAGTCAAAATTTTTGATATTCAACAATAGTTCAAATCAATCAAGGAATATTATAAGGATCCTTAGAATATAATTAAAATCTAAATTAAAATCAACAACTACCATCTTCTCAAGATGTTATATAATGACTCAATTTAGTATACCTTCTCCATCAAATTTATTATCTATTCAATCTAACTTGATGCAACTAAAGAACAAAGAGATTTTTTTGGACAAAGGATATTTATTTTTTTTAGTTGTGATAAAAAATATGAGTACTAAAAAACCAATAGATTTAGCACAACTTGAAGAAGATAAAATATTTTTGGATATTTCAAAAGAATCATCCAAGTTTGTAGAATTGAAAAAAACTATCCAAGAAATAACTAAAAAATTAGAAAACAACCAACTCTCTTTTTTAGTTGAATCTAATGAAAAAAAATATCAATTTGTAGGCAAAAAAGGGTCTTTATTAAAAATATAAGATTTATTCTAATAATTATCTAATTAATATGTATAGATAGAAATAAATAAAAATAAATTAATTTAATAATATCTTATAGAGAAGCTTTTTAGAAACTTCATAAATACAATTTCATTTTTATACATATTCATAGATGATTGGTAGGTTAAAAACTTGGCCAACAAATTAGCCATGTATTGTATATATTGGTAGCTTGTGGAACAAGTTAAGTAAATGGTATTATTGTACTGTAATTACTTACAATATGTAAAAATTAGTTAAAATATATTATATTTTTATGAGTCTAGATGTGTATTAGAATGATTAATAAATTAAATTCAAAATGGTTGATAGAAGAAACTTTATTTTATTTTATTTTTACTTCTTTTGATTATGGTATTTAAAAATTATAAGATTTAAATATTTAGTATGAAGTCTTGAGAGAAGGTGGGAGCCTAAGGATAAAAATTTAAGCTAGTAGGAGGTTAATTGGGAGGGATGAAATCAAGGCATGGTTGGATGAAGGCAAGGTATGGAAAACTTCATCCCTATTAGTCAAGTACCATGTCCAATGGGCTTTGAGGAAGCTATGTACATCCTTAACAAGGGTTTTGGTGACTTCAAGGAGGGCATTAGGAAATCAAAAGCTAGGATTATAAAATTTAAGATTTTGGCTACAATTTGTATACAAAAATTAGAAGATTTGGAATTAGGATAAAGAAGTTATAGCTGTTTGAAGTTAAGGTGTCAATTTGAAACATACTATTACTCTTTTGAATATAGGAGAAGTTATAGGATAATTTTTGGAGACCAAAAGCCGCGACTAGAACGGCAATTTGAAGACCTACATCTTTTATGAGATAATTATTGTATTTGGAGTTCATATAAAGGAGCTGTAAGGAGTTGAAGGTGGCACTTCCAAATCAAAGGCAATAAGTGAGTGGTGTTGTTCATAGTAATAATTGGAACCATAACTTAAGTTTTTGGACAAATTTTTGGCTCAAATTTTTTGGAAAATGAGATATTTTGTGTTAAAAAGTTGTACATATAAATTTCGTGGCATTTAAGCTTATCGTTTGTGAGATATGAAGAAATTTGTATATAGATATATAAAGACAAGGGTTTGAAGCGACTGTTAGGATTTTCAAGATATCTCAGAGGTTGATAAGAATATATTAGCATCTCATGTAAAATTTTATTATGTTTGAATAGTTAGATCAGGAGATATGAGGTGTTGAAGTTTGGAAAAATTTCCACATAAGGATATATAAGATTTTAGAAGATTTTATCATATTTTGGATGTTGTTGGTTACTTGAGGCTTATGTATTTGCTGTAATTGCTCCAAAAGGAAAAAAATTTATATATATATATATATATATATATATATACTTAGAGCGTTCTTCATTTTGAAGCTTGATTGAGAAATTAGTGACAGCCAAAAGCCCAACACTTTCTTGAGGCAAATTCTCTTTATCTTAATAGCATACATATAGGAATCTTATCTTATAAGTTTGATAGATGTCTAATAAATTGGACATGTATTGGAGGTCCTATAAAACACTACCATATAATTCTTAGATAGATAGTATATATAGAAACAAGAATGAAACTTTCTCCATTCTTCTCAATTCTTTTCTTGCTTTTAGTTTAGTTCAAGAGTCTTTATATCTCTGCAATAGCCATTCTAGTTTCTTCTTGAAAATATATATATTTTTTTAATTTCTATTTTGTTATTTTTCTTTCACATAGATTTTATTAATTTAAGCAACTTTCTTTAATTTTTGTCCTTAATAGATTGACAAGAGTGCACATATAGCATTAGAGCTTTGGCTTTTTATTTTATTTTTTTATTTATTATTAAGAATAGATTATCCCTTTATTTTGATAAGACATAAGTTTATTAGAAGTAATGGATTATCTACTTCTAAATTGATATTATTTTTTGAATTTTTTTTTTTAAAATTCTTGAGTGTTTTATTTTACAAAGAAAATAGATATTTTTCTTTCTATTATATTATTATGGCAAAGCTTGTTAAAATGAAGAATATAATAGTATAAATATAAGAATAAATGAGAGAGTTAATACTTGCAATGCATCAACTCAATGTACCACCACAAGGAGCAATAAGATTAGCAGGAACTGAAGATATAGAGATAATTGGAGCTACTTCAATATCTACAGCAAGTCATATTATTTCACCTATGATAGAACATTGTTCAAGCATCAAAAAATCAAAAATTAGTTTGCTTGAGAAGTTTAATGGTATAAAATTTAAATTTCAAAGATTCATCAATTAAGTACAATTAGCAATTGAACTTCAATTTTAAAGTTATTCAATTCAAGAATTATAAGTTAGATTTATTAGAATATTATTTTTAATTTTTTATTATGGTTTTTATCTTTTTTTGAATAACATGATATAATATTGGATAATTTAAAAATATTTTTAGCAGAGTTTTAATTTATATATGGAGAATACGATACAATTTGTGTTACAACCAACAAGCTCCATATCTTGCAATTAGACAATTGATTAGTGATATTATATGCTTTATAATTTCAACAACTAGTGACTGATATCAAGTGATATGATACTACACTCATTAGCCAATTTTTTTATAGATTACAATATGAGATAAAAAAATTAATGCTTGACTTATTCAATCTTCAAATATTGAGTCAAACAATCAATTTTGCTATGAAGTATGACAATCAACTTTTTGAATTTCAATTTGAGAGTTATACAAGAGAGCCTCAATATTATTATAATAAAATAGCAACACCAATATCTTTTTAATACATATATTCAAAAATAAAAGACATGCAAATTGATATAATACATTTTAAATTTTTTACTACTCAAGAAAAAACTTGTTATTATCAAGAAGGATTATACTTATATTATGGAGAACCTAAATACACTACTCAATTTTGTCTAAAGAAATGACGCAACTACAAAATGAGGTGTACAATTGTCAATGAAGATAATATGTAGGAAAAAAAATTTATCCAGCTATAATAGGAACCATTGTTATGTGGCATGATCTTTTATCTAGAAATACACTAGGTACCTAGTTGTGGAGAATTTACTTAAAATTTATTGGCAAGACTTTAATAAGTGATTTTTTCTTAATAAAAAAGACAAATAATACAACAATTTTATAAAAGAGAAATTATATTCATAAATCCTCTTGTATTTAAATAGATTTGTACAAAAAGCTCAAATTGCCATCAAAACCTTTAATAGCTTATTCATTTGTAAGAATTTATTTCTTCCTAAACTTTAGAGATGAATAACTCTTGATTCAACTATTTAGTTTCTATAAAATTTTCTCAAAATTATAAATAATATTCTTAAATTTTATCACAAAAAAAGAATTGACTATAGATTTTCTTTCAATTGTCCAATATCTTAAAAATCCTAATAGGTGTTTAAAACCCTAGTTCAAAGACACCTAAGTAATATTTCTTTCATATCTCACAAATCCAAAATCTTAATGCCATAAAATTCATGCATATAATATTTAACATAAACATATACACTTTTGAAAATTTTGAGCAAAAAATTTATCAAATTGCCTAAGATATAATTCAAAATATAACCATTAGTTAAGCGGGGTCACTTACTACCCTTAGCTTATAAGCATTGACTTCAATTCCCAATATCTCCTTCATTCTAGCTTAGATTTCATTAAGCTATATATAAAAAGTATAGCTAAGAAAGTGCTCTTTTTAATCCTAATCGTTGATCCTCTAATATTTTTTGTACGCGTGAGTTATATCCAAAAGAGTGACAATAGATACAATATTAATACCTTAACTTTGAGCATCCATATCTCTTTCATAAAAAGTCCAAATCACACAAAATTTGTACCAAAACCATATCCAAAAATCCAAACTTACTAATTTTAGTCTTTAATGTTCAAATCCTCTCAAAAAATAAAATATAATTCCTAATAAATTCTTAGGTAGCCTCCTTCAAGTCCATTGGGTATGATTTTGACCAATAGAAATAGAAACTTCTATCATCCATCTCCATTCATCCACATAAATGGCTTAAGTACTACTTTTCATACTAGAAATTCTTTTTCAATCTTTTTTTTGATAAGATTTATATAATATGTATTCTAAATATCCAATAAAAGAAGTAAATAAGATCTCAAGGATCACCAATGTTTAACAAAGGTGACTTAAGATATATAAAAGTTACTATCAATATAAAATTAAATTCAAAAATTACTACTAAAAAAAAAGTTATATAAACCTTAATAATCTTTTAAGATAAATTCTTTTTAAACTTACAACCTAATCACATTTTATAATCTATAAAAGTCCACTGATATGGATCTTATTTAATTTTATAATAAATTATATTATATATATATATGTATATACAATATTTTCATATGGTAGCCAAACCACAACATAATACCATTGTCGTATTATATGTTATTTTGTTTGAAAATGCACCAAGCACTTGATTGTAGAGGATGAAGTTGTGATTTACAAATATGCAAGAACCCTAATAGGTTTTATCATATAAGAAGAATGCAATTTGAATTTCAATTCAAAAGTACTTAAAGCTAATACAAGTGCTCAAAAACACTCTTTTTAATAATCTCAACCATATACAAATTCCAATTGTCTTATTACCTTTACAATTAGATAATTTTAATTTTTCTATATAAGTTCTAATCCTAGTTAATGAGCTTCAACAAGTTGTAACTATTAATCTAACTATCTATTTGATGTAAAATTTAACATATAGTAGTTACTATAAGTCTTCTATGTGCCTTGAAAATTTCAGCTCAATCCAACTTACAAATTGTGAAAAAACATTCAAAATCCACATTGATGTCACTCGGCCACCAACTTGAAAGTTGATACAAATGTTCTAGCAGTGATTTTTCTTTTTCTAATTATTAACTTCAGTTCAAATTAATATATAGCTTGATTTCTAAGTTTTCTAACATTGTACCAAATTTTACCATGTTTTGATTAATAAATCTTTAGAAATTGTAAAAATATTAAACAACTCTAAACTGCCAACTTCTGGTATCTTCTTATACTAAAGATCAAATATCTCCCAACTGCATTATTAAATTTTTACAAATTTTTACAAATTTTTACAAAATCTTAGTACATTCAATCATCCACACATCATCAAATTTTCAACTATAGATGTTATATCAATTGTACAAAATAGGTAAGAGTGCTAGTCCTTACTTTATTGCATAAAATCCAAATCACCAATACAAAATTTGATTTTAGACAATGATTGCAAAGTCCTTCCAAATCCTACAAAAATAAGTCTTCTGTCTTTAGAACAAGCTTGAAGCTAACTCTCAAATCCAAATCACTGATCTCCAAATGACTTGATATCTTTCTTTTGGTGGCAATTTTTGTGGCTAAAGGTCTGATTTTGATCTTGTCTTATAAACGTTGAATCTTAGATATCAATCCAATCTATCTCAAGGATTTTTAAGCTTAATCCTATCCTCAACTTAATCTTAGTATCAATTATAATAATTATTTATCTTTTTTATCATATTTTTGTCAATTTATGGCTTTTTAAAAATAATAAAAGAATTTCTACAATCTAGAAGGAAAAATTAATAATTAACTTTTATCTTCTAGGTAGTAAAAAAAAAAAAAAAAAATTCTAAGAAGCTTTGATAAAATATTTCTTAAGTATCTTGAATTTCTATTGAATCAAGATAATTAAATATTAAGTAGAAAATCATTCTTGTTTATATTTTCATCACATAAATGTGTTACAATACAACATAGTGTAGCTAGAATCTTGTACAATTTATAGTAAAGGTCCTATAGATTTTAAATGGCATTCCAAGCCAATACCAAGTTTATGAAGATATTTTTGAAAAAAAAAAAATGCAGATACTCTTCCAAAGTATTGTCCATATGATTGTTCAATTGATTTCAAAGAGGGAACTTAGCATCTATTTGGACCAATCTACAGTTTATTACAAAATGAGTTGATTGAACTTAAGTAATACATTGATAAAGATTTGGCCAAGAATTTCATACACCATTCAAAATCTTCAAAAAGATCTCCTATCTTGTTTGTAAAGAAAAAAGATGGATCACTATACATGTGTATAGATTATTGAAGGTTCAATAAGATTACCATTGAGAATAGATATCTTTTATCTTTGATATTTGGACTTTTTGATCAATTAAATCAAATTAAGATCCATACAAAAATAAATCTATGAGAAGCATACAATTTGATCTTCATTAAAGAAGGAGATGAATGGAAGACTATATTTCAAACAAGATATAGACACTTTGAATATAATATTATGCCTTTTGGATTCACAAATATACTAGCTACTTTTCAATATCTCATAAATGATATTTTTTGTGAGTTCCTAGATAATTTTATTATTTATTACGTAGAAAATATTTTAATCTATTCTAAGAATATAAAAGAATATATATCACATATTTGTTGTATATTACAAAAAATTAGACTTATAAGATTGTATGCCAAGATAAAAAAAGTATGTATTTCATACTACTAAAGTTGATTTCTTAGGATACATCATTTCAAATGATGGTTTCATGATAGATCTTAAAAAAGTCCAGACAATCATAGACTAGAAGATTTCAAAAAAAGTAAAGAATGTACAATATTTTTTGAGATTTACTAATTATTATCAAATCTTCATCAAGAATTTTTTTCAAATTACATCTCCACTTACACACTTAACTTGTAAGGACAAACTTGAGTGGAGTAAGGAAGCAAAAGCATCATTTGAAGCTTTAAAAATAGCTTTTATTTTTGTATTAATCTTATATTGCATCAACTTTTTCAAAATATTTTTTATAGAAATAGATGCATCAAACTTTGCCTTGGATGTGATATTAACATAAATGGGAGTATGTGACAAACTCTACTTAATAATTTTTTATTCTAAAAAATTTTCAACAATAGAGATCAACTATAAAATCCATAATAAAGAACTTCTTACAATTATGGATTCTTTTCAATAATGACATCACTATTTAGAAGGCTCTTTTAATCTAATTATTGTATATATTAATTACAAGAATCTTGAGTACTTCATATCAACATGTATGTTGAATTGTTGTCAAGCTTGTTGGAATATGTCTTTGTTAAGATTCGAATTTATTATGACTTATTGACCAAGAAAACAATAAGGTTAGTCTGATGTCATTTTTAGATGTTCTTATCTTATACCAAAAGAAGTAAATGCAACTTTTAATCAACAAAAATCAATCCTCTTGAAGGCGAAGTAATTTTATCTTTAAGCAATAAAATCAACATTGATTATTGATTTGTCTTTTCTTAAGTAAGTCTAACTAAATATGTCCATAGACCCTCTTTTTTATGATATTAAAAATAATTCTTCTAAGCCTCATGATACTTCAAAGTTTGAATTCAAAGATAATTTACTTTATTTCAAAGGATGCTTATATGTTCCAAAAGATGAAGCACAACTTGTATCCTTGAAGCTCATCACAACTTCTCTATAACAAGATATTTTGGATACAACAAGATTTTGGAGCTAATATCAAAAGATTTTTAGTGGCTTCAAATGTAAAAGGCTATTAAAAAAATTATATAATTATGTGATATTTATTCAAGATTAAAAATTCCTTATTATTAACTTAATAGACTTCTTCAACTATTACCTATATCAAAATAATCTTGGTTTTTTATTTTTATAGATTTTATCATGGATCTTCCAAATTCAAATTCATATGATTTTATATTTGTGATTATAGATTGTTTCACCAAAATAATATATTTTGTATTGTATACAAACTCTATCACATATGAAAAAATAACTAAACTCTTCTTTGATAATATCAATTGCTATCATGGATTATTAAGGAATATTATATTAAATAGAGGGATGCAATTTGTATCAAGATTTTAAAAAATTCTTTTCAAAATACTAAAGATAGACATAAAACTATCTTCAACTTTTTACCTTCAAATTGATGGACAAATTAAATAAATAAATCTAATTTTGGAGCAATATTTGAGGTATACTATTAATTATCATTAAGATGATGAAATAACTCTTTTGCTATTGGTAAAGTTTGCTTACAATAATTTGATATATTCTTCTATTTAATAAATTCCATTCTTTATTAGTTATGATTATTATCCATGATTTGATATTTTTGACTTTTCAAAAGCTGATAATCCTATAATAAAATATTTGGCAAATTGGTTATCAAAGCTACATACAATAATAAAGACACAATTAAAGAAAGCTCAAGAACAATAAAAGATCAATGCAGATGTTTATCACAAGAAACAACCTTAATTTCACATAGGCGATAAAGTGTGGTTACTTTGTCATAATATTAAGACTATTTGTCTTCATAATAAATTAGATTATTGTAGGCTAGGACTATTTTTAATTTATAAATAAATCAATCTAATTTTTTATTAAGTACATCTATTAAAATCTATAAAGATCACTGCTCAAGTCATATAAGACAAGGGATATACAAAAAAAAAAAAAAAAAAAAAAAAAAATGCCAGCATTTCCTATAGAAATAGACAACAATGAAAAATTTGATGCAGAAAAGATTTTAGATTTTAGGTGGCGCCAAAATAGGCTAAAATATCTTATATATTAGCATAAATATGATATTAGTGAACTCACATGGGAGCCATTTAGGAATCTAGTAAATACATTAACTAAAGTCAATATATTTTATCAATGACTTGTATAAAAATTAAGATGAAGGGTTAAAAAAATATTTGCTATAAAAGAAAGTAGGTTCAATATATATTTTATTTTATTTTATATTATTATTTGCTATTTCTTTGAATTTTTTAGTGCCAAAAAGATAGAGAATCAGCAATTAATAAATTCAGCTCAAAAGGTATTATTTGTTGACTTATTGAATGAGACAATATAACTATTACAACCTTTAAGATGATAGAATAGAGATGAAGATCTTCAAAAATGACATATTCTTCTTTGAATTGATGGCAAGATACAACATGTTTGATATCACAATTTTAGAAGAGACTTCTAGTATTTGGTGATACTTTTAAAAGTAAGAATTATTTCTAATGGTGTTTCAAATATTTTCTTTGAAGGAAGTTGTGAAAGCCTCAACAATGATCAAATTTAAAGATGGTCCTCCCATCCTAATATGAAATACTATTAATGGTTGAGAAGACCTATTAACTACCTTCAAAGAGAACAAAGATCAAAGTATGTAACAAATACAATTTGACACATCTTAGACTTCATCAACATGTAATCACTACTCATGGAACTTGTTTCTAGAAAGAGAGATAATGCCATAGGCATAAGATTTATTCTAATAATTATTTAATTAACATGGATAGATAGAAGTAGATAAAAATAAATAAATTTGATAATATCCTTATAGACAAGCTTTCTAAAAGCTTCATAGATGTGGTTTCATCTTTATTCATGTCCATAGGTGATTGATAGTTTAGAAACTTGGCTAATAAGTTAGCCACATATTGCACATATTGGTAGCTTTTGGAATAAGCTAAGCATGTGGCGCATATATAAAAAACTTGTCTTACAAGTTTGATACAAGTTTTTAAGATTTAGGATTTAGGATTTAGGATTTAATCCACCATGAATAAGTTGGGATTAAAAATCACTTGCAAGGTAGTTATGAAAATTAGATTAATTGATTAAAGGCCTTTTCAACTTTTAGATCAAATTTGTGATCTACATATTTAAGTAGGAGATGTAGATTATATAATATCATTCTATATTATATAATTATATGAAGAATTGAATAACTACCTTCTTTTGTTAGGAAAGAGATGGTTGAAGCAATCTAAAGGAGTAACAAATTAGAAGGCTTTTAAGCCTTATTTTACTTTTGAACCTTTGAACAATTGTACAACAATAATTTTGGTAAATCTAATTCAATTTTAATTATTGCTCTAATAAAATATATTGGTTCTGAACTTTATGAATATAAAGATGAAGGTGATTTTATCAAATGATTAGCAAATAATTCCTATAAAAAAGAAGACATCCATATTTGATTTATAAAACTTGAAGTTCCATCTTTAAGCGTTGTTATTGACTAAAAATTAGATAATTTTTAATCTTTGGAAGAATAGTTAGGGCATTTGAAAGAACTGAGTGAGACTCAAAGATTTGAAGTCCAATATATAGAAACTTTTCAAAAGAGAAGAAAAAAAAATCTTTGATAAAAAAATAAAAAGATAGTTGCTTATTTTAGGGATGTGAATGATGGTTTAAGATGCTAAAAAATTAAACTTTTCAACTAAATTTGATATACTTTGGACAAGACCATATATTATCAAAGAGATATTTGATAATAATTCAATTCAACTTAAAATGATAGATAGAGAAGACTTTCTTATATGAACTAATAGAAGTTATCATAAGGAATATGAAGTATAAACATTGATTAAAATAACAATGTATCTTGTCATTTATATAATAATTTCAAGTCAAATCTTAATAGAATATAGATATTAAATTAGTGATTAAGTATGAGATTGTTATATGTAGAATCATATTAAATTGAAAATAAACAATTGGTTTTTCTATTCTAAGTCAAAATCTTAGTATTTTTTCTTCCTTAATTTTACTTCTTTTGATAGATTATAATATCCAAGTTATAATTTCTTCTATTATTTTTTTAATAAACCATGTCTAAGGCAAGAATAGGATTCTCTTTGTTCTTACAAACAATTCTAGATGGTTGCTATATGTGAATCCTATCAAATGAATCTTAATTGGTGGATTAGTTAAAATCATAATTTTAAGTTATTTAAATATCAAAATATTAAAATTAGAAATTTTATTTGATAATTTAAGTATTTATTAGAATTTAAAAGAGTTTATAAATTACAAGAGTCTTATTAGAAAAAAATCATAAAATTAAAATCTTAGTAAGTCTTAAAAATAATTATCTTAGTTGATTTGGTATTTTTTTTAAATTAAAAGAATTAGTATTTAGTTATTGAGATCAATATCTATATTGGCCTTATATCTACATATATTATTTATAAGAAAAATATAAATATTATTTAGTTGATAGAAGAAGCATAAAAAATAAATCTCATATTTTTTTAATTATTTATGTAAAAAATAGGATTTTTAGTTGATTTAAATTAAATTAATTATTTTAAATAATCACAAAAGTAGAATAAATTAGTCTTAAATTGATATTATTATTTTTAAAATACTATAAAAGTTTTTAAATTTTATTTAGAATTTATTTAGAATTTATTTAGAATATTTTAGGAATTTTTAGAATAATTCTGAAGACTTTGATAAAAAAAGAGTTTTACCACCTTGGGAGCCATTATGAAAAAATGGAGCAAGATTTGAAGGCTATAAAAGGTTTCTAAATTAATTGGATGTTTTTAAATATCATGGTGAGTTAAAAATGCAAAAAAATGAGTTCTACTAGTAGAAAAGAGGAAGATGAGTACCTAGTGTAGTCCTTGTAGGAAAGGAGGTGCAGAAGTCTTATATAGATTGTAGCACCTTGGATGTAGGTAGGAGGATAAGACTAAGGCCTTGAGGTCTCTCTAAGACATCCTTATACATTACTTATGAGCCTTGGTGAGATTCAAATTCTTGATATCTTAAACAAGTTATCTTTGAGATAAAAATTATTCACTAAATTTTTCTATTATTTATCTTTTATCTTTAAATTATCTTAGATTATTCATAATAATTTAGATTTATATATTTTTTATATCATTAAAAAGATAAAAAAATTATATATTTAAAAATATAATTTTTAATATTTGATTTTTATTTTATATTAAATAAAAATCTAATAAATAGATTATAGTTAGTTTTATAGTGTACAATTACTTGATTGTACATATTTCACTTATTATATATTGTTCTTCTCCTTTGTTGTTGTTTATTGCTCTTTATACATTATACCACAAATTATAAGCAATTCTTAATTGAGGCCATCTTGTAATTTGGATTAAAGGATGAATTTTATCTTTACAATTTTTATCCATAATTTTTATTTGTAATATTTTATTTATACTATTTACATAGTAAATTTCACTGTCTGATATAAACATTTATAGGATTTGGTATTGTAATTGAATACATTAAGTCTGTTACATGTTCATGCTTTTGATTGGTTATTTAATCTTGTATCTTCTCAAGTACCTACTTGTATGTCATATATACTTGTTGGAGAATCTAATTGTCATATTGGTTTAAACAATTAAATCAACTTGATTGAAATTATAGATTTCTGCTTCTAATCTGGGAGGAATTATAGATGGTTAGCGTGCCATAACCACTCCTAGTTAAAAACAAATCAAACACTAGGTTGCCTCTACAATAATCACAACCAAGTCAACTAATGATGAAGGCATGAAAAGAACGCTTCACCATAGCTTTCAAAATCACATCTGTCTTTTCTTGTGCAAGGCGCCAATAAGTGTCTTCTTCAATAGCTGATCAAAATGCTTGAAAACTACATTAACATGTAGGTTGCAGTGAATGACAAATGCAAAAAACAAATATTCAAGTGAATACTATATCAAAAGATTTTAAGGTGAATTATGATGTTTTGCAGTCTTAAATCAGTGACTTCTTTATAATAATTAACGCATGTGTGTGTATGTTTTTAATTATTTTTTTTAATAATTTATGATTTAGATTTTGGTTAGTGTGGTATCACCGGCAAAAAAATTTGTTGAAAATTCATATGGTTGCCAAAAAAATTTCACTTAATTTTAGAAAAGATATAAATTATTTATATATTTATTAATTAAAAAAAATTTAATATTTTATTTAATATTTTTATATATTTATTTGATATTTTAAATATATTTTTATTTAAATTTTATTTTCAAAGTTAATCTATATTATTTTATTATAATTATTTATAAAATTATATTTTTTATTTTTTAAATTTATTTTAGTAATTATAACCTCAACCAACTCCAATAGAATGTAGGATTTTTTTTGTCTACTTAGCAAATGATCTTGGTTGGATATACAGAATTACATAGATCTTACTTAAATAGGTAGGTGAATCTACTTAGTCATTGCATAGATAGGAACCAAAGTCTGTTATTAAAATACAAGTAAATTTTATTTACATTTTTAGATGAAAAATAAACTTTGACCTTTGTATGAGTTTGGGGGTAGATTATCTATGGCTTGCTCTAGATGTTATAAAATGAGTTTGTTAAAGATAATATATATTTGCAAGCATATACCTACTTGAATTCAAGTGCTTTTACATAATTTAGTTGCTCTTTAAAAAATTATATTTATAAACTATTTTTATTTAATAGAATGTTTTTATTATCAAAGATTAAATGTGAATTAACTTTCATATAAAAAAATGATATTTAAAGGAACTTCATAGAGAATGATAAAATTCTATAGAAAATCACATTTGATAAATAAAAAAATCAATATGACAAATACAAAACATTTATAAAAAAATGGAGAAATTTATGAATAACCAAAATCATATTACAAATTAAAAAATAAAAAATAAATAAAAAAGGTCATAAAAATAAATCTATCTTGTGATATATTCTAACAAATTTATAGAAATTAAGATAATTTAGATATACAAGTGTGCCCAATACTTTACATAGTATGTTGTTATGTGATGTGCATTGCACACCAAGAAATAAGGACCGAAAATGACTTGTCATTATTCCTCCATTAAAAGCACCTAAACTATTTGATATACCCTGTTTTGTGTCAAAAATAATAAATAAATGAAAAAGAAACCCTGCGCCCAAGAAAACGTGCTGCCGGTGAGATCCAGCACTGAAGACATCGATGGATCAGGTTGTGAGCTTTTGCCGACACCTGCAGTCGATGCCGAAGCCGACGCCGCATCAGTTCGTCGAGGAGAAACGATGCTCGGATCAGTCGAGGCCACTCTTCGATCGTCGAAACGTGGATCGCAAGCAAAATTCCGAAGCTGTTGACCCCTATCAAAAGTTGCACAAGCAAAACTCACCGCAACTGGTTTTCACGACTGAGCTTGTTTCGCGGCATGGCGAATGTACTGAGACCAAAGAGGATGATCCTTTCAAGTGGCTGCTGTTTTTTAAGAAGCAACTATCACGTTGCAGCTTAGCCTCATCAAGTGCAGAATTCTTAGATATTGCTTGATATTCAAAGCAATAATTTTCTGTGTGTTTACCCTATTCTCTGTCAGGTCCCTTCCAGTCGCGGTTGCAGAGAACTGTCGTTTATTTCATTGTGAAGTCTTGCTTGAGGGAAGCACGAACTTGTCGTAGACTTCGACCGGTTGTTGAACAAGCCACCTCTCTACCGCACGTTTTCCATAATTCTCAAGGACGTTTCTCGAGGTAACTCCTCCTCACATTCGACGGCACAACACACACAGGTTTTCTTCAACCTCTTCTGAACCATCTCCAGAGTCCTATCTCGTGCTCTGATGCCGGATCGGTCAAGTATGTCATCAGCAGTACTAGCTCTTGCATTGGAACCTAGAACAGGATTCGAGACCCCAAGTCGTTTTAAAAAAAAAAAAAAAAAAAAACAGTCCCGAAGTTGCCGCCACAGCTTCACGCAACTGTAGACAATTGCAGCGTAGTCACAGCGTGACGGCATGTGGTCCCATCAGAGCACGTGCGCAGAAGAAAATCCGGCGAGGTGGCTAGGGTGGTGGAGATCTGATCCGCCTGTGAACCTGAGCATGCTCGGGTCTAGATTCCCGTCTGTGGGCCGCCTAATCGATCTTTGTTCCGATTCCTGGTTCTTATGCTTCGCCGAATTAGGACTTGTGGGGTTGCTCTTGAGGTTGTTGATCGTCCTACTGCTGCTGCCTCGAGGCATGTGCGACGTGGGTCAGGTTCATCTGCTACCCCTTTACCGTGTTGAATTGCGCACATTATTTTCAAAGAAAAGATTGAACAGCTACATCTGATTTTAAAGTAGTGTTGTCATGTGCTCATCTGTGCAAGTGGTTTGGGAGTATAAACGTGCGTCATGGAATGTTCACCTTGTTTGAAATAAAACTAGCACAAGGACACTTTCATTGTATTCAATTCTACATGTATTTATTTATTTATTTATTTGTGAGTCTGTATGTATGTGTTGAACAAACTCTAATAATGATAATAGTTACAAATGAAAAACAGTGGTGTATGTGTTCATTTTATTTTATTATTTTTGAATGATCGTCTCACAACAAGGAAAACAACGCATTGATTTAGTTGCTTAACTCAAAGCCACAATAACAACTTAAAGTGTTGTGATTGTTTTATTTAATTTGAGATTTTTGTGTAGCATTTATAATACATGTATGTTATTATTACTTTTTAAATTAATTTGGATGTGTTAAACCAGATTTTTGTTATTTGATGTGCACATCATTATTCAATGGTTTTCAATCTGACCAATATTCTTGCACACTTTATTTGCATTTTTTAGTTTGATATTTTCATCAAAATGGTCTATTCAGTTTGGACCAATAACTTATTGTTTCTTGTGCAATCATTAAAATTGTTGGATTAAGACATATATTCTAAATTTCATCATTTGTTGTGTGTTTATACATATATATATATATATATATATCTAACACTATATTGTTTTGAATATATCAATTTTATGATTTGATTTCTTCCAATTGAGAAATAAAGTGCGTATACTGAAAGTTACTTTAGCATAAACTTACAGTACATATCCATATGTTTTTTCTAAATTGAAACCATTCTTTGAATATCATTGAAAGTTACTGTTTGGACTTCATTATGTTTAAAAAGTCCTGGAATAGCAGCACTCCTTGTTTAACCCTATAACATCAAATTCTTTACATCACGATCATAAACATAAACATGCAGTACGATGCATGTACAACATAACCAACTAAAAGCATGTGTGTCTAGAATCTTACTTAGATAGACGACACTCACTCAAACTGCAGATTCAGTGTGATAGAGTTAAATTTGTTTTTATAGCCAGTATCATACTCACTAGATGGCATATTCTCCTGTAGCGGTAACAATGAACCCTAATTTTGCCCACTCGGTCGGTGACTGTAGCCACGATGTTGAATAGCAACTTTGTACGGTGAGATCTGGACACGGTCAGGTTGTTCAAGCTTTTCTGCAGACTATGCAATCGACGAAGCACTGGTGCAAATAGTAGCCCCTATAAAAACATGAACTATCTGCAGAAACGGCACTATTATTTCATCGCGTTTAGATCTAGTTGGTTGTGGAACCCAAACCCCTTGGTGTCGTCGAACCCCACTTCCGAACGACGATAGTGATAAAGTTTGCCGACGAGACTGCAGAATGTGCAGAATAGCGATGGAGTTGAAGTGGAAAGAACCAACAAATGGGGTGGATTTCAGCAAGAGTGATGGTTCGTGAACACCAGCACTGCTGCAAATGCACTGCCACGATCGGAGGGAGACTGGCACCGCATTTCTGAGCGTCGCGATTAAAATGCTGACCCTCGGTCTCACGCACGCAAGTCGGTTACTGCAGCGAACTGCAATCAGATTGAGTCACAATAAGGGTGGCTTGAATCAACAGAAAACCAGCATCCTCAGAGCTGCATAAGGCTATACCTAGACTTTGATTAATTCACGGAACCACGCTAACTCGGTGATGAGCTCGGCTTGTCCTCCTTCGTCAACTAAATCAAGGCAGAGATTCTTGTTTATTTTTTAATGACATAAATGCATTGATAAGTTAAAGTGATAAGCAGATTACATGTACCTTAACAAAGATAGGGGCCCATCAGGAGCATGTCAAATATAGCAAATTGAAGAGATCTTTTTATTTACTGGACAAGGTGAGGCCACAACTTTTTAATTTTTGATTGGTTAAAACTAAGAAGTCTCATTGAATTGGCTTCATATTTATAAAAATTAGCCAGAGGTCCTTAGAAAAAATGAGATAGAATGTATTCTTTTTCTACATAGTATAAATAGTGTTATTCTCTAAAAAAATTATTGGACTTATCTACATAGGTGGTTTGTAGAAAAATATAAGAAGTTGTGTAAAAAATTCCTTAAAGTAACTATTAAAAAAATAAAAAAAATAAAAAAAACATTTTTTATAATTAATAGAATTAAGATATGAATTGATATATTTAGACTTAATTAGAATTAAGATATAATAAAAAAATGACTTTGTCCATTTTATAATGTATTCAAGGTTTTTTAAAAAAAGTTTTTTTTACCAAGCATGGAACTTTTGTGAGACTGACCAAGGCCTTTTGAAGAGGGCTTATAGATATAAAGATCTCTTAAGTTTATATTTCAAGAACTATCTTTTTTTAGTATATTATAAATAACCAAAAAATATTAACATATTCTAATTTAAACTTTTAGAGATCTTTATTAATATAAAAAAATTAAAATCAATCTAATTTATAAATACTATATATTTATTATATTTCTTACATAAAAATATTAGTAATATAAATAGGACATGTGTTATTGTTGAATTTTAGATGTTATCTATTATTTTATAGTAATTTATTTCATACCATAAAATATGAAAGAAGATGCCTTTTATGCTTATGAAAATATAAAGTTATTTTTTTTCTAACTCTTTGTGATGCTAATTCAATTTTTATACTTGTCTCTTTTTGTTTGTACAACTGAAATATTATCTTCTTGCCTTATTCAAGTAGATCAATACATTTCCAATCAATGTGGTTTAGGTGGCCAATAGATAAATATTTTGGCTCAAATAATTTTAAAATTGAATATTAAAGAAAACTTATATAGAATATAGATTGTATTGTTTATAGATTATTATTTTTATAAATTTTAAAAAATATAATAAAAATATATTCATTAAGAGATTATTAATTATATCTTTATAAAACTTGATTTTTTTAATCTTACTTTGGATGTTAAATTATTGTTAACACATCATAGTCAATTTATTAGAAAATATCAATTTTATTTTAGAAATTAACTTATAATTAAATATCAATTTTTTTATTACTTTAAATATAAATAATTATAAAAATTAATCACATATATTTTAAAAAAATTTAATTTTTGTATCAATATTGATTGCTTTGATATTTAAATTTAAAGTATTTATTCTTTTACAATTAAAAGATTATCCAAAATTAATTTTAATAGAATTTTTTTTTTTTTGATTAGAACTAATTACTTTTATTTATACTAGTCATTGATGTAATTGCATGGGTTTGGAATACATACTAAATAATTAGTTTAATAGGATTATTAAATACTCATTTTTTAATATTGAGCTTATATCTTTTTTAAAGAAGAATGATATTGTCATGGACATAAGATTTATTCCAATAATTATCTAATTATTATAAACCAATAGAAGTAGATAAAACAAGTTGATTTGATAATATCTAATAGAGAAGCTTTCTAGAAGCTTCATAGACATGGAATCACCTTTATACATGTCTATAGGTGATTGGTAGGTTAGAAATTTGGTCAACAAGCTAGCCACATGGCACACATGTTGGTAGCTTATAGAACAAGCTAGCCATGTGCCACACATGTTGGTAGCTTGCAGAACAAGCCAAGTTTGTGGCGCACATGTGGAAAACTTGTCGTACAACTTTGACATATATCTTGCAAATTAGACATGTCTAAGAGGTCCAATAGAATATCGCTCCGTAGCATTTAGATAGATAGTACAAATAGAGACAAGAGTGAAGCCTTCTTCACTCTTGTCAATTCCTTTCTTGTTTCTAGTCCAGTTTCAAGAGTCTATACTTTTCTTGTCTTGTGGCAATAACCATTCTAGTTTCTTTTAATATACATACTTCTTTACTTCTATTTTGTTATATTTCTTAATAGAAGTTTCATAAATTTATTTGCTTTCATCAAGCTCTTGTCCTTAACAGATTGACAAGAATACACATACAATATTAAAGCTTTGTCTTTTTTTGATTGAGAATAGATTATTCCTTTCTCTTAATAAGACATAAGCATAGTGGAAGTTGTAGAGTACCCACTTCTAAACTGATATTGTTTCTAGAATTTTTTCTTTTGATTGTGCTATTCTGCATTTCTTGAAGTGAGAGTAGATACCTTCCTTCCTATTATATTATCATGGCAGAGCTTGTAGAAATGAAGAGTGCAATGGCACAAATAGAAGAGCAAATAAGAGAGCTAATGCTTGTAATACATCAATTCAGTTTACCACCACAAAGAGTAACAAGATTAGTAGGAAATGAAGATATAGAGATGGTTGGAGCTTCATCAATATCTACACCAAATAATATTATCTCACCTATAATAGAGCACCATTCAAACATTAGAAAATCAAAAATTAGTTTATTTGAGAAGTTTCATGATACAAGATCTAAATTTTGAGGATTTGTCAATTAAGTACAATTAGTGATTGAACTTCAACCTTAGAGTTATCCTATGTAAGGATCTCAAGTTAGGTTTATTAGAATATTATTTTTGGATTCTGTTTTATTGTGGTTTTTATCTTTTTTAAAACAATGTGATCCTATATTGGATAATTTAGAAGCATTTTTAGCGGAATTTTGATCTATATATGAAAAATATGATGCAATCCATGTTGCAACCAACAAGATTTGCATCCTACGACAAGACAATCGATTAGTGTTGTTATACGCTATCATATTATGTGCTGTTTGGTTTGAGAATGCATCGGGCACTTAATTGTAGAATGTAAGATTGTGTTTAAAAAAATACAAGAAATCCTAATAGATTTCACTCCATATAAGAAGAACACAATCCAAATTTCAATGCAAAAGTGTTTAAACAGATTGTAAGATAATGCCAAAATTCCACACTAGTATCTCTTGGCCTCTTACTCAAAATTAATGCAGATATGCCAGCAACAACTTCTTTTTCTTCAACCATTAACTTAGGCTCAAACTTGGCGTATAGCTTGGTCTTTGCATCTTTTAATATTTTACATATTTTCACCTTGTTTTGATTGATAGATCTATAGATATTGTAAAATCCCTAAACAACTTCAAATTGCCAAGTTCCGATATCTTATCACTTTAATGGGCAAATATCTTTGAGGTGCACTACTAGATTGTTACAAGATTTTTTATACTCTTAGCTCACCTAATCAACCAAACATTGTCTAATTTGCAATCATAGATGTTGCACCAATTGCATGAAGCAATGAAAAGTGCTAGCCCTAATTTTCTTATATAATATCCAAATTGTCAATATAAATCCTGATTTTGAATAATCATTGCTCTGTCTTCACAAATCCTATAAAAATAAACTTTTTGCCTCTAGAACGAGCTCAAAACCCTCTCCTAAATCCTACTTGCCGATCTCCAAATGTCTTGAACCCCTGCCTTCGATGGTTATTTTTGTGGCTGGAGGTCTGTTTTAGATCCTGTCTCATACCCAATCATCCCCCAGGTATTAATCCAACTTATTTTAAGGATATTTAAACTTAATCCTATCCTCAATTCAACCCTGATTTCTACCATATTAACGTTTTATCTCCTTTATCCTATCTTTATTGACTTTTGATTTTTTTAAAAGCCGTGAATCGGTTTCTACAATCTATAAGAAAATTTTAATAATTAATTTTTATCTATTAGCTATTAAAACAAAAATTAATCTAAGAGGCTTTCATAAACCTTTTTTTAAGTATCTTAAATTTCTAATGAACCAAGATAACTAAATATTAAGTAGAATTTATTCTTATTCATATTTTTCATTATATAAATGTGTTACAATATGATAACACTTCACAATTTCAACAACTAGCGACTGATACCAAGTGGGATGATGCTGCACTCATCAATCAATTTCTCTATCGATTACAATATGAGGTAAAAAAATTAATACTCAATTTATCCGATCCTCAAATATTAAGTCAAGCAATTGATTTTGCTATGAAGTGTGACAATCAACTTTTTGAGTTTTGATCCATGAGTCATACAAGGGAGCCTCAATGTTATTATTCAATGGCAACATCAACATCCTCACAAAATGTACATTTGGAAGTAGAAGACATACAAATTGATACGGTATGTTTTAAACCTCTTACTGAACAAGAAAAAATTTGGCATCATCAAGGAAGATTATCTTTACATTATGAAGAACCTAAGCACATTGCTCAACATTGTTCAAAGAAACGACATAACTATAAAATGAGGAATACAACTGTCGAAGAAGACAATATGTCAAAAAACAAATTTGTCCAACTACAATAGGGACCGTGCAGCTGGAACCTTATACAATTCCTAATAAAGGTCATATTTTCTTATCAGAACCCTCTTGTTGTTTTATAATAGATATATATTTAGGACCAAAAAACTATAGAACCTTTGCCTTATTAGATTCAGGAGCTTCAACATGCATTCTAGATGAATAATTTGTTAAGAATCATAAAATACCTTTAGTACAGAAAACTAAACCTGTACATATAGAAGTCATAGATGGCCGTCCATACTCTAAGGATGTAAAAGAACATAAATTATATGTTTGTCGTGTATTACAAAAACTTAGAGATATCATATTATATGTCAAGATGGAAAAGTGTATATTTCACACTACTCAAGTTGATTTCTTAGGATACATCATTTCAAATGATGGTCTTATGATGGATCTTAAGAAAGTCCAAATAATCATGGATTGGAAGATTTCAAGAACAATAAGGGATGTGCAATGCTTTTTGAGATTTGCCAATTGTTATTGAATCTTTATCAAGAACTTTTCTCAAGTTGTAGCTCCATTTACACGTCTAACTTATAAAGACAAACTTGAGTGGAATAAAGAAATATAAGCATCGTTTGAAGCGTTGAAAATAACTTTTACTTCTGCACCAATATTGTATCATATCAATTTTTCTAAGGCATTTTTTATGGAAACAGACGCAGTAGACTTTGCTTTGGATGCAGTATTGTCACAAATAGGAATAGACAACAAATTCCACCCAGTAGCTTTCTATTCCAAGAAATTTTCAACAGCAGAGATCAATTACAAAATCCATAATAAAGAATTTTTTGTAATTGTAGATTCTTTTCAAGAATGGCGCCACTATTTAGAAGGTGCTTCTAGTCCAGTCACTGTATATACAAACCACAAGAATTTCAAGTATTTCATGTCAGCACGCATGATAAATTGTCGTCAAGCTCGTTGGAGTATGTCTTTGTCAAGATTTGAGTTCATCATCACTTATTGGCCAAGAAAATAATAAGGTTTGTCCGATGTTCTTTCTAGACAATCTTATCTTATACTAAAAGAAGGAGATACAACTTTTGATCAATAAAAAACAATCTTCTTGAAATTAGAAGAATTTCATCTTCGAGCAATGAAATCAACTTTGCTTGTTGATTTAATGTTTTTCAAGAAAATCCAGTTAAGTATGTCCTTAGATCCTCTTACTCATGATATTAAGAATAATTCATTTAAATCTCATAATACTTCAAAGTTTAAATTTGGAAACAACTTATTTTATTTTGAAGGATATTTATATGTCTCAGAAGGTGAAACATGACTACGTGCTCTTGAAGCTCGTCACAACTTTCCCGCAATTGGACATTTTGGATACAATAAGACCTTGGAGCTAATTTCAAGAGATTTTTAGTCGCCTCAAATATAGAAGGCTATTAAAGAGTTTGTGCAATCTTGTGATGTTTGTTCAAGATTGAAAACTCCTCGTCATCGACATTACTGACTTTTTCAATAATTACCTATATCAAAACAACCTTGGTCCTCTATTTCTATAAACTTCATTATAAATCTTCTAAATTCAAGTTCATATGATTTTATATTCATGATCATGGATCATTTCACCAAGATAGCACATTTTGTACCATGTACAAAATCTATCACAAGTGAAGAAACAGCTAAACTCTTCCTTAACAACATCTATAACTATTACGGATTATCAAAGAATATTATATTAGATAGAGGGACGTAATTTGTATTAACATTTTGGAGAATACTTTTTAAGATTTTAAAGGTGGACATAAAACTATCTTCAGCTTTCCATTCTCAAATTGATGGACAAACAAAGCATGTAAATCAAGTCTTGGAGCAATATTTGAGGTGTACCATCAACTACCAACAAGATGATTGGACAATTCTCTTAACATTGGCAGAGTTTGCTTATAATAATATGATACATTCTTTTATGTAATAAACACCTTTCTTTGCTAATTATAATTACGACCCATGACTTGATTTTTTTGATTTTTCAAAAGTTGATAATCCAACAGCAGAAGATTTGGCAAATTATTTGTTAGAGCTACATACAATAATGAAGGTGCAATTAAAAGAAGCTCAGGAATGAAAAAAAATAAATGTAGATGCATATTGTAAGGAACAACCATAATTTAACGTAGGGGACAAGGTATAGTTACTTCATCGCAATATCAAGACTGTTCATCCTTGTGATAAGTTGGACTATTGTAGGCTTAGACCATTTCCTATTTCTGAACAAATCAATCCAATTGTATATCAACTATACCTACTGGAGTCCATAAAGATCCATCTTGTATTCCATGTATCCCTTCTTGAACCATACAAGATAGTGAACATACCAAGAAGAAGACAAATACCACCTTCTTCTATAGACATAGAGAATAATGAAGAATTTGAAGTGGAAAAAGTCTTAGATTTGAGGCAATGCCAAAATAGATTGAAATATCTTGTTTATTGGCACAGATATAATATTAATAAATGTATATAGGAACCAGCAAAGAATCTTACAAATATAATAAGGGAAGTAGAAGCTTTTCATCAACAATATCCATCAAAACTAAAATGAGGACCTTCCCTATAAAAAAAACACAATCTAGACAAGATAACATTTTATTTTCTATCCCTGTTTGTAGCTTCTTTATATTTGTGATGTTGCCATATTGCATTTACATGCAGTGTGTAAAAATATTATATATCTTGTATCTATTGTTATTACATGTGTGAGTGCTAGAGGTTATTTTAGAAGATATTATAAAGAGAGGATTTATTTTAGCTACTTAATTAGTGAATTAAGATGGCAATTTGTTTTGTTCTTATTTTATTTATATCCTAGAATAGATTCTTTTGTAATTAGAAAAAAAGTAAAGATTGTTTTACCTTTTTTGTTGACTTTTGAGATAGAATGGACCTTGTGAGAGATAAGAAAGAAGAGCATGGGGTGAATAGGGCCTGTCCAATATGATTTGGCTGCCCATGTAGGCGTGTCATAGATTAAAAGGAAAGGGGGATATACTCGTCTTATTGGACTTAGGATTTGGAAGTTTTTGAGTAGTGAACTTTGGAGAGAGATAGCTCTAAGGATATAAAAGCGTTTGTAATGAAAATTAAGATATATATTTTTTGAGTTGTGAGGATTCTAGAACCTATTTATTTGCTTATATTGGAATTTTGAGCAAAAAGTTATGCTTGTTTTAATAGAATGAGATCTGTTGCTATCGAAAAGTGATGGCAAAAACTTCAAACTGCCACTGCAAGTTTGATTTCGACTCTTTCTTAGTGAAATTTGTAGAAAGTGTGGAATATTGTGCTAGATTTTTATCAAATTATTTCTTGTAGCATTTGGAGTTGGAAAGAGAAAGTTGTGAGCTTAAGAGTGGAAAAGGATCTATTGCCACTTAACAAAGAAAGGTAGAGATTTTGTTCAACCATCCAAGTCGGACAGTCTATTCAAACTTTTTGATATTTTAGATACTTATAATAGCTTGTGTAAGCTTTCTACAAAAAAAATCAATGCATTTAGAGCTTCTATGAAAGATTTATGAGCCGTGAAGTGTCAAGAGGGCAAATTATTACTAGGGTTTGAAGAATAGATTCGACTATCTATAAAATCTGAAGTTTCAGAGGTATACATGCAAAATTTTGAGACAAGTCAGATGATGGAGTGAGCTTTCTAAAAAGTTATTACATGTCCAATTTGGAGAAGGGAAGCAACCACAACAAAGGCTGAAGTGAAGAGGAGCTTTGTTGCCTTTGTATTTGCTGGAAAATTTTAGTGCTTATTTCATTTAGCTATAACTTTTAAATGGTAAGACATCTATTTGTGAAATTTTGATTTATTTTACAATGAATTATTAGCTTTCTATAAACTATAAGCACGCTTGATTTGACCTTTGGATGAATTTTTAGTGATTTAATTATTTTCAGCTTATTGTATAATTTGTATTCTTCATATGCGGTCATATTTGAAGTATACTTGAGTATATACATACTTTGATTATACTTATTATATAAGTATATATACTTACATTTATATCAAGTATTTATACAAGTATTTTATAATTATTATATATAATATTTATATAAATATTTATATAAGTATTATATTAAAGATTATATTCTATTTTTATATAAATATTTTATAAGTATTATATGTAATATTTATATAAGTATTTATATAAGTATTATATATAATATTTATCTAAGTATTTATATAAGTATTATATTAAGGATTATATTCTATTTTTATACAAGGATTACATTCTAATATTGTACAAGTTCAGAAGATACTTGCGCGGCTTTTTCTTATGTTCCCTACTAATTCTAATAGCAGCTAAGAACCCGACGTTTTTCCAAGACAAATTCTCTCTACTCGACAACGTTAAGGAGATGGAGAACCAACAAGCAACGGATTCAGCTCAAGAACCTTCATTTGCTAATTTATTGAACGAGACATTACAACTATCACAACCTTCACGACGACGGAATAGAGATGAGGACCCTCAAGAACGACATGTCCTTCCTCGGATTGATGGCAAAATATAACATTGTCGGGTAGAGAAAATTCACCTTGGAAAAACGCCAGGTTCCTAGCTGCTACTAGAACTAGCAGGGAACATGAGAGGAAGCCGTGCAAGTATCTTCTATACTTGTACAATATTAGAATATAATCCTTGTACAAAAATAGAGTATAATCTTTATATAAAAATAGAATATAATCCTTATATAAATATTTATATAAAAATAGAATGTAATCTTTGGTATAATACTTATATAAATATTTGTATAAATATTATATATAATATTTATAAAATACTTATATAAAAATAGAGTATAATCCTTGATATAATACTTATATAAATTCTTATATAAATATTATATAAAATATTTATAAAATACTTATATAAATACTTGATACAAATATAAGTATATATATTTATATAATAAATATAAAAAAAGTATGTATATACTCAAGTATATTTCAAATATGACTGCATATGAGGAATATAAGTTATACAACAAGCTGAAAATAATTAAATCACTAAAAATTCATCCAAAGGTCAAATCAAGCGTACTTACAACCTATGGAAAGCTAATAATAATAACTCATTTTAAAACATATCAAAATTTCACAAATAGATGTCTTACCATTTAAAAGTTATGGCTAAATGAAATAAGCACCAAAAATTTTCAGCAAATACAAAGGCAGCAAAAATCCTCTTCACTTTAGCCTTTGTTGTGGTTAATTCCCTTCTTCAAATTGGACATGCAATAGCTTTTTAGAAAGCTCACTCTATCATCTGACTTGTCTTAAAATTTTGCATGTATACCTCTTAAACTTCAGATTTTATGGCTAGTCGAATGTACTCCTCAAACCCTAGCAATAATTTGATCTCTTCCAAAGAAATCCATCTCTCAACTGATATCCATATGACTGATGTCTAATATCTTTGAAAGTCTTGTCCATCCACTCCTCTTGCCTCTTTAAATTGCTCAAATAGAGTCCAATATCTTTTAGTCTTTCCTCATATAACTCTGTTATGAAGGGCAAGATGTTATTGGCTGAATTTTTCCTATCAACAGCCAATACATATCTCTCTTCCAAAAAGTCTTCACTCTCCTTGTGAGCCATCATTTCTTCTTCATAAAAGTACTTGGCCTTTGATAACAAATTTGACACAAGATTCATTTTTTTAGCAATGTGCACTAAAATTGGATTTAATGACTTGATATATGCTATCCATCGAAGCATGGCAATGTCTGGTGAAGAGCAATTAACAATCATACCAAGAAGAGGTAAGCAATCAGTTTCCAAGACAACATTTGCTCCAATCAAGTAATTTCTTTCAGCCATTAGAGTAGTAAGTACACCCCAAAGTTCTCTCTTTACTTGAGGATATGCTCTTTGGCATTCTACAAGAATCCTTGCTCCAAAGCAAATAACAAATCTATTTCTCTTTACATCATCATGGCCAATTATCCACCCTATGGCTATTAGACTTGTGTCAACTATAACAATCACCGGTCTTCTGCTCTCATATTCAACTTGTTTTAAAATTAGAGGTGACTTTAAAATTCTTTTCAAGTCTTCCATGGCCAAATCTTGCTCCTATTTCTAAAGAAACTTAATTCCCTTGCTTAATAATTTGTAAAGAGGCTCTGATATGTGAACAAAATGAGGTATTCATATCTGATAGAAGACACATGCTCCCAGAAACCTTCTCACTTCAGTGATGTTACTGCAAGCCATCATTTTTGCAATAGCATCAATTTTCTCAGGATTAGGCCTTCTTCCATACTATCCACAAAGATGTCCAACTATCAAAAAATTTCCAAAATCAAATTTAGACTTTTTAATTGAAAGGGTTAAATCTGCTTCTTCAATCTTACCTAAAATCTTATCAATATCTTTAATGTGCATTTTTACAAATGCTCTGCAACTATCATCATTCAAAGTAGAGTCTTTATATTCTTCTTTACACCCTTTGATAGGAATGTCATCTACAAAAGATATAGTCTTTTCTGGTACAAACTCTCTCAAGATTTGATTCATTGCATTTTACATATGTGCCACTGAGTTTGTAGCACCTTGAGGCAATGTGCACATTTGAACCAATCCTAACGGAGTCTTCATGGTCGTCAAGTCTCTCCTTTCAATGGCCAATTGAAATTGATTATAACAAGAGTATAGATTTCCAATGGAATAGATGGCATGTCCAGCAAACGCTTCTGTTACTTCATCCACAATTGATCCTGATCCTTTGTTCTTAATAGTAACCTGGTTAGTTGGTTGCATAACTTCGATGAATCGTAATGCTCCAGACTTATTAGGAACAATAAACCAACGATTAGAATATAGAGCCATTGAAGGCTCGAGTATTCTCATGTGCATTTTTTCCTTCAATAAGTCAACCAATTTGGGAAGTAATGCTCTTGGAATTGATATTGGCATCAAATCCCATGGCACATGTGGCACTATAAAAATAATCATGGATACTAATAAACTTAGTCGCACATATCCAATCTCATATGGTGAAGAGGCAAAGGCCTTTTCATGTTTTGAGAGCATCTCTTAAAACATCTTCTTTTCTTGATCTAACAAGAATTCACTCCCTCCAATCTTCAAGTTTCCTAATGTTTCTTTAGCAAACTTGTGTCCTATCTTTCTAGCTTCTCTCAAACTTGGCTCCTTCTCTACTTGTTTGACATGCTCATCAGTATCCAATGGAAGTTGAGTTGCTATAGGCTTAATCTTTTTGGCTACTATTTTATATTTTGTATTTATTATGGCCTCAAGATTCAACTTATAACTTTAGAACAAATCCTTGCTCTCCATTGCGTCTATTATTTTTTAATACAATGCTCTTGAGTGAATTTCAACCATAATATCTGTACCATTAATTTCCTCTTCTTTAATCTGCAAGTTATATAAAACTTACAATATATCATCTCCAATATCTTTCTCTTCATATATTCCAGAAATATGCTTATTGTTCAAAAGAGCTTTTATTTTTTTTAGATTTTTTTCTATCTTTTTAATGTCCTTCTTATTTATAGAATCTAAATCTTTCACATCTGTAAAACTCACAAATCCACACTTAGTCATTCCAACAAATCTACTTTCAATACTATATATGTTGGGGAGCTCAAAAGTATTTGGTCCTTCTACACCTGTGGATCTCTATTCTCCACGAGTGCAATTCAGAAATCCAAAAAGTATACAAAATTAGGCAGAGGCCCATTCCTAAGACAAACTTGATGCCTTTCATGCTCAGACTTCATTGTCAAGAATTGCACAGATTTCTTGCCATCATAGCTCCAAATTCATGCATAATGAGATCTATCGTCCAACACCTTGGTTTCCATTCTTGATGCAGTGATGTAAGACTGTCCTAATATCACGAGATAAGCACCATCATTTTAAACAAAAATAAATTTGTTCTACTTCCATACCTCTAATCTTTATCGCAATTTTCGGACAAGCTCCAAATAATTGTGTTCGTTCATAATTTGCAGTCCTCATAACCCATCCATGATTAGTATCAATTGGCCATTTATCTTTTTCATAAATATTTCAAGACATAAGGTTTATCTCTGAGTCATGGTCTACAAGAGCCAAAATTGATTCATCTAATCCTCCAAGTTTGATCCTTGTTTCTGTGGTAGCTCTAGCCCAAAATGGTTGAATATAATCCATTCCTTCCTTGTCTTCTCTATCTATCATGCACAATTGCATAATCAAAGGTCTTCACTTCTATCTCAATATTTCTTTTATGTGCTGACACAGATACTATTCCATCTACTGCTCTTTCTTTCTCTTCTTGAATTTGTAAGGCGTAGATCTTTATATCATAGCCTCTCACCCCCTTTTCATTATTTTCCACCATCTTCTCACATTCCACAAAACCTTTATCTTTGGTTACATCACTCTTGTTGCTGACCACACAACTTTGTGCAAACATTTGTAAGATCTTATCTTCTTCCTCATTAGTCAAATAGTCATTTTCTTCTTTAACCATTTGACCATCACTAGCCTTCTCTTCCATAGCTATTGGATCATGCATCAAAGCAAATACTTGTCCAATTTCAAATTCCTCATCTTTGGTCATATATGTATCTAAAGCCTTTATCATGACTATTTCAACTGTCATCTGTTTCTTTCTCTTAATGACATCAATGATCAACTCATGAAAGTCTTTTTTAGCAATGCCAAGAGACTCTCTTAATGTAAATTCAATTTTGGCATCTAAGATTCTTTCTTCTAATATTCCTTTCATGTCAATGGAAGATTCAATATTAGATTGAAGCTTATAGGCAGGTCCCTTACCCTTACCTTTAAAGTCAGCTTTTTTTTCCTTTTCTTTGGCATTGTTTGTCCTCTCCTCCCATTTTTCCTTTGGAAGTGGCCCTTCTCCTAGATGAACAAAGACAGAGGACCTCCCAGATCTTTGCCGTATATGAGTCGCAGGACCTTCTATCTTTTTACTTTTTTTGAGTTCTTGGATCTTTCTCTTGGATATTGGCTCCTCTACATCATCATTCTCAGAGATTCGTCCCTTCTTTTTTTCAACAAAGACATTATAATCTTTATTATTGTCTTGAACTTGATCTAAAAAAACTTTGATGCTAGTTGTTTCAATAGGGTCATCCCAACCAGTGACATTTTGAATGGCTTGAGCCCCTCTACGCAAAGTTTCAATACATGGAGCTTCTAAAGCCTTAATTGTGTGCTGCTCCATTCCTGTATGGAATGTCTCAGCACCTTATCCATGCAAACAATTGGACCTTTCCATCTTCTCTTCCATAAGCTTTTTCATTCCTCTCTTGCCAAAGTTTATGCTTAAAAGAAAATTAGTAGATGTATCATGAATCTTACTATCTTTGAAGATAATAATGCTTGCTTTAATAGCTTCATCACATAGTTTACAACTTCAAAGATTGTGACTGTCTTTTCCATCACAATAAACGCATCTTCTCACAAATGATCTTGCACCTTCAGATGATTGAGAGTCTTGGGATTTTTTAACTCTCTCATTTCTACCTTCAAATCCCTAATATCCTTTATAAGCTCATCTAAAGTTTTTTAATCAACTGTCTTGACTATCTTAGAAGATGTTGTTGAAGAGGTTGGAGCAAATGATACCTTGGAAGCTTTTGTAGCAAGCTTCGGTGTCACATCCATCTGAGTTGTTACACTTTTGGATTTCATTCTCTATTGCTTTGTCATAAGAGTGACTGCCTCCTCCACTCTCCTCCAATCATTGATAAAACCTCCTTCAATGGCTTGGTTATCTAAAAGCAAAACGAGTCTATCTTCCAAAGCATCATCTACTACTTGTAAGAACAACTCAACCTTCCTAGTATCAAAAAGATGCCTTTTTGCTAAAAGAAATTGGTTGTATTTCTTCTCAAAATCTTATAGCAATTCATTTGAATCCATAGTATTTCTAGGCTATTGTTCAATCCAATCAAAAAAAGACCTCTTGGTCATCCTCTCTGAGTCTTCTTCAAAGTACTCATCACGCAATTTTTCTTCAAATATCACCCAAGTAGTTACATTTGCATCCCTTTGAATTTCTTCTACTCTCTCACAAACCTCAAGCACAACAGCTAGTGTAAAAGTTTGTATCATTCGAGCCTCAGGTACTTGTTGCACCTCCATCTCACAAACATAAACCATCAAAAACTTGGTGATGTCCTTCCCATCAAATCTTCCAATCTTGTCAACAACACCCTTCAAAGCCTTCATAGCTCCATTGCCTCCAGCTTGAGCTCTATATTCTTCCATAAACATTGCCAAAGCTCCGAGAATAGTATCCATGTTTATTTGGGCTCCAAAGAAAGCCCCTCTAATATCCTCCATATTGCCTTAGCCAAAACTAGTAGCCCCAAAGAATCTCTCAATAGAAGCACCAAATGCATTGATTTTAATTTTTGTGGAAAAGCTTATATAAGCCACTATAAGCACCTAAAATATCAGAAAGTTTGAAGAGACTGTCCGACTTGGGTGGTTGAACAAAGTCTCTGTCCATCTTCGTCAGGTTGCAGCAAACCCTTTCCCACTCTCAATTTTATAACTTTCTCTCTCCAACTCCAAATGCTACAAGAAATAGCTTAATAGAAAGCTAGCACAATTTTCCAAATTTTCTACAAATTTCATTAACAAAGACTTGAAATCAAACTTGCAATGGCAGATCAAAGTTTTTGCCGTCATTTTTTGATAACAACAGACCTCACTCTACTAAAATAAGCATAATTTTTTTATCACAACTCTAATACAAGCAAGTGAGTAGGTTTTAAAATCTTCACAATTCAAAGAATACGTCTTCTAATTTTAATTACAAACGCTTCTATCTCCTTGGAGCTAACTCTCTCCAAAATTCATTGCTCAAAAACTACCAAATCCTAGGTCCACCAAGAGGAATATTCTCTCCCTTTCTTCCACATCAGTCCATCCCTTGAGCACATGGACAGCCAAAATCCTATTGAATAGGCTCTATTCACCCCATACTCTTTATTCTTATCCTTCACAAGGTCCATACTACCTCAAAGTCAACAAGAAAGATAAAACAACCTTTACTTTTCTTCTAATTATAAAAAAATCTATTCTAGGATATAAATAAAGTAAAAACCAAAACAAATAGCCATCTTAATTTACTAATTAAGTGGCTAAAATAAATCCTCTCCTTATAATATCTTTTAAAATAACCTCTAGCACTCACACATGTAATAACAATAAATACAAAATATATAATATTTTTACACATTGTACGTAAATGCAATATGACAACGTTGTCGTATTGTAATTGCTTACAATATGTAAAATCCACTCAAAATGCCTAATATGTTTATAGATTTAGATATGTGTTAGAATGGTTAGTAAAATAAATTAAAGGGATTGATAGAAGAAACTTTATTTTATTTTTACTTATTTTGATTATGGTATTTAAAAAATATAAGATCTAAATATTTAGTATGAAGCCTTGAGAGAAGGTGGGGACTTAAGGATGAAAATTTAAGCTAGTAAGAGGCTAATTGGGAGGAATGAAATCAAGCCATGGTCGGATGAAGGCAAGGAATAGGAAACTTCATCCCTATTGGTCGAATACCATGCCCAATGGGCTTTGAGGAGGCTGCCTGCGACCTTAAAAGGGGTTTTCGGCGACTTCAAAAGGGGGGATTCGCAAAATCAGAGGTAGGGTTGTAAAGTTTAGGGTTTTGGGTATAGTTTGAGAGGAAATTTTAGGCGATTTGGAGTTAGGGTGAAGAAGTTATACTTGTTCAAAGTTAAAGAGTGGATTTCATATATACTGTTACTCTTTTGAGATTTCGCGGAGTTGTACGGAGGATTTTGGAGATCGGACGGTGTGATTGGAAAGTTGATTTCAAGATCTATTTTTATTACGAAGGAATTCTTAAGTTTTGAGTTTAGACGAAGAAGATATGAAGAGTTGAAGACAGCGCATCTAATTCCAAGGCAGTAAGCACACCGTGTTGTTAATAGTTATGCTTTGAGCCATAACTTGAGTTTTCAGACGAAATTTTGGCTCAAACTTCTTGGAGAATGTGACATTTTGTGTTAAGAAGCTATACATACAAATTTCATGGAATTTGAGCTTATAGTTAGTGAGATATGAAGAAATTTGTATGCGGGTGTATAAAGACAAGGGTTTGAAGCGACTGTTAGGGTTTTCAAGATATCTCAAGATCCGCAATGAATTTGCGGTTGAAAATTGTTGTAAAGGTTGATAAGAATTCATCAGTACTTCATGGAAAATTATACTATGTTTGGACGGTCGGATCAGGAGATATGAGATGTTGAAGTTCTAAAAAATTTCCATCTAAAGATATATAAGGTTTTAGAGGATTTTATCACACTTTGGATGTTGTTAGTTACTTGAGGCTTATGTATTTGATGTAATTTCTCAAAAGGGAAAAATATATATATATAAACTTTGAGTTTTTCTCATTTTTGAAGCTTGATTGAGAAATTAGTAACAGCTAGAAGCCCAGCGCTTTCTTAAGGCAAATTCTCTCTACCCTGACAACGTGTTTGGTATCATGACCTTGGAAGAGACTCCTGATGTTTGGTGATACTTTTAGAGATAGGAACTACTCTTGATGGTGTTCTTAATGTTTTCTTTGAAGGCAGTTATAAAGGCCTCAACAATGATCAAATAACAAGGTGGTCCTCTTGCCCTGGTATGGAACATTATTGATGGCTAAAAGGACCTATCAACTACCTCAAAGACAACAAAAATTAGATTATGTGTCAAACACAAGTTGACATATTCTAGACTTCCTCAACATGTAATCACTGCTCTTTATGGAACTGGTCCCTAGAAGGGGGGATAATGTCATGGACATAAGATTTATTCTAATAATTATCTAATTATTATGGACCAATAGAAGTAGGTAAAATAAGTTGATTTAATAATATTTGATAGAACTGCTTCTTAGAAGCTTCATAGACGTGGAATCACTTTTATACAGGTCTATAGGTGATTGATAGATTAGAAACTTGGTCAACAAGCTAGCCACATGGCGCACATATTGGTAGCTTGTAGAATAAGCTAACCATGTATTGCATATGTTGGTAGCTTGCGGAACAAGCCAAGTACATGGCGCTTATGTGGAAAACTTGTCATGCAAGTTTGACAAGTTGTCATGTTGTAGTTCGGCTACTATGTGAAAAAATTGTACATGTATATTTAATGTACAATTTACTACATAGCTAAATGAGAGCCTTATCAATGGATTTTTATTGGTTAGAAGATATAGTTAGATTGCTAGTTTAAAAAGAATCTATTAAAAAGATTATTATTGAGGTTTATACAATCTTATTTCTTCTTTTAATAGTAATTTTGAAATTGATTTTATATTGATAGTAACTTATATATATCTTAAGTCATCTTTGTTAGACAGTGGTGACCCTTAAAATCTTAGTTTACTTCTTTTATTTGGTGCTTAAAACACAAAGTATGTAAATCTTATAAGAAGAAGGATTAGAAAAGGGTCTTTAGTGTAAAAAGGATAGTTTGGCCATTTGTATAGATGAAAAGAGGTAGATGATAGAAATCTCTATTCTAATTGGCCAAAAATCATGCCCAATGGGCTTTAAGGAGGCTGCCTGAGGGTTTATTAGGAGTTAGGGTTTGTTTTTCGGGAGGGAGTCAAACATCAGAGGCTAGGATCATAAGGTTTAGATTTTTGGATCTGATTTAGGTGCAAATTTTGTGTGATTTGCACTTTTTATGAAGAAGTTATAGGCGCTCAAAATTAAGGCATTGATTTTTGACCTACTGTCACTCTTTTGAATATAACTCGCGCATACAAAGAGTAATCAAGAATCAGCAATTAAGATTGAATAGAGAACTTTCTTGGCTACACTTTTTACATATATCTTGATAAAATCCAAGCTAGGATGAAGGAGATATTGGAAGTTGAAGTCAGTGCTTACAAACTTAAAGGCAGTAAGTGACCCACTTACATAGTGGTTACATTTTGAACTATATCTTAGGCAATTTCATAGATTTTTGGCTCAAAATTTTTAAGAGTGTATATGTTTATGTCACAAGACTATGTGCATAAACTTTGTGGCATTAGGATTTTGGGTTTGTAAGATATATGGAAAATAGTGCTCGGGTGTCTTTGAGCTAGGGTTTTAAACACCTACTAGGGGTTTTGAAATATCGGACGATTGGAAATGAATTTATGGTTGATTCTTTCTTGTGGTGAAACTTAAGAAGATTGTCTAGACTTTGAAGGAAATTTTGTAGAAATTGAATGGTTTTATCAAGAGTTATTGAATTCTAAAGTTCAGCAAGAAATAAGTTCTTGTGGATGAATAAAATTTTGAAGGGTTTTTGTAGAAATTTGAACCTTTTTTGTACAAACTTACTTGAATATAAGAGGGTTTATATATATATAACTTCTTTTTTGTGAGATTGTTGTATTATTTGTCCTTTTTATTAAAGACAAATCACTTGTTGGATTTTTGCCATCAAGTTTCAAATAAATTCTCCACAGTCAGGTACCCAATGTATTCCCAAATAGAAGGCCACATCATACGACAATGTGTCTTGCAAATTAGACACATGTAGGAGGTCCTATAGAATACTGCCACATAGCTCTTAGATAGATAGTATAAATAGAGACAAGAATGAAGCCTTCTTCATTCTTGTCAATTCCTTTCTTGCTTCTAGTCCAATTTCAAGAGTCTATAGTTTTCTTGTCTTGTGGCAACAGCCATTCTAGTTTCTTTTAATATACATACTTCTTTATTTCTATTTTGTTATACTTCTTAATAGAAGTTTCATATGTTTATTTGCTTTCATCTTGTTCTTGTCCTTGACAAATATTGCCTTTGATAACAAAATGTGACAATATTCTTTAGTAAAATCTAATGATATCTTAAAAATTTAATAATTATTTTTTTATATTTAGAATTATATTTAATACTATCTTTGAAAATATTTATCTCTAAACTTATTTAGGACAAGAATTTTTATAAGTAATTTATTTATTGCTTAAAAAATTATCAATTTGATATAAGATTCTATAAGATGTGTATATTAATATAGATTATTGGGATATATATATATTTTGGGTATTATTTGTAGATTTTTATAAAATATTAAATAATTATTAATATATAATATTTTAAGTTACATATTTTTTTTCCTAGATTTTTTGATTATATTGATTTTTAATTCTATTAATCTTAAGTATAAACTTTTATCATAAATTGGCTTAAATTATTATTTTCTATATCCATTTTTAATCCTAGGCTATTTGGTTTTTTTCTTAGTCTTTGTCTTTTGAGACACTAATTTTTTATATTATTTATATTATTTTTAAGATGTTAAAACTTTGATTTGATTTAGATGAAAGATTGTTTTAAAGTGACATCTAACACTTATTTAAATTGAATATGGCTTCTTCTTTTTTTGAAAATAATTTTTTATATGTACAAAAAATAATTTATAAAAATATAATAATCTTCTAAGTCTTGTAAAGAAATTCCTTATTTAATTTAAGTATATCTATATTTTACTATCTTAAGTATATATTATGGGATCTTTTGTGAATGTAAAATTTTCCTTTTAGAAAATTTTCAGTCTTATTATTTATACTGAATTGATACTTAGTTCTATTAAAAAATGATTTGATAGATTAAAATTATGTTAAATGCAGTATGTGCTGATTTTTATTAAACAATGTATCTTTAATTATATTTACTTATCCAAGAACAGTAACAACTTGATTTTATTTTTTATATTATCCAAGATAAATTTTAGACTATTTATTTAAATTAATAAATCTTACAAGTTTAGTCTTATTTCAATAAGATTTCAATGTTTTTATTATTTTTATAATTTTAATTTTAATAGAAAGTAAATATTTTTTGAAACTTTATTTTATCAATTAATTATTATTATTTTTTTTTTTTTTGAATAATCTATTATAGCTTCTTAAGTAAATCATCAATCAAGTTCTTTTATAACTGATATTATTTTTTAAGAATATTTAAAGTATATATTATAACTATTTTTAAATCTTGGATTTGTCATTTACTATTATCTGCAATACTCTATTACTTGAAAAATTTGCTATATTTTATACTAAATAGTTAATATATAATAATACAATAAAACAAATCTTACTTGCTACTAGACTATCTAGGAAATTAATATACCTTAGATGTTCTTCTAAAATATAAAATACTTGCTAAGTCTAATATAAATAATTTGGTTGTTATCTAATGTTTTATTGAATGCCTAAAATCAAATTTATCTTTTATATATTTCATTTTTTTAAAGATTTTTTGGTTATGTTAATTTTATGCTAAGTACATGGTATGTGCTAAGTTGTATCTAAAAAAAACATATTTGTCTAAAAACAATCTTAATTTTAAATTAGTCTTCTATCAAGTACTTATCAAATGCCTTTTATTGCTTAGGTTTAATAATAAACTTGTAATTAGTTAATAATTAGGTAATTTTATAATTCTTTTTAAATAATTAAAATTAAATATTATTATTAAAATTATTCATATCTTTAACATATTTTTTGGCTTTTATTTAAATTGATAAGAATTAATAACTTTATACTATTTTTGCAATCTCAAACCACTATAGATCAACAAATATTAATAAAATTAGATAAACAAGGATAAATTAGATAATCAAATTACTTCCTAATAATTCTATGTATATATCTTGAGATCCAAATAAAAATTTATAATATATGGAAACTATTAGTAAAAGATCTCAAAGAAAAATCTTTCATCAATTTTAGCTCATTATTGAAAAAAAATTATAAAATAAATCAAGTTTAAACTTAGTTGGCACTATAATTTATGAGCAATTACAATCTATTTCTATAAGGCTAGGATTTGCCAAATAAAATATCTCATATGTAAAAAAATCAAATAATATGATGCAATGAAAAATACACATTAATAAAAATAATATTCTTCTTTTAAAGAGACATACATGAGAATTTATATTCTTTTAAATCCTTGTATAATGGATTATTTTATTATACCATGGTCTTTTAAAATTTAAAAACTTAGATTGAATTAGACTATTTTGTTATAATAATCTAAATTAGTATTTTTCTATTTTAAATTCCTAAAAATAATACATAAGATAAAAGCTAAGATTTTTTTAAATAAAAAATAAAAAAATTCTACATATATATATATATATATATATATATATATTCATACATAGATACACATATATACATATAAAATATCTTTAATTAAATATACTAAATAAATTCTAAAGAATATTAGATCAAATTTATGCAAAACCTTTACATATACAAAAATATAAATTATAGCAAAGCATGGTATTTGACCTATCCAAAATAATTGTATAATTTTCTTTCATTTAGTAGACATGTTTAAGTTAGATTCCAACAAATTCTTATCAAAAGATATCCTTGGTATTTAACCTCCAACAAGCAATCTTTTAAGAAGCTTTTTCTTTCATTAAAGATATAAAAGCATTATGGCCCTTAGTTGTTAAATCATGCTTTTGGAAAATTTGAAATAAATATATATATATATATATATATATAATATGATTTGCTTTGCTATTATTTATATGTATAGTAACATTCTATGGATTATGTGTAATAATAAAGTTAATAGAAACATTTGATTTATGAAAAAACCTATTGAAGAAATATACAATCCATAGAATACACACAATCCATAGAACATTGCAAAATGAACTAAAATACCTTGACAAGTTTGAAAAACTTTGATTAACAAGTAAATTTGGTGTATACTAAATGCAGGCACATCCACAAAATGTAACTATGTCCACCTACAAAATGGAACTAGGCCCCTCATCCACAATTGCTGCCTTGAATCAAGGCCAAAACTGCACTGAATCTCCACCTATCAGCAAAAGGAATTACTCTCCTTTGTGTTTCAAGAACAAATCAAAAAATAAAATCCAGTGATCACGCAGGCGAGGCTTGCGTCGAGATACTACCACCAATCGGAGACGTTTAACTTCGACTGCAACCACACACGGCGCGGCCACTCTGCAGAAGCGGGCTCAGGCTCCGTCCGGGGCCCCCGCGTTCCAAATCCCGCACACTGAAAAAGTGCCTTTTTCTTGAGAAACCGATCATCAAGGTAGAGATTCATGCCTCTCCGCATTCCGACAACAGGTTTCTTCAGGTCTTATCCAGATGTCGCCTTTACCTCGGCGAAGTCTGACCCTATGGCCACGGTGGATGGCAGCGGTTTCCAGTCACAGCCAACCGTTGCTCGGTAACGATATTTGTCAGCTTATACTACCAGGGTGATTGGGACGCCCTGGAGCTCTACGCTTATCACCATCACATCTAGGCTCCCACCTCTCGGAAGCATCTCCCCTGCGCCACCTGCAGACTTTTGATATTGACAAAACCGTGTAGCTTCCATGTTCTGAAAGTCAACGTCGTCATGTATAGAAGCCACAAACACGAGTGGGTACAATGCGTACCATATATTGGGCTCCTGCGTCCACGGCTTTTTGTGGCACTTGGGTTGCCGTAGATAGGCAGTGGGTGGCGCACGCGCTGCAGTGGGCATCGATCTTTAACACCCACCTTCAAGAGCGTCAGCTGGCAGCATCTCAAGGCAACCGACACTGCTGCTGACTGCCCCGCGACACTAATCCGATTGCCTCGGCGCTACGGCTACGGCAGGTTCATCCAGTCCTGGCGCTGCGATCGAACAGCTCGACGATGGTCGATGCACTGAAAACAAAATCCGTACACATCGCGCGTGATTCTCCATTACCTGACATGAGGATGGATTCTACTTGTTGCTTTAGAGATAATATATGCACCTAAATACGTACGCACATGTAGCAATTAAAGATAGATATTTAAATGCGTCGGTAAATATATTTAAATGCTTTGATATATGGTACATATACAGACAAAATGAAAAAAATATATGGTATTTGAAGATATGTTAAATTAGATGTGTTACATTTTTTGTTCTTTATGATCACTTTGATGAAATGAGTTTGTATTCTATTTTTTGACAAAATTTGTTATTCCTCTTTTTTAGTATTAGGGCCACTTTATACTATAGCCATTTGGTCAAGTAGACCTTTAGACAATTCCACTTGAAATTAGACAAAAGACCAATGTAGAAGTTTATTAAAATATAATAAAATGATTTTTGGCTTGTTTGCTAGATTGAGAATTGTTCTATGTAATTTTTTTGGTCCAATTTCTTGTCAAGCAGACAACTCTTTAGTGCCAAAATTGCCATAAAGTATTGCCATGTAGGCACTTTAGTCTATTGGTTGTTTGTTTCTAGTATGAAGGCCAAGCAAGCAATTTTTTTCTCTTTGTTAATTATATTATTGGAATCCTTTGTCCGCTCAACAATTAGCCATAGTATAAAGTGGTCCTTATTCTTTATTTTTTGTTTATGTTATTATTTATAAAGAAGGGAGGTGGCTATAAAAAATTAAATATGTGTCCTATAAAAAGAATTTTGATTACTTCCATTGTCATTTATTCTACTAAATATTATTTAGTAATGTTTCAAGTTTACTTCTTAAGTGCAAAAATCATTTTATTCTATATATGTGATTTTAATTTTGATTCTATGGTACATGTTTTGTAGATTTTTTTGATTGATTTGATTATTTTAAATATATCTACTATATATAATACAATAACATAATCTATTTAATGATTTATTTTATAGATATTATCATTTTAATATATACTAATATATAGTTATTTAAAATAAATAATAATAATAATAATAATAATAATAATTAGATTGATTGTTATTATATAAGATTATACATCTTATATTATACATCTTAAAATTTTAAAGAATATTTTTAAATTATTTATTTTTTAGTTGATATTCTATTCTTATATACTATTTTATTATTAAAGAAATATAATTGATATTAGAATATTATACAATTTATTTTAATATATTCATTCTTACTACAATATAAGATGTATAATTATCAAATATATATTTATAGATATAGGTGCAAATATATATTATAGAATATTAAACGATTTGATTAAAAAAATTATATATATTTTTAAAAAATAAGATAAAAATAAAAACTATTATTTTTATCAATTTTATGAAATAATAATAAAACAAATAAAAGTATATATTTTAATGTCGAAGACAAGAACTAAAAGAAAATTCATAAACTAGTGAAATTTGTGTCAAAATAAAGCAACAAAATAAAAATAAGAAAATATTTAAATTTAAGAAAAAATTGAAATGGCTATTATTGAAGACTAGAAAATATAAAGACTCTTGAACTAGACTAGAAGCAAAAAAAGAATTGACAAGAGTGAAGAAGGCTTTACTCTTATTTTTATATATACTATTTATCTAAAAGCTACATGGCAGCTTTCTATAGGATCTCCAATATATGTCTAATTTATAAGACACATATCAAACTTGCAAGACAAGTTTTCTATACATGAGCCACATATTAATATATTTTTATCTACTTCCATCTATCTATACTAACTAAATACTTATTGGAATAAATCTTATGTTTGTAACATTATCCCCCCTTCTAAAGACGAGTTCCATGAAGAGCAGTGATTATAAGTTGAAGAAGTCCAAGATGCACCAAATTATATTTGCTACATACTTTGATCTTTATTTTTTTCAAAAATAATTGATAGGTTTTCTCAGCCATTGATAATGTCTTATATCAAGGTGGGAAGACCACCATAATATTTGATTATTATTAAAACCTTCATAACTTCCTTCAAAGAAAATATTTGGAACACCATCAAGAGTAAATCCTACCTCTAAAAGTATGATCAAACACTAAGAGTCTCTTCCAATGTCTTGATACCAAACATGTTGTATCTTGCCATCAATTCAAAAAAAAAATATGTCATTCTTGATAATCTTTATCTCTATTTTGTTGTCTTGAAGGTTGTGATAGTCATAATATCTTGTCTTGGAAGTTAACAAACAATAGCTCTTGAGCTGAATTTGTTGGTTGTTGATTCTCCATCTCTTTGGTGCTAAAAATTCAAAAAGATAGCAAATAATAATACAAGATAGAATAAAATCTCTATTAAATCTGCTTTATTTTATAGCAAAGATTTTCTTGATTCTTTATCTTACTTATGATGGATGTTGTTGATGAAACATATTGATTTTAGCTGATACATTTGTTAAATTCTTAAATGGCTTCTATATATATTCATTAATATCATATCTACCTTAATATACAAAATATTATAACCTATTTTAATGTTGTTTAAAATCTAAGACCTCTTCCACCTCAAATTCTTCATTGTTGTCTACTTCTATAGAAGGAGTTGGTATTTGTTTTCTTCCTTATATATTCCATGTCTTATATGACTCAAACAATGATATATAAAATATAAGATGGATCTTTATAAATTTTAGTAGGTATAATCAATAAGCAACTAGATTGATCTATTTACAAATAAAAAATAGTCCAAGCCTATAATAATCCAACTTGTCACAAGAACAAATAGTGTTGATATTATGACAAAGTAACTATACTTTATTGTCTATATAGAATTGAGGTTGTTTCTAGCAATAGATATTTGTATTGATCTTTTGTCATTTTTAGCTTCCTTTAATTATACCTTTATTGTTGCATAAAACTCTACTAATTAATTTGCCAAATCTTCCACTATAATATTATCAACTTTTGAGAAGTCAAAAGTATCAAATTTATCCTAGTCGATAAGTGATAATAAACTCAAATCTTAACAAAGATATACTTCAAAAAGCTTGATAACAATTTAATATACGTGTTGATATGAAATATTCAAGATTCTTTTGATTTGTATAAATGGTGACTAGGCTAGAAGTGCTTTCTAAATAGTAACACCATTCTTGAAAAGAATCCATAATTACAAAAAGTTCTTTATTATGGATTTTGTAATTAATCTTTATTGCTGATTATTTTATAAAATAGAAAGCTATTGGGTGGAGTTTGTCATCTCTTTCCATTTGTACTAATATCACACTCAAAGAAAAGTTTGATGTGTTTCTTTCTATAAAAAATATCTTGAAAAAGTTGATGCAATATAAGATTGATATAGAAATAAAAGCTCTCTTTAAAGTTTTAAATAATACTTTTGCTTTTTTATTCCACTCAAATTTGTCCTTACAAATTAAGTATGTAAATAGAGCTGTAATTTGAAAAAAGTTCTTAATAAAGATTTGATAGTAATTAGAAAATACCAAAAAATATTGCATATTCTTTATTATCTTTGAAATTTTCCAATCTATGATTGCTTGAACTTTTTTAGGATCTATCATGAGATTATTATTTAAAATAATGTATCCTAAGAAATCAACTTAAATAGTATAAAATATATACTTTTTTAAGATATCTTTAAATTTTTATAATACACGATGAACATATAATTAATGTTCTTTTACATTCTTAGAATAGATTAAAATATTGTCTAGGTAACAAACAACAAAATTATCTAAGAATTCATAAAAAATATCATTTATGAGATGTTGAAAAGCAGTTGGTGTATTTGTAAGTCCAAAAAGCATAACATTATATTTAAAGTGTCCATACCTTGTTCAAAATACAATCTTCTATTTATTTCTTTTTTTAATGTGGACCAGATTATATATTCTTTGTAGATCTATTTTCTATGAATCTTAACTTGATTCAATTGATAAAAAAATTTAGATATCAAAAGTAAAGAATATCTATTCTTAATACTAATCTTATTGAATCCTCAATAATCTATACATATGTGTAGTAATCCATCTTTTTTCTTCACAAACAAGATAAGAACTCCTATTAGAGATTTTAAATGGTGTATGAAATTCTTGGCTAAGTTGTCATCAATGTATTCTTTGAATTTAGCCAACTTATTTTATAATAAATTATAGATTGGTTTAAATAGAAGCTAAGTCTTTTCTTTGAAATTGATTGAGCAATCATATGGATAATACTTCAAAAGAATATCTATATTCTTCTTCTCAAAAATATCTTGATAACCTTAATATTGGCTTAGAATACCATTTAAAGTCTTTCTACCATCAAAAATGGATATAGCATAAATAACAAAAGATGATCTTTTTTTTGTTGCATGCTTAAAAACTTTTGTACTTACAAGTATGGATTTTATCATACTAGACTTATGGCTTTTCACTTGGTTAATAAGATTCTTATTAATCCTCTGAGAAAAGCCAAGTCTATAAGAAATTTAGTCTATTTGAGGACCATTATAAACCTAAAATGATTAGATTAAAGAAAGATTTAATTATATTAAAGATTATGTAATTATTATAACCATCTATTGTTATATTTATAGGAAGGATTTTATAAATAATATCTCTAGAAGACAATAGATGATCATCTATGACTTCTATATGTACGGATTTAATTTTTTGTACTAAAGATATTCTATGATTTTTAAAAAAAAAATTATCCAAAAAATACATTAAGGCTTCAAAATCTAATAAGGTAGAGGCTTTGTGATTTTTAGATTCTAAACACATCTACTATAAAACTATCAAGGACATCAATCATAAAGAAACAAAATATCAATATACTCTTGTGTCACTCAAAAGAATAAAAAATCATTCAAAGATGGAGTAATATTAAAACTAGAATGGCTATTACCAAAGACAAGAAAATTAGAGACGCTTGAAACAAGACTAAGAACAAAAAAGGCATTGACAAGAGTGAAGAAGGCCTTACTCTTATCTCTATATATACTATCAATCTAAGAGTTATATGGCGGCATTCTATAGGACCTTTAATATGTGACCCATTTATAAGACACATGTCAAACTTATAAGATAAGTTTTCTATATGTGTACCATATACTTGGCTTGTTCCACAAGCTATTGTCAAGGACACGAACTAGAAAGAGATGCATAATCTAATAGAAACTGTATCAAAGTAAAAGTCTCAAAATGAAATTAAGAAAGTATGTATATTCAAAGAAAATTGGAATGGCTATTGTCAAAGATTAGAAACATGAAGACTCTTGAAACTAGACTAGAACTAGGAAAGGAGTTGATAAGAATGAAGAGGGCTTCACTCTTGCCTCTATAAATACTATCTAACTAAGAGCTACGTTGTCGTGGCAAAAGTTCGCTTCAGGTAGACGCAAGGTCCCTCTTTACAATCAAGTTGGATCCAATATGCACAAACTTTCTTAAATTTTTCTTTTATAGTCACAAAACCATGCATATAATAAATCAACAAACTAGAAGCTTGAAAATTTATAAATCAAAATCCAGGCATTTATATAAGTTCAAATTTTGGAAGCATAGAGTTCACTTCTTTAGTCATCTTCACAAAAATTCTCAACCAAAATTCATTACCGATCACAAGATATCAACAAAATATTAACAAGTAATTATAAAAGTAAAAACCAAACCAGAAACTTGAAAATTCATACTTTAAGATCCAACTGTTTAAATAAGCTCAAAATTTGGAAAAACATAATTCATAACTTTGGTCTTTGTCACATAATTTTTGAGCCTTGAATTCATTGTTGATCATTAGATATCACCAAATCCTTGGCAGATACTTTTAGAAGTCAAATCTCAATCCGAAACTTAAAAATTCATAATTTAAGATCCAGCCATTCAAATAAGCTCAAAATTTGGGAAAACATATCTCATACTTTTGATCTTTGTTACATAAATTTTGAGACGTGAATTCATTGGTGATCATTAGATATCACCAAATCCTTGGCAGATACTTTTAGAAGTTAAATCTCAATCTGAAACTTAAAAATTCATAACTTAAGATCCAGCCGTCCAAATAAGCTCAAAATTTGAGAAAACATATCTCATACCTTTGATCTTCATCACATAAATTTTGAAATATGAATTTATTGCTGATCGTTAGATATCACCAAATCCTTGGCAGGTACTTTTAAAAGTCAAAACCCTAGACACCTGAGAACAAATTTGCCATTACTCCCTAATCAAAGTCTCAATTGATATGAGATTTTAGACATAGACTCTTTATAGTATAAGTAATATGTACACAAAAAATGAGCTTCAAATTCTTCTTGAAACTCAAGTTCTAGCTTAAAGCAAACCCTTCTATTTATCTAACTTCTTCAAAACCCTAGTTTAGTTTGTTGGGTTTAACTAGCCATATCTCACTCATTCTAAACTCATTTCTATCAATTCTTGGATGTAAAATGTGTAGCTTGAAGTCTAGTTTCTAATCCAACTTTTCGATTTCTTGCTAGTATCTTAAAACTTCTAATATACCCTGAAAAGTGACAGTAGGTGTCATATTAGTAGTCTAAGTTCAAACAAGCATATCTCTCTCATCTAAGCTTTGAATCCTGCGTTTCTACCACCTAAACTCATGCCAAGAAGAAGCTCTCTTTGAATACCTCTCTGCATTTGCCAAAAAACCCCGTCTTCTTCTCCTCCGAGCTCGTCAAAGAAGTCGCAGCCAAGGTCTTTAAAGTCCAAGTCAACAATTAATAGTTTAAAGTTATAAAAACCCCAAATCTAATCCTCCAAGTCAGCACTATTAATGGTAGCCGACTATTGACATCCAAATCTACTATTTATCCTTAGTAAAATCCTAAATTCAATCTCAAAGTCAAAACTCCTTATATCTACAAATATAACCCTGAATCTACTAAAATCTAAGATTGAAAAAAAGATAAAAGAAATAAAAGAAAGTTTCAAGGCTAGATCAAAATTAAAGTCAAGATTAAAGATAAGATAAAATTTTAGCTAAAGAAAAAAAAAAGAAGTGAGAAATTTTTCCTAAACTATATAAAAACTTAGATTGGTAAGAACAAAGAAAGAACTTAATAAAATTTTGAAGAAAAGATAGTTAAGTTAGGTTTATATATATGGATGTATTTACTTCACGACAACATGGCGGTATTCTATAGGACCTCATACACATGTCTAATTTGCAAGACTTGTATCAAACTTGCACGACAAGTTTCTCACATGTGCGCCACGTATTTGGCTTAATCCGCAAGCTACCAACATGTGTGACACATGGCTAGCTTGTTCTACAAGCTACCAACATGTGCGCCACATATTTGGCTTAATCCGTAAGCTACCAATATGTGTGACACATGGCTAGCTTGTTCTACAAGCTACCAATATGTGCGCCATGTGGCTACCTTGTTGACCAAGTTTCTAAGCTACCAATCACCTATAGATATGTATAAAGGTGATTTTGCGTCTATATAGCTTCTAGGAAGCTTCTCTATCAGATATTATCAAATCAACTTATTTTACCTACTTCTATTGGTCTTTTATTACTTAGATAATTTACTGAAATAAATCTTATGTCCGTGACATTATCCCCTCTTCTAGGGATGAATTCCACGAGGAGCGGTGATTACATATTGAGAAAGTCCAAAATACGTCGAATTGTGCTTGCCACATATTCTAATCTTTGTTCCCTTCGAAGGTAGTTGATAGGTCCTTTCAACCATCGATAATGTCCCATACCAGGGCGAGAGGACCACCCTCTTATTTGATCATTGTTGAGGCCTTCATAACTTCTTTCAAAGAAAATATTAGGAACACCATTAGGAGTAGTTTCTACCTCTAAAAGTATCACCAAACATCGAGAGTCTCTTCCAAGGTCGTGATACCAAACACGTTGTATTTTGCCATCAATCCGAGGAAGGACATGTCGTTCTTGAGGATCTTCATCTCTATTCCGTCGTCTTGAAGGTTGTGATAGTCGTAATGTCTCGTCCGATAAATCAGCAAATGATGGCTCTTGAGCTGAATTCGCTGGTTGTTGATCCTCCATCTCTTTAGCACAAACAAAATCTAATGACAAACAATGATACAAGGTAAGATGAAACCTCTATAGAACCTGCCTTGTTTTATAACAAAGATTTTTTTGAGTATTTATCTTAGTTTTGATGGATGTCATCGATGAAATGCATTAACTTTTATTGATGCATTTGTTAGATTCTTTGATGGCTCCCATGTGCGTTCACTAATATCGTATCCGCGCCAATACACAAGATATTCCAATCGATTTCGGCGCCGCCTTGAATCTAAAATCTCTTCAACCTCGAATTCTTCATTGTTGTCCACTTCTACAAGAGGCGATGGCATTTATCTTCTTCCTTGTATATCCATTGTCTTGTATGGCTCGAGTAATGATACGTGGAATACAAGATGGATCTTCATAGACTTTGGTAGGTATAATCAATATGCAACTAGATTGATTTGTTCAAAAATAGGAAAAGGTCCAAGCCTACAATAGTCCAACTTATCACAAAGACGAGTAGTCTTGATATTATGACAAAGTAACCATACCTTGTCCCCCACATTGAATTGTGGTTGTTCCTTGCGATACGCATCTGCATTTGGTTTTTTGTCGTTCTTGAGCTTCTTTTAATTGCACCTTCATTATTGCATGTAGCTCTGACAAACAATTTGCCAAATCTTCTGCTGCTGGATTATCAACTTTTGAAAAGTCAAAAGCATCAAGTCATGGGTGATAACCATAATTGGTGAAGAGAGGTGTTTGTTGCGTAGAAGAATGTATTATATTATTTTAAGCAAATTCAGCCAATGGCACAAGAGCTATCCAATCATCTTGTTGGTAGTTGATAGTACATCTTAAATATTGCTCCAAGACTTGGTTCACGCGCTCTATTTGTCCATCAGTTTGAAGATGAAAAGGTGAAGATAACTTTATGTCCACTTTTAAGATCTTGAAAAGGGTTCTCCAAAATCTTGACACAAATTGAATTCCCCTATCCAATATAATATCCTTAGGTAATCCATGATAGCAATAGATATTATCAATGAAAAGCTTAGTTATTTCTTCACCTGTGATAGATTTTGTGCATGGCACAAAATGTGCCATCTTAGTGAACCGATCTACTATCATAAATATAGAGTCATAAGATCTTGAGCTTGGAAGATCTGTGATGAAATCCATAGAAACAGAAGACCATGGTTGTTCTGGAATAGGTAATGGTTGAAGAAGCCCAAAAGGTCGATGACGAGGAGTCTTTGATCTTGAGCAGATATCACATGATTGTACAAAGTCTTTGACTGCCTTCCACATTTGAGGCCACCAAAAATCTCTTGATATAAATTCCAAAGTCTTGTTGTATCCAAAATGTCCTGCCGCTGGAAAATCATGACGTGCTTGAAGAACATGTAAACGTGCTTCTCCTTCTAGGAACATATAGACGTCCTTCAAAATATAGTAGATTATTCTTGAACTCAAATTTAGAAGAATCATGAGACTTAGAAGAATTATTCTTGATATCATGAACAAGAGGGTCTGAGGACATACTTGATTGAATTTGCTTGAGAAAAGTTGAATCAACAGTCAATGTTGATTTTATTGCTCGAAGATAAAACTGCTCTGGTTTCAAGAGAACCATTCTTTGTTGCTCAAAAGCTGCATCTCCTTCTTTTGGTACAAAATAAGAATGTCTAGAAAAGGCATCGGACAAACCTTGTTGTTTTCCTGGCCGATAAGTGATAATGAATTCAAATCTTGACAAAGACATACTCCAACGAGCTTGACGACGATTCAACATGCGTGCCGACATGAAATATTCGAGGTTCTTGTAATCCGTATATACGGTGACTGGACTCGAAGCGCCTTCTAGATAATGATGCCATTCTTGAAAAGAATCCATGATTGCAAGAAGTTCTTTGTCGTGGATCTCATAATTGATCTCAGCTGCTGAGAATTTTCTTGAATGAAAAGCTACTAGATGAAGTTTGTCATCTGTTCCCATTTGTGACAAAATCGCACCCAAGGCAAAGTCTGATGCGTCTGTTTCCATAAAAAATGCCTTGGAAAAATCTACACGATACATGATTGGTGCAAAAACAAACAATGTCTTCAAAGCTTCAAATGCTGCTTCCGCTTCTTGATTCTATTAGAGTTTGTCTTTACAAGTCAAACGTGTAAGTGGAGCCACAACACGAGAGAAGTCTTTGATGAAGATTCGATAATAATTGGCAAATTCCAAAAAGCATTGGACATCTCTTATCATCTTTGGAATCTTCTAATTCATGATTGTTTGGACTTTCTTAGGATCCATCATGAGACCATCATTTGAAATGATATATCCTAAAAAATCAACTTAAATAGTATGAAATATATACTTTTCCAACTTGGCATACAATCCCGCATCTCTAAATTTTTGTAATACTTGGCGAACATATATTTCATGTTCTTCTACGTTCTTAGAATAGATCAAAATATCATCTAGGTAATAAACAATAAAATTATCTAAGAACTCACGAAAAACATCATTCATGAGATGTTGAAAAGTAGCTAGTGCATTCGTAAGTCCAAAAGGTATGACATTATATTCTCGAAAACGTCTTGATAATCTTGATACTGACTTGGAATGCTACTTGAAGTCTTTCCATCGTTGGAAATAGGTGAAGCATAAATGACAAAAGGTGATCTTTCTTCTGCAGCATCAAGAAAGCTCTTGCACCTACAAACACAGGTTTAATTCTACTAGACTTATGATTTCTTACTTGATTAACTATATTATTAGCTATACTTTTAGAAAAGTTCAGAGTACGAGAAATCCAATCTATTCAAGGGTTGTACTTTTTTAACCATGATAGACCTAGAATAACTGGAATAGAGAGAGATCTAATTATGTTGAAAATTACGCAACTATTATGGCCATTTACTACTACATCTAGAGGAAGTGTTTCATGAGTAACATCTCCAGAAGATAAAGGACGACCATCTATGACTTCTACGTGTACGGATTTAGATTTTTGTACTATCTGTATTCTATGGCTTTTAGCAAATTCTTCATCTAAAAAACAAGCGGAGGCTCCCAAATCTATTAAAACAGAGGCTTTGTAATTATTAGGTCTTAAATACACATCTATTATAAAACAAGGAGATGGTTGTGAGGAGAGGATAGGACCTTCATTAGAAATTGTACAAGATCCCAGCCGCACGGTCCTTATTGTGGCTGGACAAACTCGTTTTCCAACATATTGTCTTCTTTGACAGTCGTACTCTTCATCTTGTGGTTGCGTCATTTCTTTGGACAATTTTGAGCAGTGTTTAGATTCTCCACAATACAAGCATAATCCTTCTTGACGACGTCGAGTCTTTTCTTGTTCAGTAAGCGGCTTGAAACGTATAGCATCAATTTGCATGTCCTCGACTTCTGAAGGTACATATTGAGAAGTCATTGGTGCTGCCACTGAATTATAATGTCGCTGAGGTTCTCTTGTATGACTTTCAGATCTAAATTCAAAAAGCCGATTATCACACTTCACCGCAAAGTCTATTGCTTGACTCAATGTTTGAGGATCGGGTAAGTTCAACATCAATTTCTTCACTTCATATTGTAATCCGTAGAGAAACTGACTGATGAGTGCAGCATCGTCCCACTTGATATCGATTGCTAGTTGTCAAAATTGTGAAGCATATAATGTCACTGATCGATTGCCTTGTCGTAGGATACGAAGCTTGTTGGTTGCAACACGAGTTGCATCGTGTTTTCCATACATAGATCAAAATTCTGCTAAGAAAGCTTCTAAATTATCCAATATTGAATCACGTCGTTCCAGAAAAGATGAAAACCAAGATAAGGCAGAACCTGAAAGTAGTGTACCAATAAATCTGACTTGTGATCCTGGAGTTGGAAAACTTTGCGGTTGCAATTCAATCACCAGTTGGACTTGGTTGATGAATCCTCGAAACTTGGATCTTGTGCCATCAAACTTCTCAGGTAGACCAATTTTTGGTTCTCTGATGCTTGGACGATGTTCCAATGTAGGAGGAATTATATGGCTTGGTGTAGATGTTGAAGCAGCTCCAACCATATCTATATCTTCATTATTTGGTAACCTTGTTGCTCCTTGTGGAGGTACAGTGAGTTGATGCATTGCAAGCATCAATTCTCTCATTTGCTCTTGCATTTGTGCCATTGCACTCTTCATTTTGGCAAGCTCGGCCATGATAACACTTCAAAAAATATATAACACTACTCGAGATAAGTAACAGGGAGAACAAAGAAAATACTAGGAATAATATCAGTTTAGAAGAGGGTAATCCGCAACTTCTAAAATGCTTGTGTCTTATCAAGAAAAAAAAAGGGTAATCCACTCTTAAAATCAAGACAAGACAAAGCTATGATATTATAAGTGTACTCTTGTCAATCTGTCAAGGACATGAACTAGAAAAAGATGTATAATCTAATGAAAATTGTATCAAAGTAAAAGTCACAAAATGGAATTAAGAAAGTATGTATATTCAAAGAAAATTGGAATGGCTATTGCCAAAGACTAGAAACATGAAGACTCTTGAAACTAGACTAGAATCAGAAAAGAATTGACAAGAGTGAAGAGGGCTTTATTCTTGCCTCTATAAATACTATCTAACTAAGAGCTATGTGGCGGTATTCTATAGGACCTCATACACATGTCTAATTTGCAAGACACGTGTCAAACTTGCACGACAAGTTTCTCACATGTGCGCCACGTATTTGACTTAATCCGCAAGCTATCAACATGTGTGACACATGACTAGCTTATTCTACAAGCTACCAATATGTGCAATATGTGGCTAGCTTGTTGGCCAAGTTTCTAACCTATCAATCACCTATAGCCATGTATAAAGGTGAAATCGCATCTATGAAGCTTCTAAAAAGCTTCTTTTTAAAATACTATAAAATTAACCTACTTCCACCTACTTCTATCTATCCATACTAATTAGATAATTATTGAAATAAATCTTATGTTTGTAACAAAAACAAAAAGATGATTTTGAGGACAGAATAGGATCTTTATTAGAAATTATATAAAATTCCAGTTGCACGGTCGCTATTGTAGCTAAAAAAACTTGTTTCCTGACATATTATCTTCTTTGATAGCCGTATTCCTCATTTTGTAGTTGCATTGTTTGTTTAGATAATATTGAGTAATATACTTAGATTCTCTTTAATATAAGCACAATCTTTTTTAATGATAATAAATCTTTTTTTTTAATAAAATATTTAAAATCTACCATATTGTTGTATTGTGGTTTGGCTACTATGTGAAAATATTATATATATATATATTTAATATATAATTACTACATAACTAAATTAGAGCCATATCAATAGATGTTTATTATTTATAAAATATGATTAGATTATTAATTTAAAAAGGCTATTATTGAGATTTATACAACTATTTTTTTTTTAATAGTGACTTTTAAAGTTGATTTTATATTGATAATAACTTTTATATATCTTGAGTCACCTTTGTTAGATATTGGTGATTCTTGAGATCTTGTTTACTTTTTTTATTTGATATTTAAAATACATATTATGTAAATTTTATTAGAAAAAGGATTGGAAAGGAGTTTTTAATATAAAAAAGAATAGTTAAGCTATCTATGTGGATGAATGGAGATAGATGATAGAAGTTTCTATTTCTATTGGCCAAAAGTCATATCCAATGGACTTTAAGGAGGCTACTTGAGGCCTTATTAGAAATTAGGATTTATTTTTTGAAGACATTTGAATATTAGAGGCTAGAATCAGTAAGTTTAGATTTTTGGCTATGATTTTGGTATAATAATTGTGTAATTTGGACTTTTTATGAAAGAAATATAGGCATTCAAAATTAAAGTATTGAAATTGTATCTACTATCACTCTTTTGGATGTAACTTGTGCATACAAAAAGCAATAGAGGATTGACAATTAGGATTAAAAAGAACACTTTTTTGGCTACACTTTTTATATATGGCTTGATAAAATCAAAGCTAGGATGAAAGAGATATTAGAAGTTAAAGTCAATGCTTGCAATCTAAGGGCAATAAGTGACTCGTTTAATTAGTGGTTGTGTTTTGAGCCATATCTTGAGCAATTTGATAAGTCTTTGGCTCAAAAATTTTAAAAGTAGGTATTTTTATATTCCAAATTATGTATAAAAATTTTATGGTATTAAGATTTTAGGCTTGTGAAATATAAAGAAAATAGTATTTAGGTGTCTATAAACTAGGATTTTGAGCACTTGTTAGGATTTTTAAGATACAAGACGATTGGAAGCAAATCTATAATTAAATTTTTTTATGATAAAGCTAAAGATTATTACCTAAATTTTGAAGAAATCTGATAAAAACCAAATAGCTGGATCAAGAGTTATTAAACTCTAAAATTTAGATAGAAATAAATCCTTGCAATTAAATAAGCTATTAAAGGATTTTATTACAATTTGAGCTTTTTGTATAAACTAAAGGAGTTTTTTAGGAGCCAAGATTTTATAAAAGTAGAAAAATGGATATATAGAGCTATAAATTTTTTTTGATATGAAGATGGTATTTTGAAAGAGAATTATGGATTTTTCTTAAAAATTATTGACAATCTAACTTATCAACAATTGGTTAGTTGTGAATTTATAAAAAAAAGATATTAAGGATTTTCTATATGCCAAAGAATAATTTTATGTACAAACCTATTTAAATACAAGAGATTTTTACTAATATAATTTTTTTTATAATATAATCATATTATTTGTTTTTTTTAATTAAAATCAAATGATTTATTGGTGTCTTATCAATAAGTTACAAGTAAATTTTCTACATGCAAGTACCCAATGTATTCCCAAATTGAAGATCACATTACATGATAATATCAATTTGTATGTCTTCTACTTTCAAAAATAATTATTGAAAAGATGTTAGTATTGCTATTGAATCAAAATAATGTTGAGGCTTCTTTATACAATCCTTAGATTGAAATTCAAAAAGTTGATTGTCACACTTCATAGCAAAGTCAATTGCTTGACTCAATGTCTAAAGATCAAGTAAGTTGAACATCAATTTTTTTATCCTATCTTGTAATCCATAGAAAAATTGGGTGATGAGTGCAGTATCATCTTACTTGATATTAATTGCTAGTTATTAAAATTGTGAAGTATATAAAGTCACTGATCAATTGTCTTATTGCAAGATATGAATCTTATTGGTTGCAATACAAATTGCATCATGTTTTTCATATATAGATCAAAACTTTGCTAAAAATATTTTTAAATTATCTAATATTGAATCATATCATTCAAAAAAAGATAAAAACTATGACAAAATAGAATTTAAAAGTAGTTTTTCAATGAACTTGACTTGTGGTCTTTGAGTTGGATAACTTTGAGATTGAAGTTCAATCACTAGTTATACTTGATTGATGAAAATTTGAAATTTAAATCTTGTGCCATCAAATTTCTCAAATAAATTAATTTTTGATTTTTTAATGCTTAAATGGTGATCTATCATAAATAAAATAATACAGCTTGGTATAGATATTGAAGCAACTCCAATCATCTTTAGATCTTCACTTCCTACTAATCTTATTGCTCCTTGTGGTAGTAAATTGAATTGATGCATTACAAACATTAATTCTCTCTATTGTTCTTATATTTTTATCATTACAAATATTAATTTAGCAAGCTTTGCCATAATAATATAATAGAAAAAAAAAATATCTATCTTTATTTAATAAATATAGAATAAAATTCTTAAAAAAATAAAAAAATAAAAAAATTCTACGATTAATATCAATTTAGAAGTGGATGATCTACAACTTCTAATATGCTTACGTCTTATCAAGAAAAAGGGATAATCCACTCTTAATCAAGAAAAGACAAAGCTCTGATACTATATGTGTACTCTTGTTAAACTGTCAAGGATACAAATTGAAAGAAGATGAATAATCTAGTAAAATTTGTATCAAAGGAAAGCGACAAAATAAAAATAAGAAGCATATACCTTTAAGAAAAAACTAAATAGCTATTGCCAAAGACTAAAAAATATAAAGACTCTTGAACTAGATTAGAAGCAAGAAAAGAATTGACAAGAGTGAAGAAGACTTCACTCTTGTCTCTATATATACTATCTATTTAAAAGCTACATGGCAATAATTATTAGAATAAATCTTATATTTGTGATATTTAATAAATTAATAATGCTTATTTATAATTATTACTTTGAATATATTGATTAAAAATATTTAATAATGGTTAATAAATATAATAAAATTAATACACCTTTGTTCTTATCATCCTCACTATCTTATCTATTTACTTTATTTTACAATTTTATTTTCCCATTCAAATCACAAGAAAAGAAAAAATTTCAATTAATATAGTCACTACATGCTTTCTTGCTTATTCTATTATAAATACACCACTTAAGTAGAATAAGAGTCCAAAAGTCCAAAGAATTGAAATATAAGAGATTCATTTTATATTACAAATAAAAAACTATAACAATGTACAAGAATTAAATCAAAAGGTCTAAGTTGAGCCATAAGGATTGTATTGTCAAGATTGAAGATCCTTTTAGCCTTGGCTCTTATACATACTAGATGCAAGGAAGCTCTTTGAGAAGTTTCTTTGATACTTGGAGGTGAAGAATGCGTAAGATCCTTCTTATGAGTTAAAATTTCATTGCCTCACATTAGTTACTTTAAAAAATTTAGAAAAATTTAAAAAATTAAAAAATTTAGAGTTATATAGGTAAATTAGAGAGTAATAGAAATAATTAATGAAGATAGTAGTAGTGAAGAAAAAATAGGGACCTAGAAATAAGTAGAAGTAGAAAAAATTTATTTAAAATAGTAATTATTTGGAATTAATATTTTTGTATGGAAATGGGATAGGGAAGGGCCCTACATTAAGCCCTTGCAATCCTCCATAAGTATGAATTTGGGACTTTAAAAAAATATAATTAAATAAATAAATAAATTTTGCAGGTGCCTGGAAGTAGGTCCCAACGACCGTTGACCATATCACCGGTAAGGAATGTATGTGGAGCGAGACCCTTGTGCGGTAGGAGATCAGGATTAACTTGAATACGGCGAAAGACCACAGACAAGGATTGGCAGACGAGGGTGCGAGTGAGGCAGTGAGAGACCAAGCGCACAAAGATGTGCTAGTTGTGTGTGTGTAAGAGACAGGAAGAGAGTTAGCGGGAAGGCAAGAGAGAAGAAAGAGGGAATTAGGAAGTGTAGAAGATCAACAGATCCATGAGTACGAGTTAATAAATTACGGAATGAATACTAGATTAGGATTAATCTAAAGTGTAACACGTGATTTGGGTAGCCGCAGCATAAGTTGGATGGGTTGTCATAAGCGAGAAGTAGTAGTGAAAAGGAGAATTCAGAAGCCGTAAAGAATATAACCTTGTCAATGTGGTGAGAAATCAAGAGTTAGAGGACGATTACGATTGAAGGGAGTCCTTGCGGTTATACACTTCATTGTTATAGTTTTTTATTTGTAATATAAAATGATGGGGAAGCGAGTAATCCACTAAGGTAGTGAGGCAACGACGTGCACAAGAAGTGAGGCGATGCGATGGTTTTACATCCCGGGTGCAACGGTTTCAAGGAGTTCCAAAAGCCACAAGGCTGGGTGTTATTACAGCTGGAGCAAGGCCGATAGAGCGAGGTGAGTCTATTATACAAGTTTGATATTTTTTCCTTGTAGTATATTGGATCAGCTTTCCAATGGTGTATGGCACGTTCAAATCCAAGTTGAATTGAATTAGTTAAAAATTTTCAAAGTCTGGACATATAATTCTATTTTCTTCGGAGATAAATTATAAGTGCGGTTGAAATTGGAAGAATTGTTAGGGACATAGTCTTAGAACCTTCTAGAAATTAGAACATTCTAGAAGCAAGTCCCTAGAATCTTCTAGAAGTTTCCATTAGCAGTTAGTGGAAGTTTCTTGAGAAGCTTCCTAATTAGTGGAAGTTGCTTGAGAAGCTTCCTAGCTAGTAGAAGTTGCTTGAGAAGCCTCCTAATTCATAGAAGCTGCTTGAAAAGCTTCCTAAGTTGTTAGAAGTTGCTCAAGAAGTTTCTTATTTAGAAGTATATATAGGAGTCGAGGCTGAAGAGTTCTTCAGTCTCGACAACACATCTCTTGGAGCTCTAGCTCACCTCTCTCTTGTTGCTCTTGTACTCATCTGATCAATCTAGTTCTTGCCAGTTCTCTTTGAAATTCTTGTTTAGATTTCCTCTTCGTATTCTCTGTCCGTGACAGTTTGTCGAGATTGCTCTCATCTCAGATATTAGAGCTAGTCCTTCTTGTTAGAATGTGGATTATCGCTCTTCTTGAAGGTATACTAGTGTTTTAGAGGTTGCAGATTACCCTCCTCTAAACTGATATCTCTCCCATTACAATATTGGAGTCTTATTGTTCTTGGAGAGAGTGGATTACCGTTCTTCTTGAAGGATTTTAGACATTTTAGAGGTTGCGGAGTCGTGTTGTAAATCAAAACATAGTGTGAAAAATATAAAAGAATGCATTAAAATAAAAAGATTAAGATTAGAAGAAAGGTTGATAGAAAATTAGTAGTAAGAAGATACAATGGAAATTTACCTTGAAAAGTGAAATTTCTTCAAGTTAGTAAAAAGGAAAAGGTTGAGGAAGTGGAAAAGACATGGGCTAAGAGGTCTTTTTGACTAAGAGGATAAAGAAGACCAGGAGGGAGATGACAAGGAAGGGTCGTGAAGAAGAAGGAGGAGAGTTTTTTTGGAGAGATAGGGTTTCTTTTTGATAGGCAGTATACGTTTTTGTGTGTAGAAGAAGCTTAGAGAGGATTTTAGGTGCAAGTTTTTGTAGGTTTGTAGTAGACAAGATAAGGAACTCATAGAGACAATTCTCATGTCTTTTGATTAAGTATCAAGGGAGATATGAGTCGTGAAAGTTGCAGGTGTTTAAGACTAGGGCAGAGAGGGTTACTAAATTTCGGGCCTTGGTTCTTGGAAACCACTTAGACTTTAGTAGCGAAATTTGTTGGGTTTTTGTTTCTTATAGAGTTAACTACTTTATGTCAAAATCTCAAGTCAATATGACCTCTAAGCAAAGAGTTATGAGTGAAATTGTAACCGGTTTGAATGAAAAGAGAAATAGAGTGAAGGCAAGGTTGAGGGTTTGTATGGGCAGTGCATGTGTGTGGGTTTTTTTTGGGTATAAAGAGATTTAGGAGACAAATTTGAGTGTGAAATTTGATAGACATGATCTATGTAAGTTAAGGAAGAGATGAGTGTAAGTTTGATACTCATTAGTCTTATAAATAAAATGTTATGCTCTTTCAAAGTGACAGGGGTCTATCTCCAAATCAGTGAAGTTTGAGGGAGCATATCTTTGTGATCAGAATAGTATTTTGAGTAAAATTTGTTGGGGTTTGTAGATATATAAGTCTATTAAGTTGTTTAAAAAACTGATTGCTATTGGAGTTATATTCGAGGAGTTATGAGGAAAATTGTGGTCGGATCTAGAGTTGTTAGAAGGCAAAATTAAAGAAGAAGGATGGAACCTATAACTCAAGTTTGGAGAAGGCTCTTGGAGCAATATTTGGAGGGTGTTTACAACATGAGATAAGCTATAAGCCTACCAAATTTCAGCACTTAGGTCTTCTTTAATGAAGAGCAATGAAGGTGTGAAGCAAAGGGGGTCCAGAATCAAAGGCAGCATGGAGGGATTATTTTGACAACATGGTTCTCTCTAACCACATGAGCTATAATCAAAAGGTTTATGGGGTTTGCTTCTTTACTCTCTTAAGTACCTTGTGTCCAAATTTTGCTTCAATTGATATGATATCCTAGGATTTATGAGCAAAATTGAGGGCGGGTTTCTAAAGGCAGAATATGTTAGGATTAATAAAGTATGTTTTTATATAAATTCTTCAATTTTATGAACTTTATGAATCTCATCTTGCACTTGAGAAACTAGAGGCAAAAAAGACCCAGTGTTTCTTAGGGCTAAGACTCTCACCATGACAACGGAGTACCCTCCTCTAAACCAATATTTTCTTCTTCGTAGAATCAATTATTTCTCTCTTTTAGAATGGCTGGAGGTCAAGGGATTAGTATGACTGAAAGTTCGGAGTCCAAGTTGGACGCCATTATGAATGCTCTTGCTATGTTATCGCAAAGAACTGCGGAGATTGAAGGAGCATTTGCAAGACTTCATAATGATGGAGCATCTGGAGTAACACAATCTAGAATTCATCAACCTCAAGTTTCTGCACCAGAAGAAACAGCTTTGCCTATAATTCGACAAGAACCACTAGTTCTACAACAAAAGGAGCCTCAAGTTAGCCTTCTAAATAAGTTTGATGGTACACGCTCCAAGTTTCGAGGTTTTATCAATCAAATCAGATTAATAACAATTTTACAACCCTAACGTTATCCAACGGAGGAATCACGTGTTGGACTGGTTGGAACCCTACTTACGGGGCAGGCTCTATCATGGTTTGCTTCTTTATTTGAGAAGGGATCATCAATTTTGAACAACTTCGAAACTTTTTTGGAAGCGTTTGTGGAAGCATTTGGCGAGCATGACAAGGCTCGATGGACTACAACAAAGATTCGATCACTACGACAAAGGAACACGCTCTGCATCAGTTTATGCATCAGACTTCAGACAATTAGCATATGACATCAACTGGGATGAAGAAGCATTGACAAGTCAATTTTATTGGGGTTTGAGGGATGATGTGAAGGATTTGCTATTATCTCTTCCTGATCCACGAACGCTCAACAAAGCCATTAGCCAAGTTGTGAAGTGTGACAACCGCCTATTTCAGCGTCGCTAAGACCAACACTCAAGACAACATGTAACTCGTCACACCTCAACCATGTCAGCAAGCAGTTTGAATTCACATTCCGAGACGGACGACATGCAAATTGATGCGGTACGTGTCAAATCCCTCACTCCAGAAGAGAAGAAGCGGTGCATGGAGGAAGGACTATGCTTATATTGCGGTGAAGAAGGCCACAAGGTTGGAAATTGCCCCAAGAAGCAGAATCGACGCATTGTCAAGACCAGAGGCACGTTTTTTCAGGAAAACAAAAATGCCCAGCCACAATAGGAACCGTGCGGCTGGACAGTCAAAAATCGCAACAACAATCAGGTTCCTCCCTCTCTGCCCAACCTGCCCTTTGTTTTACAATCCCTTTGTTTTTTGGTCCTCAGAAGCTTAAAACCTTAGCATTACTAGATTCAGGAGCATCCGCTTGTTTCTTAGATGAAGAATATGCTAAACATCATAAGATCCCTCTAGTACGGAAACCTAAACCTGTTTACGTAGAAGTCATAGATGGACGACCTTTACTGTCTGGTAGTGTCACTCATGAATCAGAACCTATAGAAATAGCATTTAAGGACCATAGTAGTTATATTATCTTCAACATTATAAAGACTCCGTCAAGTCCTATTATTCTTGGTCTTTCCTAGTTGGAAAAGTATAATCCAACCATAGATTGGAGGTTACGAAAGATAACATTTCCAATAGAACGTTCCGAGAGTAAACCAGTTAGAAGACCCCGAATCAAAAAACCTTTATTTATTGGAGCAAGAGCATTTGTAAGATCGTCCAAGGAAGGTACACCGTTTGTCATTTATGCGACTCCAACCAGCGAAGAGAAGATTTCGATAGCAAGTATACCGGAGCAATATAAAGATTTTCAAGATGTGTTTCAAAAGAAGAATGCTGATATGCTACCGGAGCACCGACCATATGATTGTGCCATAGACTTGTAAGAAGGAGCACAACCTCCTTTTGGCCCAATCTACAATTTGTCACAGACGGAGTTGGCAGAATTGCGGAAGTACATTAATGAGAATCTAGCGAAGAACTTCATTCGCCATTCGAAGTCACCAGCTGGAGCACCAATCTTATTTGTAAAAAAGAAAGATGGCTCGCTACGGATGTACGTGGACTATCAAGGTCTCAACAAGGTAACAAAAAAGAATCGTTACCCGTTACCCTTGATATCTGGTCTTCTTGAATAACTTGGACGGGCAAGGATCTTTACAAAAATCGATCTAAGAGGAGCCTACAACCTTGTATGAATTAAAAAAAGAGACGAATGGAAGACAGCTTTCCGTACAAGGTATGGCCATTTTGAGTATAATGTCATGCCTTTTGGTCTTATCAATGCTCTGGCAGTTTTTTAACACATGATGAATGACATCTTCCGGGAGCATCTTGACGATTTTGTTGTCATCTATCTAGATGATATTCTGATATTTTCTAAGAACAAAAAAGAGCATGAAAAGCATGTTCGTCTCGTCCTTGAAAAACTATGTGAGCGAGGACTATACGCCAAGTTGGAGAAGTGCTTATTTCACCAAACTGAGATAGAGATTTTGGAATTCATCGCGACTATAGAAGGCTTGAAAATGGATCCCAAGAAAGTGGAAGCAATCGTGTTGTGGGAGGTTCCAAAGACGATTAGAGACGTACAATATTTTCTTGATTTTATTAACTTCTATCGGATTTTTATTAAGAATTATTCCCAAGTTACTGCTCCACTCACTCGATTGACGTGTAAGGACAAGCTCAAATGGGGACTCCTAGTAGAGAAAGCATTTCAAGATCTTAAGATGGCATTTACAACGGCTCCGGTCTTGGTCCATCCAGATTTTGCAAAGGCCTTTTATTTGGAAACCGATGCTTTGGATTTTGCTTTGGGAGCCGTACTTTCACAGATGGGTGCTGATGAAAAGCTCCATCCAGTTGCATTCTATTCTCAAAAGTTCTCTGCTGTTGAGATCAACTATGAGATCTACGATAAGGAGCTTCTTGCTATAGTGGATTCTTTCCAAGAGTGGCGTCACTTTCTCGAAGGAGCGGCACATCCGGTAACCATATACACGAATTACAAGAATTTGGAATATTTCATGTCGGCTTGAATTTGAATCAGCGTCAAGCTCGGTAGAGTATGTTGCTACCCAGATTCGACTTTGTTATCACTTATCGACCTGGAAAGCAATAAGGACCATCTGACGCATTATCAAGGAGATTGTATCTTGCACCAAAGGCTGAAGAGGCAGCATTCGACCAACAATGTACAACGCTATTGAAGCCAGAGTAATTCCGGCTTCACGCTGCTATTGTACCAATTGATGCTGACTTCCTCAATCAGGTACATACCGCGACCATTGAAGATTCAATAGTAGTTGATATCAAGCAACGTACCAATAATGACAAGTTCAAAGTGGAGGGAGATCTTTTATACTTTGAGGAGCGGTTGTATATTCCGAAAGGACCAATACGGCTCCGAGTTCTTCAATCTCGTCACGATTTTCCAGTTGTAGGACATTTTGGATTCAACAAGACCTTGGAACTTATTTCTCGAGAATTCTGGTGGCCCCAAATGTGGAAGGATGTGAAAGATTTTGTCCTCACTTGCGACATCTGTTCAAGATCTAAAAATCCTCGACATCGCCCTTACGGACTTTTACAGCCATTGCCAATTCCACGGCAATCATGGTCTTCAGTTTCCATGGACTTTATTACAGACCTGCCACCATCGAATTATTTCGACAGCATTTTTGTTGTGGTAGATCGACTTACAAAGATGGCGCACTTTGTCCCTTGCAAGAAGATATCGTCAAGTGAAGATACAGCAAGGCTCTTTCTTGATAATGTGTATTGATATCATGGTCTACCAGATGATATTGTGTCGGATCAAGGAACTCAATTCGTATCAAAGTTTTGGAGATCTCTTTTTGAAATATTGAAGGTGGATATCAAGCTTTCTTCAGCTTTCCATCCTCAAACTGACGGCCAAACGGAACGGGTGAATCAAGTTTTGGAACAGTATCTAAGATGCAGCATCAACTATCAACAAGATGATTGGGCCGCATATCTATCGTTAGCCAAGTTTGCATATAACAACACCTTGCACGCGTCAACTCAACAAACACCATTCTTTTCTAACTATGGATACCATCCGAAGCTTGATTTGTTAAGTCTATCAACGAATAACAACCCAGCAGTTTGAAGGATTTGTGAAGCAGCTATCACAGCTTCAAACTATGTTAAAGATGCAATTGCAGTCTACTCAAGAGTCTTATAAGACATCCGCAGATAAACTTCGAAATCAAGCACCGATTTTCAAAACTGGAGATAAGGTATGGCTACTTTGATGGAATATCAAGACCAAGCAGCCGTGTGATAAGTTGGACTATTGGAGGTTGGGACCATTTGTCATCTTGAAGCAAATCAATCCAGTGGCGTACTGTCTGGAGTTACCAGCTGCTATGAAGGTACATCCACTCTTTCATATTTCTTTGTTGGAGATTTATCGAGAATTATCTTTACCTGAAAGAGTGCAAAGTTCGCCACCTAGTATCGAAATCGAGAACCACGAGGAATATGAGGTAGAAAAGGTGCTAGACTTGCGGCATAAATGGGAAAAATTGGAGTATTTTGTACATTAGAGAGGCTACGATATCAATGAGCAAACATGGGAGCCGGCCAAAAATCTCGCCAATGCACTGCAAAAGGTACAAGAGTTTCATCAACAATATCTTCAGAAACCTAAGCCGGTTCAAGGATAACTTCTTTCTGAAGCTTGTTCATCTAGTAACATAAAAGGAGGGGAAAACACTACCAAAATTCATAGTTGATGTGGTTATTTTCTCCAAGATAGAGTAGATCTTTTCTGATAGCCATAGTTTGGTCTTTCGACATGGATAGCCAAGAAATAGATACCATGCCAATCATATCATCTCAACCTATTAGCTCACGAAGGCGACCTCGAGATGAAGAACCACCTGCACCATGACGACGACGGAAGATACCAAATAACCGATCACTGGTGATTGTATTTGAAGTCGAATCTGCTTACAATGGTCAATCAGAAGGTATGTTTGCAGGATAGTTCCACAATGAGGACACGGAAGTTCATGCTTGGTCGAAAGTTGAGGGCGTGGGCCACTACCGTTGGCTTCAAGGACCGATAAACTACTTGCCTTGTGAAAGACAATTGGAATTCATAGCAGACATTATGCGACAGATCTTCATTTTTTTGCGTTGGTATTGACTGACAACAACATTGCTTCTCAGAGACCTCGAAGCTAAAGGAGGGAGTGATGTTAGGGACATAGTCTTAAAACCTTCTAGAAATTAGAACATTCTAGAAGCAAGTCTCTGGAACCTCTTAGAAGTTTCCATTAGCAGTTAGTGGAAGTTTCTTGAGAAGCTTCCTAGTTAGTAGAAGTTGCTTAAGAAGCTTCCTAGCTAGTAGAAATTGCTTGAGAAGCTTCCTAATTCATGAAAGGTGCTTGAAAAGCTTCCTAAGTTGTTGGAAGTCGCTCAAGAAGTTTCTTATTTAGAAGTATATATAGGAGTCGAGGTTGAAGAGTTCTTCAGTCTCGACAACACATCTCTTGGAGCTCTAGCTCACCTCTCTCTTGTTGCTCTTGTACTCATCTGATTAATCTAGTTCTTGCCAGTTCTCTTTGAAATTCTTGTTTAGATTTCCTCTTCGTATTTTGTGTCCGTGACAAGAATGTATTAGTGGATGAATGGATGATGGTCGATCGGATGGATGATAGAAGGATGACAATGATAGATGGATGATATTAAATATTAGATGAAGGTTTTGGATGAACAAACTTAAAATGAATGAATGTTATAGGATGAATGAAAATTAATGAGTTGGATGAAAAGAAATAGATGAATGAATATCATCAAACTTTGAGGTCTCATAACTTTTGTAATTCTTAACTATTTTGCATGAATTTTATGTCTATGGGAAGCTTTTAAGATGTAGTAATGGAATATACATGGTAAAGTTAGAGTTAAAGGGTCTAAAGATATTGTTTTAGCTTTTAATAAAGGCTAACCTAGTAATCAAATATTTTGACAATTAATACGAAATAAAAGTCCATTGCTTAGAGTTTAGTGAGATGACTTGGATGTGATGATTTACATAAAAAAATAATAATAATAAAATAAAAAAATAAATAAAAATTATTAATACAAATAAATATGTGAATATAACTATTAAGAATTAGCTTACTTATATGTAAGTGAAGTAAATCTACCTGACTATTAAATGCAATTAAAGGTGGATGAACTTGGTTTATACTTCTATGACCATTTAAGATTCCATAGAATCTTCTAGGATCTTTTGAAACCTTCTTAGAATCTATTAGGTCCTATTAGGGCCTTCTTGAAACCATTAAAAATCTTTTAGAATCTTTTAGAATCAAATAAAACCTTCTAAAATCTTCTAAGATTAAATAAAATATTTTAGAATTTCTTAGAATCTTCTAAAATCTTCTTCCATTGTACATTTGTGGCACGCCTTCCTTGAAAGTGAGGAGGCTGTTAGAATTGATGATAAACATGGTGATAAAGCCTTAGACAATATGAGAATGAAGTAAAATAGATCTAATAAAAGTTCTAGCAAAGGTGCAATGAGATAGCAAAGGTAAGTCAATTTAAGATTTAAGTAGATAAATTATATATATATATATATATATATTTAAAATGATAATATTTTAAAATAAATTTTTATTAATATGTGGCTTTAAAATAATCAACAAGTTGATAGGTCATATTACATTGATTTTGTTATGTGATATTAAAATATCAATATTTTTTTTTAAAATCAATTTATCACAAAATAATAATATTTAGATAGATTTATACACACACACACATACACACACACACACACACACACACACACATATATATATATATATATATATATATATATATAAGTTATTAATTATTTTATAATAAGAAATAAAATAAAATGATATTAAAAAAATAATCATAGATAGATTCAAGAATATATCATCATACTTCACAACTATAATCATACATCTATAAATATTTTTCTCATTACAACTATTGAAGGATATAAAGCTTTTTAAATATAAAACTATTTTTTTACAATTTTATTTGTAATTATGTTGAAAAATATATAAACAAAAGTATGACAACAAAATCATTATATCAAATATATTATACAACAATAATTGCTAATAAATGGATATTTTAATACTTATGCTATATATTTATTTATTTATTTGAATTTTTTTTTATGTTGAAAGTTTTTATAATAAATACCATTTTTACATGTTTTAAATACATATGCTTGATCAAAGGATCAGACATGTATTTAAAGAATTTTACAATAATTACTCAATAAAAGAATTCATACCAAATAGCACTATAATATATATATATATATATATATATATATATATACATATATATATTTAAATTTGATTGATCCTCCTTCTAATAATAGTAATTCTAATAATAGTAATTATTATATATTCAAATTTAAATAAAAAATTTATGTTAGTTTATATTTAAAATATTATATATATATATATATATATATATATATATATTTTTTTTTTCTTTATGTTTTTCAAACAAAACATAGTCAAACTTCAAAATGTTATAAATATTGTGCTAGATAATCAAAATCGTATGATATAATTCATTTTTGTTTACTTTGTGATAATGAAAGTAGAACAACTGACATCTATCATGTCAAATTTCCAAAGTCTAAGATAAATCACAAAGGTAAAAATAATAATAAAATAATATTATTGGTCATGAATGCAATACAACAACTAACAACATAAAAATAAATAAAAAAATGATTTAATTTGACTTCTTAAGAAAATCATTATACATATTCCCTCCAATACAACACACACACATCTTTTTGAGAGAACTTTCTAATTCAACATGGTATGAAATGCCAAATAACATAAAGTATGTTCCACAACTAATCAAAGAAGAAGAAGGTAAAGCGGAAATTCCAATTCCTCAACAAAAGATTTGAAAAACCCCAACGACGCCATTCGACGCACAATCGTAAAGGACACGGTCATGAGAGGCACGGTGACAGGAGAGCCAGCAACGCCCGTAAGCACGGGTGTGAGGTAGACCGCAGTAGCGTCGGCGCTCGAGGGGTGAAGATCGCCAGGGAGTTTGACCGGGGGAGGTCGCGGCGTGATATTTTAGAATGCCTCGGAACGATCGAGGCGGCGCATATTGCGCACTCCTGCTGCTATTCTGGATCGAAACTCACGGCTTCTTATTCAGATCAACTCCCATAGCTGCCCCCCTCGTGCCCCTTTCCAACCCTAACCCCGTGATCCTACCTCCACGCTTCGCCTTGTGCGATCAGGGTTGCCTAGACTTTTCCCGGCGGGATTCCAATTCCTTTTGTGGGTCTTCATTCAGCTGCTCCCATTCTAGCGCGCGTGCTTCGGTCGGCGCTTTTTAATCGTTGGCTTCGACTCTGCACACAGCTGGGTCATCCTTGCGAGGTGCCGATTTGCGGATACCGACCGACAGACCGATACAGTGAGAGAGATAGATAGAGAGCGAGAAGCCTGAGCTCCCCCATGGATCTAGTCACCTTTCAGTGGTAGTGGCACTGTAGAATTCCGTGATCCAGCGTTAGAGATTCGTGTATAATCCCCTGGTTATGGTGCCCGGGTGCATTGAGCGAGTTAGTGAACGCGGGAAGTTGCAGTATAGCGTAGAACGTGCTGTTGTTGATTCTCACTGATGCCCATCCGAAATCGAGACGATGAACTAATCTCTGTGTGAGGTGTTAATGAGTTCTATGTCGTTGATCTTGTCGAGACTTGAGGACCGTGTTGTCATATGAGTAGTCAAGGCTCCGCTGGACGAAGCGTTGAATAGTCGGGATGGACTATAGCAACGTGCTGTTCTACGCGTGTAAGGATTTAGGTATGTGAGTGGGATAAATGACAAAGGAGATGCGATTCTCGTCATGGATGGGGGAAGGGAGTGTTCGGGAGAAGATGAAGAGCAGCTAGCAGAGCCGCATTTCCCCAACCTTTTAGAAAATTCGAGTTTTATGCGAGTTTTATGCGAGTTTATGTAGTTTGAGTTTATAATCAGAATGCAGAAATATTGGAATAGTATAAGTAATTGTAGGTACGATGATAAGTATCGGAGGAAAAAGCCGCGGGTATGGCATTATGTTGTGGGAGTCTTGACGATTCTGATTGTTTTGGCGTTGGCTTTCACGTCGAAGCACCTTGGGAAGTCCGTTAATATGAATCCCTGCGACTTGTTTGGCGGACATGAGTGTGCTGGGTTTCAGGCGACTGTGAGACCCTTTACCGACGACGAATTGGCCATTCGAGTACTCGCCAAGGACTTGCTCTCAGAACGGACTGCGGTCTCGAACTGGAATCCAAAGGTTGCATTTATGTTCCTGATTGCGAGTGATCTCCCATTTGAAAGAGTTTGGGAGAAATTTTTCCAGGTTTGACTTGTACATTGCACGCTGTGTTTCCACACCTGAACTCAATTTGTTGCGGATGATATAGGTGCATGTTTCCAATTCCTACGACTAGTGCGCTGCAAAGGACAGCCAAAAGAAACTACTGTCCACTAGAATTTTAGCGGTAGTTCCGGGCATAGCTTCATGAATCAATCAGTTTAAAGAAAGTTTGCAAAAGTGCCTTCTTGTTGTTCTTGCTATTGCTTGGCCTCAACCTAGCTGTGTCTCACAGTGTCGCTTGGAATTTGGTTAGTACACAGGTGCCCTTTTCTCTGTCACTCTCCTTTGACGAAAGTTTGAGCCACGATAATCATATGTTAGGATCGTCGTGTATTCACCCCTTTGTAATGCGTGGCCAGGGAAACGAGGGTTCCTATTCCATCTACGTGCATGCCTCCAACCGCGACGCATCGAAAGTTTGGAATTCTACTGTATTTGCTGGTCGAGAGATACCCAGTAAAGAGGTGATGCACTTATCAACTATCAAGTGTCAGCTTTCGCAATAATGCTCAAACATTTGACTCTTGTATTTCATAAACGTGGTTCGTTAAGTATTTGGGATAGTCCCACGCCTCTTGAAGTACCTGTCAATACCACGATGTTGTAGGTTATTCACAGATCAGTTTACTTAAATTTATTAAGATTATTGTTACCGAATTGGCGTGCGTTGCCTGCATTCTTGCTCTACATTTTTTTCTTACCTTCCCAATGTACAGGTTAATATTGGGGTATTCATGCTGGTGCCTGTTTCGCAGGTTCATTGGGGACAAATTGAAATGATCGATGCAGAGCGACGGCTTCTCACCTTTGCGCTCCAGGACTTGGACAATCAGTATTTTGTTCTACTATCTGAATCGTATGTAATTTCATCCTTACACTGAATTTATGGTTCCAGGTTATTCGTGGAACGGTTATGAAAATTGCACAGTAATTCTTATACTAAAATCATACCGATCTCGTTGTCCGGCATTGTAGTGATTTGTTTGACTGATTCATTTTTGCAGATGCATACCTCTTTACAACTTCGAGTACACCTACCATTATCTAATTCGCTCTCGCATGAGTTTTGTGGACAGGTTGTTCAAACTATTCATTTCACCTCCTGGAACTTGTTGCACATTTTTACATTGTCTGTTTTCAGCTTGAAAGGTCACTTGTTTGAATGTTGCTCACCTTGAAACAATGAGAGTTAGATAGAATTGTTGACACATTTCAACCGCGGTTGGGAGTCATCATTTCATCATAATTACGGAAGCGAACTCTTGTTTGGCGCTCTTTAAGAAATTATCTAGATTTGACCTATGCGTTGATATGTAATTGCTTCTTAAGAAAGTCAGTTATTGTTTTCAGTATGTGGCGTTCCACTGTAGCTGTTTTTACCCATTCCACGTCATTGCTTACTATCGATGTTTTTCTTTGATCATGTACACGGTCACAGCTTCAATGATCCTGGCCCTCATGGACAAGGCCGCTACTCGGAGGGAATGGCTCCTGAAGTGTCACTTACCGCTTGGACAAAGGGTGCTCAGGTAAGCAGTCAGAACTCATTCATTATATTTCTTTGAATATAAAATCTAAAAGACTGTACTGTAAGTTGTATTGCAGATACTTTTTCATCTACACTTCTTACTCACTTTTGATCGTGTCAAAGCTTTTTCTAAGGAAACAAGCATGCAGCACTGCATGAACATGTATCAAATTTGATATTCTCTGGTGCCGAATCATGTGATAATTCTTTCAGTTAGAAACATGTAGCTTTCACGGACCCACATTTATCAGCCACATGGTACAAACGCATAAACTTGGCCACTACTGATGCTGTTGTGTATCGCATGCACTTGTAGTGGTTTGCAGTTCATCGAAAACATGCAGTACTGATTATAGTAGATTATCTTTATTACAATAAGTTCAAGGATTTCTGCAAGGTGCGTATACATCTTCTTCAATGTACCTTTTCTTTACGTGAAGCTTATGAAAAAGAGAAAAAAATTGCCATTCCATCGGTGTATAATTTCGTTTTCAAGGAACGTCTTACTTTTTAGGTCTTGTCTGGCATTTGCATCCAGACACAATATAAGTTATGCTGTGCTCTGGTTGATGAGCTATCTATTCTTTTCGAGTTGGTTCAGAGCACACTGAACTTTCTTTGGGTTTCCTGACATTTATGGACACTGTGGAGAATGCAGCCTGGGGAGGAGAGTAAGAACTGCTACCCTGACGAACACTATATTCAGACTTTTCTACATGTACGTAACAAAATCCGTCACAAAATAAAATTAATTCTCACTATATGGACACTCGGTAGATCGGCTTCACACAGTCAATGCTCGGAACCTCTAGGGTCAATGGATTATTTTGTTGAAGTCATTATCAAAGCAGCGTTACTTTCAACACACTCTATAACTAGGGGAACATTTAATCATCGCATGGATCGAGCCTTGTTTAGTGTAGGATGAATTCTGTGCTCCCTTGTTGTGATGTTGATGTGTTTCTTGAAAATATGTAGGTTCTCAGTACGCGCCCCAGTTTAACTACTAATCAGCTAAATTAGTATCAGGATTTGTAACTCCTCGTCGTGAATAGTACCGGAATATTAAAGTCTAACAGCTCTAGTGCAATGTTACTGGCTCAGATCGTGGATCCTATTCATCTCTCAAATTGGACTGTTACCTATGTGGATTGGTCTGAGCATCTATGGCACCCCAAGTCTTTCAAAGAGGACGATATCACGGAAGATATGTTTCGAACTGTTAAGGTAGCATTGGCATATTTTCATCAAAACTTGAATGTCTTTGTTTAAGGACTATAGATTGGATTGTACCGGAAAACCCTGGTGAATCCAACAGTAATATTTTGAAGTCTTTGTATTTGATGAGTTTTATAGTGGTGTTTTGAAGCTATCTTCCAAGCCCTCTATTATTCTGCCATTGATTATTCTATCATTGAAATAATGCAGGCTATCCAGAATCATCAACATGTCACAAGTGAGCCTTATGTACGTAATTTCTGAACACAAACTGTAAATCTGTGTGTTGTGGCGTCTAGTTCGTGAAAGCTTCACTTTTATGATTAACGAAATGCATGGGTTTAGCATTTCAATGCAAGTCCAACGTTTAGGAGCGATTGGTCAATCAGCACTTACAATTATGAAATATATCAAATATCAAGAGTTGTCTTTGTACGAGTGACAAAAACGATGACTTTTGTTAACTAATTGCGGGCCGCTGATCTTCTTCATTCAATCCAGTCTACACTTCATTGTGGTCTCTTTCACACATCGTCTCGAATTATTAGTACTCATATTGTGGATCTTTCACGATTTGATGCAGCCTGTACAAACCTCTAAGCCATGCCTGTGTAATGGGCGTTCTCAAGGATGTTTTCTATTTGCACGGAAATTTCTCCCAGAAACAGCGGAGACTCTAGTTAATTTGCTTCCAAGAAAAGTTTGGAACAAATCAAGACACCATTCACGATCTTCAGCCACCCCGGATGATAATAATCGATGATGCCTTCGCCAAATCCGGACGTCAAGATTATGAGAGCGATTGCTCCTTTCTGCTTTGTTCTCTTGTATTGGTGAGCTCATTATTTCATTCATTTGTACCTCTGGAACATCACCTTTATTTGTCGCTGGCACTCTGCTGAAACGAGAGCTAGCAGCAAGAAAATGAGGCGGTTGATCATTTATAATTGTCAGCCTCGCTGAGTGCATATTTGGATGCAATTTTAGGATCCGAGTAACTACTAGATGACAGGCTTTAGGCAAGCTTTCAGATCTTTTGGTTACCATGTATCCACCACTGGGTCCAACTTAAGATGGTCACCCTTTAAATTCCATTGTTAGTGTAGGTTATGAACATCTCAGCTGTCGTACTCGAAGGGAAGCTATTTGTGGCCTTAGCTAGATGCAGAAACCATTTCTTTAACTTGATACCACTAGTGCACTCGTCTAGCTAGATTTCGGTGTGTCTGTGGCAGTTGATATATTACACATCAATTTTCATTAAATCGCTAGTGATATCTGTCGACCTGTGAACCTCGGGCTGTATTATGTCTGTTGTAGCATTCCATGTTGATTTGGTTCCATGTTGATTTGTTTCCATGTTTTAGTTTGTCCATGTTCGGAAGTTTGAGAGTTCAAGTTTATTTGTACATATGAGATCTCACAGCCTACTTGCCTCTATGCTTTTACAGGTCTATAATAGTTTCCAGCATTGAGAACCACTGAAATCAACACTGATTCCCCTAAGTTGTTACAGCGCAATGCCCAACATTCCTTCACGGCTGGAAGGTGCATGAAGCTTTGGGGTACAATGCATTGTTGAAGATCGAAGTACATCTTACCATTCACTGCAAATTTTGAATGTGCAAATTGAGTTCTGATCCTTTGTTAAGTGTGAATATATTGCTCTGCACATTTAGATTAGTACGATTATTGCTGTTATTTTTTTGATGTATTTTTTCCACATTTATATTTATGTTTTTATACAACTTTCAGAATATAAATTATGCGTTTTGTTTATTTACTTTGGTTTTGAATGTGTAATATATTTTGTTCTTCAGTTAGATTAAAAATTCAATTGATGTATGTATTGTTATTAAATAATTGTAAATATGCCCAGTTTTTGTAGGCTGGATATTTTTCTTGTACTTTTGAAATAAATCACAATGTTTTGTAAAAGTATTCCTTTTGTTACAAGTTTGAATATGTAATGCATCTATTGCATGTTTCATTAATGATGTGTAGTATGTGGGGTTGTATCAGCATAGCATTCCATTCAATTGCTGTAATTTTCAAAAGGTTTTGGTTTTTGTGTATTTAGTTATGTTCATCAAGTGCTTAATTTTTTTTTGTTATACACACACAATTTGATATATATATATATATATATATATACACAAACATGAAAGCTTTGCATTACAAAAAATAATCATAGAGCAATTTTTAGTGATGGATCCAAAATACAGTTAGACTCAAATTCAATGAAAGTTATTAAATAGCAAGAATAATCCTAGTGGTACTAAAGTAAGAAGATCAATTAATATAAAAACAAAAGAGTGGATAATAATAGATCTTTGATGCCTCCTTCCAACACACACATTTAAAATGGATCTTGATTTGAATTCAAAATTATAATGGAGACTTTCAACTATTCATTTATCCACATAGACAATATTAAAAGGAGATACAAAAATAATATCATTTCAAGAGACAAACCAAATCATTGATTTCAAAGTAGACATGGGGACACAAACTTATAATACATTCAATATATTAAACAACCTAAATTTCAAACCATTGACATAGAAGAAAATGTCCTAACGACTTAAGATTTGTTAATGGGTTTTGTAGCCTTCTTTTTTCATGTGCAATCACTCTTTTGATTACAATATAATAGACAAATAGCAAAATAAGAACTAACAAAAATATATTGAGAGGACTTTAAAGTGACAACATTTTTTTAATAATACAATAGAAATAAAGGATAGATTGTTTAAAGACATATATCAAGCACTTTTCTTTGGATGTCCTCTTTTGTGTATCAAAGATAATTTGTAAATAATAGATCAAATTATTATGTCCTACAATTAAATTAAGTGAAGCTTTATCTAATATCTTTTGAGATATAAAGATTTAATAATCCAAATAAGAAACATCAATTTTAAAACTAAATTAGATTTTCAAATCTATCATATCAAATTATCTTACTCTAAAATCATTAGCTTAATGGTATAAACACAAGAAACTTTTAATGTATATTATGGAAAAAAGATGAATATTTTATTTTATAAAATACAATAGAATACACTTAAGATGAAGATGAAATTGACAAATGAAAAATAAATATTATCATTAGTCTATCCATTAAGTATGTAATTTTTTATATAAGATCTTTGTTAGATAATAAAATAAATTAATAAGTTTCAACAATAAATCTATAAAAATCTTTAAAATTTCCAATATATATATAACAAATAAAATTAATAAAAGGAGATGATTATAGAATATGATGTAAAAAACTATATTAAAAATATTTATTGGATCCTTAGAAGAAATTAGAACATAAGAAATTTTTTTATCTAATTATAATAATTTTAACATAACTTAATTATTTTGATGTATTATTTTTATCTTTTAATATCAATTATATTTAAAAATATAAAATAAAAGAAGACACAAGTTTTTTTATTTTTTTCTATCTTCTTATAAGCTTGGTATTTTATATTTCATGTAATCTAATTATACATCTTGTAGTGAGTATAAACCTCATATAAAATTTTTGAAAGAAAAAGAAATGAAATGAGCAATTTAAGACATGTAGGGACAAAATAGAGGATATTTTTTTTACACTTAGGTTATGAAAAATCATATGCTTCTAGACATATTAGCAAATAATAAGCTAAGTTGGCTAAAGAATTAAAAATAGAGTGGAAAAGTGTATTAGAAAATATTTACACTAAATTACATAAGAAGCCACATAATATAAAAACATAAAATGAGCAAAAAGAGGAAAACAAAAACTTCTTTTTGAGAAGATAATAGAAAAGAAAAAGATATAAGGATAAGAATAAAAATTAAATAAAAATTTAAAAGAATACTAATTCTAAAAATACTAATTCTGAAAAAAAATTCTAAGCCATTAAAGACAAATAAAAGCAAAATAGGATAATTAGTTTTAATTCAATAAATAAAGAAAAAATATGTAAAATAAATAAATTGATTAATATATATATATATATATATATATATATATGTATCCATATCTATATGAAATAAAATATTTAATTGGAAAAAGAAGTCCAACCGACTCACTTGGGTGAATTCTCCATTACTGCTCACAAGATATCCAAAAAAGACCCTCTGAGCTTGACCGATCGCTTAGAGACAGAACAGAAATTGGTCCAGAAAATGATACGGTCCAACCAAGGTTCCGTTACAAAGATGCACTTTAGGGAAAAACAAGTGCTCAAAAGAACAAAATCTAAAATGATGTCCTGGAGAAATTGCAACTGATATGACAAGCTGAACTTGATTGAAAAACATGAGAAGCACATTTTTATTGTTCACTCATATTCATCTACCCATTAAGTTCGCAACCCTCGCATACCCAAAAAAACATTAGGAACCGAGAGCCTCCAACTGTGATCTTCAAATTTCCCAGTACGACTTAGATTTGTGTAGTACACAAAGAACACAAGCACAAGGTTCTTCCTGAGCATCAAGCTGAAATAAATATTGAAGTAATAGTGTATACCAGGGTTTAGGGTTTAGGGCTTAGGCCAGGAGCAAAGTGCTACGTATATCGCTGGCATTCTGTGGAACCTTAATGTCACCATGTCGTGTTGAAGGAACTGAGGATTGCGTAGTAAAGATGTTCAGAATCAGGTATGAAAACTACCACAGAAGTAAGCCGCTCGTCCCAGTATACATAGGCAAGGTTTGGGAAGCGACCGCTCATTTGAAGCTCTTTCGCGAAGAGTTTCACTTGTGCACCCTTCAGACATCCACGTGATAGTCACATGCAACATTAGTGCTAAAACATGAATTTGACGACGACTTGACGAAGAAAAACTACAAACTAAGGATTCCCCAGAAGACTAGTTATCAATAAGTTTATCCAGGCCCAGACCTCGTTTGTTTCATTAAGAACTAGAACTACTGAGGACGTTAGAGAAGAAAAATAAGGGCTTATCGACTACATGCCAGCTAGGCGATTGGACAATTTCCACGACAAATCTCAGCCAGAAAACGATGACACCATGAAGGTGCTCACAGATGTATCCGCGAGCTTTACGTTTAGTTATAAAATGAATATTCTTTAAAGCTCAGTAACTGCATGCGCATATCAAATGGCTATACATTCAGTAGATTTAACTTGATGAACCTCAGGACATAGAGAAAAGTGATCCTCTTACCTGCTTTCCCTGAAAACCAGTCAATTCGAGAGGGTAACCTATCACCAACCCAGTGATGTTCATTTCTTGAACCTATTGAAAATTCAAAACTAAATTAAAAAAAAATTAAATAAACTGGCTTGATAATACAAAAAAATTGTGAATTTCCAACTCCAATATTAAAACCCTTTTCACCATTACTTAATTCTGCAAAAATAGCTGACACAAGACTTCCTCAGGATAAGCACACCTTCAAATTTCAACTCTAATTGGAGCAAATGCAAAAATGTACAAATTGTCAATCATCTTCTCAGACACTTCGTACCCAAGGAAAATCATATAAAAAGAAAAGTTAACAAACAGTCATATAGCATTCTGAAAACGTACCAAGCTCTCCAGCCGGCTGATGTTTTTCAGTGTTGTGGTATTACTTCGATACATCACACTACACAAGATCAACAATCACCAATCACGCTACTCAGATGAATTTAACAAAACCAAAGCAGTATAACCTAAACATCAACGTGCAGAGCCAGAACCGCTGACATGATGGCACATTCTCAGGGTGCGAAAAAAACAAAGGGAAATTCGCATCTGTGGGGCGAGGCAATGCGACACTTGGGATCCAATACTGCTAAGCCAATATTGCGGCTACCCACATCAAGCCCCAGCAAACGTCCCCCGCCGCTGAGGCGCTGAAAGAGATGTTTCAACGACACGAGTTCCATTAATGATCCCCCACAAACAAAATTCAATTGGCAGAGAAGATTGTGACGGCTCCACATTGTGATGGGCAGGGAGGACAGCATGGCGAGCATCGATGAGGTTACGATGAGGATCTGAGGAAGAAGGTGGAATCGGAAGGGGGATCACGAGATTTGCTACTTCACAAGGGCCCTTCGGAGCTGCGCTGCTTGCTAAACCCCTGTTATGCGAGGTTGGGCTTCATTCCTCGTTCATCCTTTTGTTCGTTCGTTAGCTTTTCTCGCGTTTGTCATTCGTTAGTTACTTCGTTTTCTCGTTCGTTTTCTCTTTCGTTTTCTCGTTCGTTTTCTCTTTCGTTTTCTCGTTCGCTTGTTCCTCTGTTCATTGAGAACAGGTGGATTACCCTCTTTATGGAACAAGGGGAATATCCATTTTGGTGAAAGACTAGGACGTGAGGGAAGATACTTTTCTTTGAAGAAGTATAATAATGATAATTTTAACAATTTTACTACGTCTACAAAATATGTAAATTACGTGTGCCACAGCTTTTCCAAGCTGTCATTGCCTGGAGTGATTTCGAGGCTGAAGTATTCGACAGACTGAACTCAACTCAGCAAACGCTATATTAACAAGTGATCCAGCCCCACAGTCATCCTGGTTGGGGTTTTTGTTTAGAAAACAGAAGAAATTGTGATAAACGTTGTTTTTTCCACTCGAAATCCATGCTCCGACAATTAGATGTCTAGTGGCTTCGTAACTACTGTTCTGTAGTGTCACAGGGTCCAACTCATGGCGGCAACCATGCACTGAATGTCGATGTCGACACCACGTTCATCCTCTGGATGAAGACCAGGCAATCAGTCTAGTTCTCATCCTCGGCATGACTGGTTCCAAGCACTCAGGCCGTCACTGAAAGCTCGGTGTCTTTTCACATCTACTCATGCTTGCGCGCTGTGCTGCTGCTCTGATGCGTGCGAGTAGCGGCGTGGCTGGATTAGCGGGCAAAGATTGCTGTGCTTCGTGTGCTTCTGCTCAAGAAAGATTTCTGTCTGAACTCGCTCGGAGCAAAGATGGGTCTGATGTTGTGGGTTGGAAGGATTGAAGCGTGAGCGCAAGTACTCGAAGATAGCATTCTGAAGGCCGAACTGATAAGTAGTTCGCGATCACAAGTCTACTTTGCAGGTTCACGTCCTTGTGCATTTTTCGGTAAGGGTTTATATCTAGGCTTGATTCTCAGGTTCACATCCATTGGAAAGTTGCTGAGTAGTTGCTTCACTTGGCTCTGCAGTATGCAGTATGTGTTTTTTCCGGGTTCTATGTTTCCGACTGCTACCTCCAGAAATCTGTGTGAGTTTTGCTTGTTTTCGCTTTTTTGTTTCTGGGTCTGCCGTGATGAAAGTTCGCGCCGAATGTTTAGGTTGCAGGCTGGGGTGAATAAGTGTCTTACTTGCTACGGGATACTGTTTTGGATGTTTGTGCACAATTCTACAGTCGAGTCGAGTCGAGTTGAGTGAATGGTTTCAGAGTTATTCATTGCATGTTTATATCAATGAGAGGAGGTGGTAGATTGTATTATTCCAAGGGTATTTTGATTTGCACAAGTGAAGTTTGCTGAAGTTGATTGATGAATGATGACGTGCTATGGATTTTGTTTGATCATCAAGAACGAGCAATAGAATAGATTGCAATATTTGGATTAGAGCATAATTGTTTGAGTTATTGTATGTGTATTTGTCATTAAGATTTGAGCCGTAAAATTTGGGTGTTTGGTCTTGCAATATTATAGAATAGTCTTCTTTTGTACAAAGATGTGGATTAGGTATAAAAATAAATTTTCAATTTTGGTTTTGATTTCTTTTGAATAGGTAAGTCTATTTTTACAAAGGAAGTAATGTTAGTGTATGCATGTAACACGTGAATTGTACAAATAAAGTTGGATAATGCAATTGTTGATTTGTTTGGTTTGATACATAATGGTATTAAAAACTTTGTAGATTTTTTGGAAATGCATTTAAAGAATGAAATATTATTATAATCTTTAGAAGGTTTGATTATTATTAATAAAGTTATTTATTATTTTAATTTAAGAAGACATATTTGTCAATTTGATTGATTTTTTCAAAAATTTGTTGTATTGAAGGTTTGTAGAATATTGACTAAATTTTATTGTGGATGTAATAGATATTTCTTAACGATTAAGATTATAAGAAAGTAAAGAGAATATAAAAATTTCATGTAAAAAAGTACTTTGAAGTGCACTTGATGCTATTGAAAGGTAATATTGTAGTTTTGATATATGATAAGAAATGATAATTTGACTCTCTTATGATCTTGTATATTATGACAACATTGTTTTGTTTATATTGTGTCAGATTTATTGTATCAAGTATTGAAGAAATATAAAACAATATTAATTCATAACCTTGGCTATATTCATTGAAGAATAGACCTTAGATATTTATCATTATTGTATTATGGTTAATCTTTTGGATTTATTTCTAAGATATATATAAATACTTTTGTGCTTTCTATTTCGTTCTTGGATACAAAAGACTTCATGGTTTTTGAAAGAATATAATAGTCATATTAGTGATATAGTTGAAATACAAGATGTCATTGGAGATATTTTGAGACAATGTAAAGTAAATGTTGGAGAAATGAAAGTTGTTTTGAAGACAAAAGACATGCTTAACATAAATTAATGTGTTAAGCTTTGCAAAAATCTTGATCATGGTATGGAAATATTTGAAGAATTAATACAACATAGCAATGGTAATTTTAGATGTGGATTTGTACTTAGTGAATTTTTTCTTGTAATGAGTAAGATTTATTTGCTAATAAAACATTATAGTCAAGAAAATTGGTATGAAGTAACTATATTTCAATTGAACAACAAATAGTCTTTTAGAGAATTATTTTGGGATTTGAAGTCTTGTTGTAATATTAGAAGTATTATGCTTTCAAAGTATTTATCAAAAAAAATCCAAAGTGCTTCATCAATTATGTTTGATGTTGCAACTTTGGATGTAGTTGAAGTTGATGAAAGAAATTTGTATAAAATATTAAATAATACAAAGGAGGATTTTCAACATAGTAGGTTAATCAAGCATCTTTTACAAAGATTGAAGGACTTGTGTTGCATAGGTGTAGAATTAGTTGTGGAAGTTTCATCCGATATAAAAAGTTTACAAATTATAGAACACATAAATGGAAGAGCTCATGGAGAAGTTTACAAATCAAGGTGGTTGGGGCTTTTGAGTGCAACAAAAGAAATTGATGATGCATTTAATGTGTATTTTGACAAGGAAGTGAGCATTTTAGGTGGGTTGAGTCATCCCAACCTCATTAAATACTTTTGTGCTTTAAAAGATGTTCCAAACAATGTTGAAGTCAATACAAATGGAAAGTTATATTTGGTTATGGAATTGATGCAAACAAGCTTGAGTAATATGTTGGAGAAAAAAAGATCAATGTCATATATATATTTCTTATTGATATTATGCATCAAATTGCAAGAAGTATGTGTTATTTGCATGATATGCAAATTATTCATTGTGATCTAAAGCCTGAGAATATTTTAATAAATATTATAGAAAACAAAATTATAGACAAGGTTGTTGAATATGCTTTTGTTAAATTGATTGATTTTGGAATGTCAAAGATTGATGTTGGAAAAAAACCAAAAATTGTAGAAAATGATCATAAGTATGGAATTAAAAGATACATGGCTCCTAAGGCCTTTAAAATACCAAATCAGGTATAAAAAATATGTCCTTTTGAAGGTGATGTATATTCTTTTGCAATAGTATGTTCAAAAATTCTATTAAGAAAAGATCCATTTTATAATGTAAATGAAATAAGTGAGATTTTAGAACTTGTAGAAAAAGGTGAAAGATTAGAGTTACCTTCAAATTTTGAAGAATTAATTGAATTGATTAAAGAATGTTGGAATTTAGATCCTTCACAACAACCAATATTTGTAAATATTTGTAAAAGATTCACCATGATTAAGAAGAAGGTTTTGGAAGGAGTTTGTATTGCTAGAAGACCAATTTTTGGTGCGTTGAAGTATAATGTTTATCAACAAACACAACCACAACAAAAATATAATAATATATTATTGGTAATATTTAAACCAATGATTATGTTGATTAAAGATCAACAAAAATTGATTTATTTATTTATTATTTATAGATATATGTATATATTTTGTTGTTCATAATTATAATCAAATACATAAGTATAAATTTTTATATTAGATTTTATTAGTTTTTTATAAAAATACTTTTTAATTCTTTTATTTACATTTTGTATTTTGTTTGTGTAGGTTGGTTTAGATGAAATTAAGTTGTTAGGAAGAAAATAATATACATTAAAAATTTCTCAACTATACATGATAAAAATAAAAATATTATGTCTTTTTGGTATGGATGGAATTAGCAAGACGACAATTACAAAAGTTGTATTTAATGATATAAAGCACATGTATGATGCCTCCTACTTTTTTGAAAATATTCAATATAGTAGCAATAATTATGAAATTTCTTGCAATATTTTAGAACAATTCAAAGTCAAAGACAAACCAATAGATTTGAAAGAAGGACAAAAATTGTTAAAATCTTTTATTATCCAAAATAAAATTATTTTGGCATTGGATGATATAAAGTATCAAAGTCAAATTGAAGATGTTGTGCCATTAGATGTCTTATGTAGTAGCAATGGTAGCACATTAATTGTCACAATATGAGATTGAGAATCAATAAAAGATTATTATACAAAGATTGATCTAATAGGCATTAAAAAACTCGATGAAGATGAAAGTTTGAAGTTATTTGTTATTCATTCTTGTGGATATAATAGTGAATTGCCTCTTGAACTTCTTGAGTTTGGCAAAAATATTGTTTAAGCTTGCAATGGCCTACCTTTAAGTCTAAGAGTTATGGGTGCATTTTTAAGAGATCAAATGAGGTTGAGATGTTGAGAGCGAGCTTTACAAAGATTGAAAAGAGGAAGAGATTTGGATGGAAATGAAGAAAATAGCAACTAAAAGATTTTGAGTATTTTAAGAATAAGCTTTGATGGCTTAAAAATTGAAAAAAAGAGCATCTTCTTAAACATATGTTATTTTTTTTGTAATTATGTGTATCCAAGTGGCATGTTGAAAAAAAAAAGCACTAAGAATATGGACCAACAATGAAAAGCATTTTGTAAAAGATGTGAATTCTATATTAGATACATTGATTTACAAATCATTAATAACAATAAAAGTCATGGAATTATAGAAATGCATGATCAATTACAAGATATAGATTGAAAGATTATTGAAATTAAAAAAGAATATAAGGACACATGAATTTGGAACATAAATATAGAACCAACTTACAAATTTTCAACAAAAGTATCTTTCTTGACTCTAGTTTAAATAAAGAGTTTGAAAGTAGTACTTATTAAAAAAAATTTAATAATTTTTTTACAAAGATGTATATATGTGATGCAATTATATTATATAATTTATATTATATTTTTTTAAAGATGTTCATTTGTTGAAATATATTAATTTTATAATAATTTAAATAAATCACATGTTGATATATTCTAATCTTGTATTTATTTGTATTTTGTTATATTAAAGTTGGAAGGAGTATTTTATTACAATCAAAATATATTTAAGAATATTGAAAACGTTCAATTTTCTTTGCTTCAAATATTGAGTTATAATATTGATGAGAATACACCAACAAATTTTATTAAGAGATTAGATGTGGTTCTAATGCTTATAAAATATTCTAAGAAATTAGAATATTTTTTCCTAAATTTTCAAAATTTAAGACAATACAATAAAAAATTTGCAGAGATAGTAATATATATGATAAATGATGAATAACTTTGGAAAAAAATGGAGTATTTAAATGTCTTGCAATTCTAAAATTATGATTTTTCTAAAAAACTTTCAAATTTTTTTATTTCAAATGTTCACATTATTGGAACTTGATGTAGAAGGATGTTCAAATTTGACATTATTGCCAAATGAATTGAAAAAACTTATATCTTTGACTTATCTTAATATAAATTAGTGCAATAAATTGACATTGCCAAATGAATTGGAAAACCTTACATCATTGATTCATCTTAGTATGAATGGATGCTTAAGCTTGAGATCATTACCAAATGAGTTAGGAAACCTTGTATCTTTGACTCATTTTAATATAAATTGGTGCTCAAGCTTGACATCATTGCCAAGTGAATTCGGAAGTCTTTTATCTTTGACTCATCTTGATATAAATAGGTGCTCAAGCTTGACATTATTGCTAAATGAATTAGGAAATCTTACATCTTTGACTCATCTTGATATGGGTTGTTGCTTAAGCTTGATATTATTGCCAAATAAATTGGAAAATCTTACATCTTTAATTCATCTTAGTATAAATGGATGCTCAAGTTTAATATCATTGCCAAATGAATTGAGAAGTTTTACATCTTTGAGTCATCTTAATATAAAAAGGTGCTCAAAATTGATATCATTGCCAAATGAATTCGAAAACCTTACATCATTGATTTATCTTAGTATGAGTTGGCACTTAACCTTGACATCATTGTCAAATAAATTGGGAAACCTTACATCTCTAATTCATCTTGATATAAATGGATATTCAAGCTTGACATCATTGCCAAATGAATTAGGAAGTCTTACATCTTTTACTCATCTTGATATGAATAGGTGCTCAAGCTTCATATCATTACCAAATGATTTGAGAAGTCTTATATTTTTTGCTCATCTTAATATAAATAGGTGCTCAAGCTTGACATCATTGCCAAATGAATTAAAAAACCTTACATCTTTGACTCATCTTGATATAAGTTGGTGCTCAAGCTTGACATCAATATCAAACAAATTAAAAAATTATACATCTTTGATTCATCTTAATATAAATGAGTGCTATAAATTGACATCATTTTTAAATGAATTAAGAAATCTTACATCTTTGATTCATCTTGATATAAATGAATGCTATGAATTAACACCATTGCCAAATAAATTGGGAAATCTTACATCTTTGACTCATCTTAGTATAAATGGGTGTTCAAGCTTGACATCAATATCAAACAAATTAAAAAATTATACATCTTTGATTCATCTTAATATAAATGAGTGCTATAAATTGACATCATTTTTAAATGAATTAAGAAACCTTACATCTTTGATTCATCTTGATATAAATAAATGCTATGAATTAACACCATTGCCAAATAAATTGGGAAATCTTACATCCTTGATTCTTTTTAATATAAATGGTTGCTCAAGCTTGGTATCATTGCCTAATGAATTGGAAAATCTTAAATCTTTGACTCATCTTAATATAAATGAGTGCAATGAATTGACATCATTGCCAAATAAATTGAGCAATCTTACATCTTTGACTCAACTTAGTATAATATCTTGTTCAAGTTTGACTTCATGGCTAAAGAAATTTGAATACCTTACATCATTGATTCATTCTAGTACCATATGATATTCAAAATTAACATTAATGTTAATACAACTAAAAAAAATTTCATCTTTGATTCAATTTGATTTAAACGAATCTTCAAGGTTAACATCATTATCAAATGAATTTAAAAATCTTACATCTTTGACTCATCTTAGTATGATATCTTATTCAAGTTTGACTTCATGACTAAAAGAATTTGAATACCTTACATCATTGACTCATCCTAGTACCATATGGTATTCAAAATTAACATTAATGTTAATACAACTAGAAAATTTTTCATCTTTGATTCAACTTAATTTAAACAAATCTTCAAGGTTAATATCATTATCAAATAAATTAGAAAATATTACATCTTTGACTCATCTTAGTATAGATGAGTGTTCAAGTTTGACATTATTGCTAAAAGAATCAAAAGTTTTTATATCTTTGATTCATATTAATATAAATTGGAATTCAAGGTTGACATCATTGCCAAATGAATCGTAAAACCTTACATCTTTGACTTATCTTAATATAAATGGGTACTTAAGCTTGACATCATTATTAAATGAATTAAAAAACCTTACATCTTTGACTCATCTTAGTATAAATGAGTGCCCAAGTTTGACATTATTACCAAATGAATTGAAAAATCTTATATCTTTGACTCATCTTAGTATAAATTTGTGCTCAAGCTTGACATCATTGCCAAATGAATTAAAAAATCTTATATCTTTTATTCATTTTAGTATATTTTATTACTTTTTTTTGACATCATTGCCAAATGAATTGAAAAATCTTATATCTTTAACTCAATTTAGTATAAATCATTGCTATACATTGATATCATTGCCAAACGAATTGAGAAACCTTTCATCTTTGACACATCTTGATATAAATAGATATTTAAGCTTGACATTATTATCAAATGAATTAGAAAATCTTATATCTTTGACTCATCTTAATATAAATGTATTCAAGCTTGATTTCACTACCAAATGAATTTAAGAACCTTATATCTTTGACTCATCTTGATATAAATGGGTGCTCAAGCTTGACATTATTACAAAATAAAATAGAAAATCTTACATTTTTGACTCATCTTGGTATAAGTTGGTACTCAAGCTTAATATCATTGTCAAATGAATTGAGAAGTCTTATATTTTTGACTCACCTTAATATAAATAAGTGCTATAACTTAATACAATTGCCAAATGAATTGCAAAACTTTACATCTTTGACTCATCTTAGTATAAATGGGTGCTCAAGCTTGTCATCAATATCAAACAAATTGAGAAATCTTAAATCTTTGATTCATCTTAATATAAATGAGTGCTATAAATTGACATCATTTCTAAATGAATTAAAAAACCTTATATCTTTGATTTATCTTGATATAAATGAATGCTATGAATTAATATCATTGCCAAATAAATTGAGAAACCTTACATACTTGACTCTTCTTAGTATAAATGGTTGCTCAAACTTGGTATCATTATCTAATGAATTGAAAAATCTTACATCTTTGATTCATCTTAATATAAATGGGTGCTCAAGGTTGACATCATTGCCAAATGAAATGAGAAATCTTACATCTTTGATTCATCTTGATATAAGTGGATATTCAAGCTTGATATCATTACCAAAAGAATTGAAAAATCTTACATCTTTGACTCATCTTGATGTAAATAGGTACTCAAGATTGACAACATTGCCAAATGAATTAAAAAATCTTACATCTTTGATTCAAATTAATATAGAAAAGCTACTTAGGTTGACAACATAGCAAAATGAGTTTAAATATCTTACATCTTCAATTTAACATGTTCAAAATATTTACTCAATTTTAATGTTATTATTAAATAAATCATAAAGCCTTATATTTTTTATTTAATTTATTGTAGACATGTGATCAAATTTGATATTGTTACAAAATGACATTAATTTATCTTAGTATCAACTTGTAATTAAATTTAATATTAGTACCAAACAAATTAAAAAATCTTATATTTTTTTAATCTAAATATGATTTGATAATTTACTTTGAGATTATTGCCCAATAAGATGATTAACTTTTATTTCATTAATTTTTCTTTGTATAGATAGATATTTATGTAGAAAGAACTAATAAAAAAATCAATATATCTTATATCTTTGACTTATTTTAATATGTATTTGTATCCAAATTTTACAAGTGTTATTGTTATATTAATTTTAAAAAATCACAATTCTAAAGTTTCATATTTCTTTATAATATTAATTAATATTTTATAAGTATCTAATATATAAAAAATAAAAAAATAAAAAAATAAAAACTTTTGGAATAAGATTTGAGAATCTTGCTCAATTATGTGTTAAAAAAAATATTTTTTTAATCACAATATTAAATCTTGAAAACAAATTATCTAGTAAATTAATTTATTAGGATCAATAGCACTAAAATAGGTTTATATGTATTATATGGCTTTTAATCATCCATATTTATAAGCAAATTTTTTTTGACAATATATCTTTAAATAAATATGATTTTGAGATGAAGTAAATAACCACCAAATTTAATAAAAATAAAATTATAAACTAAATAATATTTATAGCTAATAATCTAATAAAAGTCTAATATAAATATTAAAATATTATAAACTTGATGCACAAAATTTTCTATATTATTTAAAATTAGTTTCTTTCAATTTTTTTTTTTTAACTTCTTTATTATTATTTTTTTTGCATAATTTTCTAAGCTACTTTGGTCTTTAATATATATATATTTGTAGGTTCAATCCTATATACTTAGATCTTTTATAAATAATATTTGTTGATTGACATTATTTTGACCATAAAGATCTCTTCTCATCTTATAAGATTTAATAATTTTAAACTTCTTATTATTAATAATATTGTGATTTAGACTATTTACTAGTTTAATTTTAGTTATATGTATAAATTATTTTATTATATATATATATATATATTTTTTTAAATTAATAATTATTAATAATTAATATATAATTATAAAATATTTAAATTATTTTATTGAGATTAAACTAAATAATTAATTAATTAATAATTGATAGATATAAAAAAAAGATAAAATATAAGAATAATTAATTGGATAAGATTAAATAAATAAAATTTATTATATAAGATTCTTTTAAAAAGATAATTAGAGTAGATTCATTAGTGAAGAGAATTATGGTAATAAAAAGAATATGTTGAACATCTAAGAAAGTACAATGGATATGGTTAAGATTTGTATCAAGAATGGAGTAGGTAGAAATGAATAAGATAAGAATTAAAACAAATATATATTAGATATTTGTGTTATAATATGGAAAGAAAAATTAAATAATAAAAAATATTAGATTGTAGATATTAAAGATGTGGATTTACTACTAGTAAATATTAAGTACTTATGATTGTTGAATATATATGAATTTAGATCTTTAAGAGTCAAACTTTAAATTCTTAGACTTATTTTAATAGAAGTACTTAGTGTAACTTATAGTAAATGTTAAGATAATGGAAATTAAAAAAAAAAAAAAAAAAAAAAAAAAAACTTTGAATTCTAGTTTAATATTATTACAATCAATAGAAGTATTTAGCATGTATAAGATTTTTTTATTTTTTATTTTGATAAATTATTCTATTTATATCTAATCTATAAGACCAAAACTATAAATTCATTAATGGATATAAAGAACTAAAGTAGTAGGGATCTACAATAATTTGAGATCTTCAGATTAGATTCTTAAATGCCACATTCTTGTGCTTGTTTCTTTGGTTTTATAAAACTTTGTCTTAGCATTTTTTAAAATTTTATTAGAAGTTCCTTAAGAATGATTTTTATTTTCATAATGAGAAGTTTTTTTAAGATTGACTTGAATTTCTTTTCTTTTTTTTCTTATTTATTTTTTAATTATTTGTTTCTTTTTCTTTTGCTATATTTGTGGACATATCATCAAAATAAAATCTAATGTGTTACTCAAATCCAACACCAATATTTGATACATTCATATGTACTTCCATACATGATGCATTCACAAAGAATATTAATAGTTGAAAGCACGGAAGTTAAATGTAAACAAATACAATTGCATTTATATGAGAAATAATTACACTACCTAAATCTTCATATATGGGTAAGATTACATTACAAAATAATTGAATAGGAATAGTGTACAAAACTCAAATAGTTTCAAGCATTGTGTGAATAAGAAAATATTCCTTTTATAAATCATGTGGAGGTCTTCTAAGTATTGCTGCCATAAATGTATTTAAAAGCAAGTCATTTAACATTAATATACACAATATCATAATGAAATTCGAAATCAGGTAACAACCAACACAGTAAGATGTACATAGTAAATTTGATACAAGTTGATATGTGATATAATTTTAGATGATATCGAAAGAAAGAAAAAAAAAAACAGAAAAAGAAAAAAAGAAAAAAAGAAGTTATTATCTATTAGTAAAATAAATCAAATATCAAACAAAATTCTGATCTGTTACCAAAATGCACAAAAATTAAATGCACATGAAACAATTAATGAATATTAACATAACAATACATACTGTCATGAAACAATACATATAGAACACCATGCAAAATACCTTGTAAGTATTTGGATACAATTGTGGTACAAAAATGTGTAATTTCGTGCAATTATTATAAATACTTTATATTTGCAAAACCTTGTAATGTATTGCAAAGAATTCCAACAATCTAACAGCAAATGGTGATTCTTAACATCATTTACAGAAGACTTTACTTCACATACTTGACCATTTCATGATTCAAATAAATATATGTTTGGAGTAAAATTTGTATGTATGCTCATATATCACCATGAAATATGTTCTTACCAAGTATTATCAGTATGGGGCTTGGTTCAGCTAATTTTAAGTCAGTATTATCTCAAACTAATCTCATTGTATTCCCTTATTCTCCACCAATATAGCTCTCAATTACCATTTAAATTACCATTTGTAAAGCAATTTATAATGATTAACAATAAAAGAAATAGTTTTATACTATAAATATTGATAATAGTCTTATAAAATCTTAATGTGTATCCTAAAATTAGATTTTTAAATAAAAAAATAAAAATAAAAATAAAAAAACTCCTTTGTGTATGATTTTAATTTAAAGACTACATTCAATGCTTTAAGGACAGATTTTGAAAGATCTAAAAGGCGTTTTAGATATTGAAATATAAAAATAAGATCATATGAAATTTAAGAATCTAATCAAACATGTTTCTTTATAATTTTTCTACTAGGATACTCAACATTGGAATTTTTTATATTTAAAACTGGTTTAAGGTCTTGGAAAAAATATACTTAATATTATTGTCTTAAAAAAAAAATAGTTAAAATGGAGTATCAAAGATAAATAATAAATAATATAAATTTTTAAAATTAAAAAATTTAATATAATACACCTTCATAATATGTTTTTGTAAGATAATTAAAACTATGATCTGTATTAAAATCATTATTTTAAAAAAAAAATCTTTATATAAGTAGTTATAAATGTATTTTATTTAAACGAATTTTTTGTTAATTTTTTTATTGAATTATATATAATGATAGAATAAATTATTTTATAAATAAATTATTAAAAATAGTCAAATTATTATATAAGATAATAAAAATTTGATAATTTTGAGAAATATCTTTACAGTAAAATTCTTATATAAGATAATAAAAATTCTAATTTATAATTAAGTGCTATACTTGGATGGTATAGATATTAAATTATTAAAACATATTAGCATATTATTCAAAAATATTTGTGAATCCTACCAATGCATGTTAATTGGTAAATTTATAAAAAATAGTGATTTAATATTACTTAGATATGAAACTTTTAGTATACAAGGCTTATTTGGTTATCTAAATATTCATTAGGAATTAGAAGATTTTATAAGTTATAAGGGTCTTATTAAATTTTAAAAAATATAAAAATAGAGTCTTAAAAAATCTTAGAGATAATTATCCTAGTTGATTTAGTATTTTCTCTTATTTGTGATAATTTGTATTTGGTTCTTAGTTGGTAGATAGAAGAAGTATAAGAAAGAAAATCATTATATTTTAGTTATTTATGTAGATAATAGGATTTTTAGATGATTTAAATTGATTTTATTGCTATAAAAAATTACCAAGGTATGATAAATTAGCTTTAATTTGATATTAATATCTTTAAAATATTAAAAAAATTGAATTTTTTTAGAATTTATTAGTAATTTATAGAATATATTTTTAAGATTTTTATAAAAATATTTTTACTACTTTTGGAGGCTATTATGAAGAATTTAAAGATCTTTCAACGTTCTTGTATTAATTGGATATTTTTAAATACCATGATAAAGTCAAAATTATAAAAATAATAATTTGACTAGTAGATATTAGAATGACCAAGAGCTATAGTAGTTGTTATAGGAAGGATGGTGCACATATTCTGTATAGGTTTTAGCACCTTAGAAGTAGTTAGGAGGATAAGACTAAGGCCTTGTAGCCACTCTAGGATATCTTATACACGACTTATGAGCTTTGGTGAGGCTCAAATCTTTGACCACCTAATCAAATTATCTTTGATGTGAATTCTAATTATTTAATTTATTTTATTAATTTTTTTATTAATTTTTTTTTTTTCTTAAAATTATTATAACTTATTCATGAACTTATTAAAACTTAAACTAAATAGGATTAAATTTAACCATAATGGTTTCTTTTCTTTATCAAATTTTTTTTTTACTTCCATCCATAAATTTTAGATTAGTTTATTCTTATAAAATTTATATATTTTTTTCATCAATATATATACATAATAAAAAAAAAACTAAAAATCTATTTAAGAATGATTTGTATAAGATTGAAGTTATTTTTAATTGGTTTAATTTTGATTCTTGATCTAAAATAAAACTAAATGTGAATTTTAAATTATTCTTTGAAATAAAAAATATTTAAATTATCTAATTTTTTTATCTTAGATATTAAAAAAAATATGATTAGCAATAGAATACAATTTTTTAAAATTAGAGACTAAATAGACCTCTACAAATCAAACAACAAAAAACAACTATATTCCAATAGTGATCTTTTAACTTTATTAATATGTTGATATTTTAAAACATATATATGGATTTTATACCAAAACCAACAAAAATTAAAGTTCACCAAATTGGAATTTTATCTAAAATATCATATTAAGGTATCACATTCTTAAATTTTTGATATAAGAAGGAAAAACAAATCAAAAAATCAAAAAATCAAAAACTAATATTTATAGTAAAAATTTTTTTTGATAAAAATCATGTCAAATTTTTTAAAGTATTATAAATAACTAAAAAGATTTTATCAAATAATTTTAAAAATTAGTAGAAGAGTTAAAGAATTATCTAATAATATATATTAAGTCTATACAAAAATTTATAATTTAAACAATAAATTTTAAAAAGAATTTTTAATACTAATATAAAAATCTTATAAAAGGTGGATTATATATATATATATATATATATATATATACATTAGATATCAATAACAGATATACTCAATTAATTAAAATAGCTATAGTTATAAAAGGAGTTATAACTATCTTATATAATACAAGATTACAATAATCAATTGTATAACAAACATTCAATGATGGATACCTTTTGTAATTTTGTTGTGATCAATACAACTACTTTCAACTATTGTGTCTTTTATTTTTTATAACTTTATATTTTTTAATTATTTTTATTATTATTATAGTATGTAAAAGTAACTCACTTTAATTGGATAAGTATTAGATTATTGATAATTTATTCTATTGATATAATAGAACCACTATTAGTTTCAATTAAGATTAATATATCAACTTCTATTGATAAAGAATAGACTATTATTTAAAGAGAGACTAAAATCTTTGATAGCAAAAATAGCTTTTGCTTGAAATTAAATGGCACAAATGCCAATGTATTAATTTTACTTATTATGATACAATCAAGAACCACAAATGATAGATCCTTTATAATTGTAGCACTTTGAATATTCAATAGAAAAATATAGAATAATCTTAATAATCACATATAAGATTTTTTATTGGATTGTAATACTAATAGAATACTAAAAACAGACTAGTAGCTCTTAGAATAGTAAATAATAAAATAATTTACTTTTATTATAGAAGATTAAAATATATACTAAAAAAATGGTCAAAAATAATATGTTAAAAAACTTTGTGATAAGTTTATTCATCTACAAAATAAATTTAAATAATTTAAAAACTTTAATTAAAAAAAGAAGGCTTAAAACTATATAGCAAATAATAGATAGAACAAAACTATAGGAAGAGATTCATCTTGGTTTTGGATATAAAGTAGAATTGCTTTTGAGACAATACATACTATCAAATCAAAATACATTAGCTTCATTACCATTTGCTAATGACTTAGTTCTACCAATAGAAAATATTTTAATTCTATCTTTAATACAATTTTAACTAACAAAAAGAACCAAATTAGAAGTTTAATTATGTAAATTAACCAAATAGTTGAATAATTTAGCAATCAATATAATGAATGCACCTTTAAAGAGAAACACAAGTACAAACAATAGATTTAATATTTGTTGTATTAATTGTAAGGAATAAGATAACTATAAGAATAATTGCCCTTCTCCTCTAAACTTATGTCCAAAATGTCTATTTTGTAATAGACAATATGACACTTAGAATTATAAAAAGTTGGATGAGAATCTAATAGATTTTGGATTTAAAAAAAAGATGTTAAGAAATCAATTAAATTAAATCCAAAACTTTAATAATCTATATAAAAATAAACATAAAAACTGGAATAATTTATTGAATAATAAAAATAATTTTTATGAGTGTTATATTAGGAATTTAAAGCCATCATAGAGAAATTAAAACAATAATTATTACATACTAATTACTTGATATCTTCTCTGAATTTTATTGTAACTATAATGCTAAAATTTTGAGCAAATGAGGTATTATTCTACAAAGTATTCCAATACAAAAATAAATATATTATTTTGCTATTATATAAGAACTATAAATAATAGATCTATAAAATTGAAGAATAATAAACCAAAATATACAAATCTATTATCTAATAGAAATAATAGTATAAATTTAATTCATAAACCAAGCACTATTAAAAAAAAATAGATGTAGAAAAATCAAATCTAATTAAATTCTATGCACCAGTCAAAAACTTCTACCAATAAGATATTTTATCCATATTCTTACTAGATACAATCTTTCCAATTTATTCTATAGTATCTAATAAGTTGTTTAAATTAATTTAAATAATAACTAATATGCCTTAGAATATAAAATTTAAAATTCAATTGTTGAATCATATCCATAAGATGGCTGTAGAAAATCTAATCAAAAGTAAAATTAAAACCATCAAATAATTAAAATTAATATGAATATGGACCTATAATTTCCAAGTATAAAAGTCATAATATCATATATGATAATATAAGGATCTTAAGTTAATAGAGATTAATAGTATCAATCTTATTATAGAAGCTATTATAAAGTTTAAGACTAATTATAATATATATAATTAAGATAATATTATAAATTATATAATCAAGTTAATTAAAGTTATTTGGTTTTTTTTCCCAATTTTATATAATAATATCTTCATTTGAATATTTTATTGATTGTAAGATTATATAATATAAGGTTTCATAAAAAATACTATATTCTCTTAACAAGACCTTGGTTGTATTATGCAAAAGCTAGAAATGAATGCAATAGAAGAATATTTATAATATAAAAGATTTGAAGAACATATCTCTTGAAGTATGCAACCATATGATTAAGTTGGAATTGAATATACAACCAATTTGCCAATGATAATATCAATTGAATCTCAGATATATTGCAATGATAAAAGAAAGAATTAATAAGTTATTAATAGCTAAATTTATAAATTCAATATCTTATAATTAATAGATACCTTCTATATTAGTCATTTTGAAGAAAAATCATAAGCTTTGAATTTGTTAGGACTTCTAAAAACTAAACAAAGTCACAAAAAAAAGACTATTATTTTTTTATTATTTATAGATTTGATTTTAGAGTATATTATTGGCTATAAATATTATCTTTTTATGGATGGATTCTTTGGATATAATCTGATCCAAATCCATCCACCACACCAACCATTGACTACTTTTATTATTGATTAAAGAATCTTTGCTTATAAGATAATATCTTTTGGTTTATACAATATACTATCTGTTTTCTAATATATTATAATTATTTTATTTTAATAATATTTATACAAATTTATGAAAATATTACTTGATAACTTTTGTATCTTTAGTAATAAAGAATTATATCAAAAATAATTAACGAAATATTTTGAACAATATCAAAAATTTGATATTTTATTAAATATTGCCAAATTATAATTCTTAGTTCTCTTTAAGAAACTTCTAGATCGTACTATATCTAAAAATGGTATTGCTATGGACCTTGATAAGTTATGCCTAATTAATAAATTAAATATCTCTCAATTAGATATAAAAGTTTGTTAATTCTTAAAACATGATAGAGACTATTGTCATTTCATTAACATCTATGCTACCTTAGCATTTCTACTAACACAATTATTAAAAAAATATGATGTAAGGCATAACTTACTTTGGGCTTTGAAATATATTATAGTTTTTTAAATATCAAAATAATATTTAATTACATCCTCAATTTTAATTCTACTATTATAAGATCAATTATTATATATTAATACTGATACTTCTAACATTGCTATAGGATGTGTATTAAATCAAAAAGATGACCATAATTATGATCATTTTATTGCTTATGCCAAAAATTAGGATTTTAAGTACTTGCTAGGGTTTTTCAAATATTAGATGATTAAAAGTAAATATAAAGTTGAATTTTCTTATGATAAAGCTTAAGAATATAACCTATACTTTGAAAAAAATTGATAAAAATTGAATTGCTAGATTAAGAATTATTAGACTCTAAAATTTGGGAAGAAATCAATCTTTTGTAGATGAATAAGCTATTGAAGGATTTTGTTGCAATTTGAGCATTTTATACAAATTAAAGGATTTTTTAGGAGCCAAGATTTTATGGAGGTGAAAAATAAATATATAGAGCTATAATAAAATTTTAATATGAAGATGAGATTTTGAAAGAAGATAATAGTTTTTCTTAAAAGTTATTGGAAATCTAACTTATTAACAACTAGTTAGTTATGATTTTATATAGAAAGGGGTGTTAAGAAATTTTCTACATGACAAAGAAAAACTTTATGTACAAATCTACTTAAATATAAGAAGTTTTTATTAATATAATATTTTTTTTATAATATTTTCATATTATTTGTCTTTTTTATTAGGAATAAATCACTTATTAGAGTCTTGTCAATAAGTTATAAATAAATTCTCTAAAATCAAGTATCTAATATATTTTCAAATTAAAAATCACACCATATGATAGTTTAATGAATCCGACATAAAAAATCTAGAATAGAGAATTTTTGATATCTTATTATAGCAAAAAAAATAAGAAATTAATAGTAGAAGCTATAGTGGTGTACCATCATTACAACTTAATCCTACTATAGCTCAAATATTTTAAGCATTTGTACTTTTTATGTAATAGCAACAAATAATAAAATACAAAGAAGCAATGGCTATTAAAGTTTTGTAATCTATGGTTGGATTATTAAATCAAATTGATAGCAAAAACATCTCTAAATATTTAAAATATTATTTGTAAGAGATGGAACTCAAGAAGGTATCAGAAAAAGAAATGATCCTTATATTTGAGCTTACAATTGTACCAAAGCTATAAGATCATGTAAAAAGAATTTATTTAAGCTCATAGAGTTAAATGGGAGGATTTTATCTTTTAGTTAAAAGAAGAATATTTTTTAGATGATATAGATAGAGTGACTAAAAAGTCATTTACGGAATAGATAAATAGGTCTAATAAAGAGCTAGTTGTTATATAATTGTTTTAGGAATTTGAAAGATAATTTCTTCAATTGTGTTAAATGGAAAAGCTCACACTTGAAAATGATAAGATGAAATTATTTCTTAGATCAACCAACAATGAATACATCAATAAAGAAGAGATGTAAAAAAAATTTCAACAATAAAGACTAACTTCAAATTTCTCATTTAAAAAGATCAAGCAAAATGTGAATTACAACATATTAATTTTACATTCACACACACAATTAGAAGCACCATCTTCCGGCAAGCGCACTATTTATGTGAGGACAAATTTCACCACTCAATCCAAATTATAAGATGGCCTCAATTAAGAATTGCTTGAAATTGGTGGTGTCAAGTGAAGGAAGCAAATAGCAAGAACAAAAGAAAAATAAATACAAAGCAAGTGAAATATGTGCAATTTAGTAATTGCATATTACAAATTTAGTCACAGATTGTTCACTAGATTTTTATTTGATAAAAAATAAAAATAAAAATAAAAAATAAAAAATAAATCTTTAAATAGATAATTTTTTAAAAATTTCCAATGATATAAAAAATATATAAATTTAAGTTAATATAAATAAATTATAATATTTTAAATATAAAAGATAAATAATAAAAAAATTAAATAAATAATTTTTATCTCAAGGATAATTTGCTTGAAAGATCAAGAGTTTGAACTTGACCAAGGCTCACAAGTAGTATATAAAGGTGTCCTAAAAGAGCCACAAGGCTTTAGTCTTATCTTCCTACTTGTTACAATCCATATAAGCCTTATGCACCTCCTTTCCTATAAGGACTATACTAGTTGCTAGTCCTATTTTCTACTAGAAGAACTAATCTTTTTGCATTTTTTACTTCACCATGGTGTTCTAAAATACCAAATTAGTCTAAGAACCTTGTATGGCCTTCAAATCTTGCTCTATTTCTTCATAATGGCTCCCAAAGTGGTAAAACTTATTTTTACCAAAGTCTTCAAAATTGCTCTAAAAATTCCTTAAAAATTCTAAATAAATTCTAAATAAATTATAAAAATATTTATAATATTATTTAGATGATAATATAAATTTAAAATTATTTTATTTTATCTTGATGATTATTTATAATAATAAAATTAATTTAAATCAACTAAAAATCCTATTTTTTATATAAATAATTATAAAGATATGAGGTTTTTTTCTCATGCTTTTTCTATCTACTAAGTAATATTTATATATTTTTAATAAGTGATACATATAAATAAAAGAATAATATAAATATTGGTCTAAATAACTAAATACTAATTCTTTCAATTAAAAAAAAAATACTAAACCAACTAAGATAATTCCCTCTAAGAATGATTAAGACTCTAAATTTATGACTTTTCTCAAATAAGACTTTTATAACTTATAAACTCTTTTAATTCTAATAAATATTTAAATAATTGAATAAAATTATTAATCTTAATATTTTGATATTTAAATAATTTAAAATTATAATTTTAATTATTCCACCAATTAAAATTCATTGATGGAACTTATATGTAGCGACCATTTACAATTATTTTTAAGAATAAAAAAAATCCTAGTCCTATCTTTGACATGGTCTATATTAAAAATTGATAGAAAAAATTATAACTTCGATACTATAATCTATCAAAAAAAAATAGAGTGAAGGAAGAAAAAATATTAAGACTTTGACTTAGAACAAAAAAAAAAATTGTTTGATTTTAATTTAACATGGCTCTACTTATAGCAATGTCTTATTTAGTTACTAATTCAATACCTATATTCTATTAAGATTTGTTTTAAAATCACTATATAAATGATAAGATACATTGATATTTTAACCAATGTTTATACCTTATATTCTTTACAACAACTTCTATTAATTTGTATAGGATATTTTTCTCTATTTGACAGTGAGTTGGACTACGTTATTATCAAAGATATCTTAGATAATGTATAGTCTTGTTCAAAGTGTATCAAACTTAGCTAGAAAATCTAGTTTTTTAGCATCTTGAACCATCACTTATTGTCAAGGATAAGTACATGAATCATAAAAGAACAAAATATATTCTTGTATTATTCAAAATCACTCAAAGATGATATAGTATTAAAACTAGAATGGCTATTATCAAAGACAAGAAGACTAGAGACTCTTGAAACAATACTAGGAATAAGAAAGGCATTGATAAGAATGAAGAAGGCTTCACTCTTGCCTCTATACATACTATCTATCTAAAAACTATGTGGCGGCATTCTAAAGGACTTCTAATATGTATCTAACTTGCAAGACACATGTCAAACTTACAAGACAAGTTTCCTATATGTGTGCCACGTATTTAGCTTGTTCTACAAGCTACCAACATGTACGACACATGGCTAGCTTGTTGGCCAAGTTTCTAGCCTATTAATCATCTATAGACATAATTAAACATGAATTTGCATCTATAAAGTTTCTAGGAAGCTTTTCTACAAGATATTATCAAATTAATCTACTTCTACCTACTTCTATTTATCTATATTAATTAGATAATTATTGAAGTAAATCTTAACGATGACACTATGCCCCTTTTTAGAGACGAGTTCCATGAGGAGCGGTGATTACGTGTTGAGGAAGTCCAAGATGCGCCAAATTGTATTTGCCAAATATTTTGATCTTTGCTCCCTTTGAAGGTAGTTGATGAGTCTTCTCAGTCTTCGATAATGTTCCATACCAAGGCAAGAGGACCACCTTGTTATTTGATCATTGTTGATACCTTCATAATTTCTTTCAAAGAAAATATTTGAAACACCATTAGAAGTAGTTTTTACTTCTAAAAGTATTATCAAACACCAAGAATCTCTTCCAAGGTCGTGATATCAAACACATTATATCTCGCTATCAATCTGAAGAAGAAAATATTATTCTTGAGAATCTTCATCTCTATTCTATTGTCTTGAAGGTTGTGATAGTCATAAAATCTCATCTAATAAATCATCAAACGATGGTTCTTGAGGTGAATTTGCAGATTATTGATTCTTTATCTCTTTTGGCATGAACAAATTTAAAGAAATAGCAGACAATGATACAAAATAAAAAAAAAACCTCTTTTGAACCTACTTGGCTTTATAGCAAGGATTTTCTTAATTCTTCATTGTAATTTTGATGGATGTCGTCAATGAAACGTATTGACTTTTAGTGATGCATTTGCTAGATTCTTGGATGGTTTCCATGTGTACTCATTGATATCATATCCATGTAAATGTTCAAGATATTTTAGTTAATTTTTACACTGTTTCAAATCTAAGACTCTTCCATCTCAAATTTTTTATTGTTATCCATTTCTATAGGAGGTGGTGGCATTTATCTCTTCTTTGTATATCCGTTGTCTTGTATGGCTCAAGCAATGATACGTAGAATATAAGATGAATCTTCATAAATTTTGGTAGATATAATCGATAGGTAATTAGATTAATTTGTTTACAAATTGAAAATAGTCCAAACCTATAATAATCCAGCTTGTCACAAGGACAATTAGTCTTGATATTATGACAAAATAACCATACCTTATTACTTATGTGGAATTGAGGCTATTCCTTATGATAGACATGTGCATTGATCTTTTGTCATTCTTGAGTTTCTTTTAATTGTACCTTCATTGTTGTATATAGCTTTAACAACCAATTTATCAAATCTTTTGCCGCAAGATTGTGTGCCTTTAAAAAATCAAAAGTATTGTAAGCTAAATCCTGCCATTTTCAATTGTATTTGTAATTTGATGGCTGAATATAAGTTACACCTTTATAACCTAATCTGATTACTCCACTTGCACTTTAACATCATTATGCAATTTTGACATTTTCTAATACCTAATTAGTTAAAATATATAATATTTTATTTTTTAATTTAATTTTAATTTTAATTTTATTAATTATTTGTATAAAGACAAGAATAAATAATGTCCAAAAAAATACTCACAGGTTTCATGTCATTGAGTGTTTCAATTTCACATTAGATTTTTAGCAGAACAATTGCTCCAAAAAGAATTAGCGTCCGTCGGAAGTTCATCCTTCTACATTGATATCAAATCTAAAGACCTCTTTATAAAGAACAGATCATAACAAGCTCTAGCAAAAAAATATTAGAATACCATGGATGTTATCCTACTTCAAGAACATTGAAGGATGATTCTTTAACAAAATTCTAATTTCAACTTTCTCAACAGAACCTTCAACCATCAACATCACTAAGATGTCATGCTGCATAGCATCACATATACAGTATCATCTTTAGTGGTGTGTACACAACTTGATCTCCTTTTCGATGTTGCTCCTCAAAATTTTTTTTTTCTATGAATCCCAATTCTTTGTTCCTCGCCGCATTGAGACCTAGCCATGTGGCCTCTAAAATTCCTTGATATCGTTGCACCCAAAGTGCGGAACCGCCACACTACAATGCTTCTCGTGCACATCACTTCTTTAGCACCTTAGTGAATTATCCAAGCTTCTCTATCACTGTCCTTCTCTATCAAGCTCCTAATCTCATCATCCCCTTCTCAAAATGGCAACACTTCACAGATTCGCCACACGAGGTCAAATTCACGAAATCCTCGTCAACCTTTTCAACAATGCCTTGTCTTCAATACAACACTCTGACATCAATGTTGCAATGGATGATGGAGTGCACAATTGTAGAGACTTCCTTCAACTATAATCAATCCTCCAACTCATAATTTCTCACCACTTTGACAAAGTTATATTCTTCATGGTTATTGAACTATCCTTCTCACCGCTATTTTTTGCCTATGACAATCCATCCAACTTGTGCTACGAGCTATCTAAGTCACATGCTGCACTTCATGTTAACCTTGATGTAATATTCATCCCCTAATTTACTAACTCTTACTCACAAATCTATTATTCTCCTACACTTCCTAATTCCCTCCTTCTTCTCTTTTATATTCTTGCTAACTCTCTTTCTGTCTCCTACACATACACACACAAACACATACTCCCTCTCCATGCTCTATCTCTTATTGCACTAACTCACACTCTAGTCTTTCTCTCGTTGTACTAACCCCCTCTCTGTTCTGTCTTCAACCCCCTTTCAGTTCTTTGTTGCCGAAGGATTTTGCACCGCATGCAATCCCTATCGGTGCCGTGATCAACTATTGTTGGGACCTATTGCCAGACACCTGCTGGATCTTTTAATTTTTAATTTTTAATTTTTTTTAATTTTTAATTTTAATTTTTAATTTTAATTTTAATTTTAATTTTTTTTAATAAGTGCCAAATTCATACTTATAGAAAATCACAAGAGCTTAATATAGGATCTTTTTCTATTCTATTTTTATATAAAAATATTAATTTTAAAATAATTACTATTTTAAATAAATTTCTTCTACTTCTAATTATTTTTAGGCCCCTATTTTTCTTTCTTACTACTATTTTTGCTAATTAGTCTTATTACTCTCTAATTTACCTGTCTAATGCTAAATTTTAAATTTTTTTTAAGTTAACTAATATGAAGCAATGAATTTTTAACTCACAAGTATCAAATTGTAGATGATAACCATAATTTACAAAGAATGGAGTTTGTTGAGTAGATAAATGTATCAAATTATTAATAACAAATTCTATCAATGGTAAAAGAGTTGTCCAATCATCTTGATGATAGTTGATGGTACATTTCAAATATTATTCCAAAACTTGATTTATCCATTCTGTTTATCTATCAAATTAAGGGTGGTAAGTTGAGAATAGTTTTATATCCACTTTCAATATTTTGAAAAAGGTCCTTCAAAATCTTAATATGAATTGTGTCCCTCTATGTGATATAATATTTTTTGATAATCCATGATATCAATAGAAATTATCAAAGAAGAGTTTAGTTATTTCTTTACTTGTGATAGATTTTATACAGAGTAAAAAATGGGCCATCTTGGTAAAACGATCTATAATCACAAATATAGAATCATATGAATTTGAATTTAGAAGATCCATAATAAAGTCCATAGAAATAAAAGACCAAGGTTGTTCCAATATAGGTAATGGTTGGAGAAGTCCGTAACAATGATAGTAAGGAGTTTTTATTCTTGAATAAATGTTACATGACTGTACAAAATTCTTAATAGCCTTTTACATTTGAAGCCACCAAAAATCTCTTGATATTAGCTCCAAAGTCTTATTATATCCAAAATATCCTATTGTAAAAAAGTTGTGACGAGCTTCAAGAGCACGTTGTGATATTGCATTTATATGCAGTGTGTAAAAATATTATATAGCTTGTATTTATTGTTATTACATGTGTGAGTGCTAGAGATTATTTTAGAAGATATTATAAGGAGAGGATTTATTTTAGCCACTTAATTAGTGAATTAAGATGGCTATTTGTTTTGTTCCTACCTTAATTTAATTTTTTAGAATAGACTCTTTTGTAATTAGAAGAAAGGTAAAGGTTGTTTTATCTTTCTTGTTGACTTTTGAGGTAGAATGGACCTTGTGAGGGATAAAAAAGAAGAACATGGGGTGAATAGGGCCTGTCTAATAGGATTTGGCTGCCCATGTGGGCGTCTCATAGATTGATATGGAAGGAAAGGGGGATATACTCCTCTTGCTAGACCTAGGGTTTGGTAGTTTTGAATAGTGAACTTTGGAGAGAGATAGCTCCGAGGAGATAAAAGCATTTGTAATGAAAATTGAGGTATGTCTTTTTTGAATTGTGAGGATTCTAGAACCTTCTTATTTGCTAGTATTGGAGTTGTGAGCAAAAAGTTATGCTTGTTTTAGTAGAGTGAGGTCTGCTGCAATCGAAAAGTGATAGCAGAAACTTCGATCTGCCACTGCAAGTTTGATTTCGAGTCTTTCTTAGTGAAACTTACTAAAAGTGTGGGAAATTGTGCTAGCTTCCTATCAAGATATTTCTTGTAGCATTTGGAGGTGGAGAGAGAAAGTTGTGAGCTTGAGAGTGGAAAAGGGTCTGCTGCCACCTGATGAAGAAGGGTAGAGACTTTGTTCAACCACTAAAGTCGGAAAATATCTTCAATCTTTTTGATATTTTAGTTGCTTATAGTAGCTTGTATAAGCTTTCCTCAAAAATAAAAATCAATACATTTAGAGCTTTGATGAAATGTTTATGAGCCGTGAAGTGTCAAGAGGCCAAATTATTGCTATGGTTTAAAGAGTAGAATCCACTAGCTATAAAATCAGGAGTTTAAGAGGCATGCATGCAAAATTTTAGAATAAGTTAGATGATGGAGTGAGCTTTCTAAAAAGCTATTGCATGCCCAATTTGGAGAAGGAAAGTAATTACAACAAAGACTGAAGTGAAGAGGAGCTTTGCTGCCTTTGCATTTGCTGATAATTTTTAGTGCCTATTTCTTTTAGTCATAACTTTTAAACGGCAAGTCATCTATTCATGCAATTTTGATATGTTTTACAATGGATTATTGGCTTTTTATAAATTATAAGCACGCTTGATTTGATCTTTGGATGAATTTTTAGTGATTTATTTAATTTTAGCTTGTTGTATTACTTATATTTCTCATATGCGATTGTATTTTGAGGTATACTTGAATATATACACACCTTGCTTATATCTTTTATACAAGTATATATACTTGTATTTATATCAAGTATTTATATAAGTATTCTATAAGTATTATACATAATATTTGTATAAGTATTTTATACAAATATTTGTTCAAGTATTATACCAAGGATTATATATTATTTTATATAAGTATTTATATAAGTATTATATAAAGTATTATATAAGTATTTATACAAGTATTATTCAAGGATTTATACTTTATAATTATACAAGTCTTGTACAAATATAATACAAGTATAATTTGAAAGCTTGAACAAATATTGTGCAAGTATAGAAGATACTTGTACAGCTTCTTCTCATGTTCTTTGCTAGTTCTAGTAGCACCTAGAAACCCAGTATTTTCCTAAAGCAAATTCTCTCTACCCGACAACGTAGTCATGCTTCACCTTCTAGAACATAGAAGCATCTTTTGAAATTGAATAGATCATTCTTGAATTCAAACTTAGTAGCATCATGAGACTTAGATAAATTATTCTTAATCTCATGAATAAGTGGATCTAAAGAGATATTTGATTAGACTTGCTTGACGAAAGTTGAATCAACAATCAATGTTGATTTCATTGGTCAAAGATGAAATTGCTTTAGTTTCAAGAGGATTGTTCTTTATTGATAAAAAGCTGAATCTCTTTCTTTTAATGTAGAATATTTTTTTTAATAAGAATATATAGAAAGGACATCAGACTAACCTTGTTTTCTTGTCCAATAAGTGATAATAAACTTGAATCTTGACAAAAACATACTCCAACAAGCTTAACAATAATTCAATATGTGTGTTGACATAAAGTACTTGAGGTTCTTGTGATCCATATACATAGTGATTAGACCAGAAGTATCTTTTAAACAACGATGTCATTCTTGAAAATAATCCATAATTATAAGAAGTTCTTTATCATGGATTTTGTAATTGATTTTGGTGCTGAAAATTTACTGGAATAAAAAACTACTTGGTAGACTTTATCACATATTCCTATTTATAATAATATTGCATCCAAAACAAAGTTTAATGCATCTATTTCCATAAAAAATGCCTTGCAAAAGTTGACATGATACAAGATTGGTGCAGAAGTAAAAGCTATCTTCAAAACTTCAAATGATACTTTTGCTTCTTGATCCGTCTCGAGTTTGTCCTTATAAGTTAAACATATCAGTGGAGCTACAACTAAAAAAAAATCCTTGATGAAGATTTGATAGTAATTAGCAAATCTCAAAAATCATTGCACATCCTTTATTATACTTGGAATATTTTGATCCATAATTATTTGAACCTTCTTAAGATCTATCTTGAGACCATCATTCAAAATGATGTATGCCAAGAAGTTAACTTAAATAGTGTGAAATACACACTTTTCCATCTTGGCATATGGTATTACACCTCTAAGTTTTTGTAAAGCAAGATGAATATGAAGTTCATATTCTTTTGTATTCTTAAGGTAGATCAAAATATTGTCTAAATAAAAGATAATAAAGTCATCAAGAAATTCACAATAAATATCATTCATAAAATGTTGAAAAGCAATTGGTGAATTTGTAAATTCAAAAGGCATGACATTATATTTGAAATGCATATATCTTGTTCAAAATGCAATCTTTCATTCATCACTTTCTTTTATATTGACCAAGTTGTATATTCTTTGCAATTCTATTTTTGTGTAGATCTTTCTTTGACTAAGTTGATCAAGAAGTCCTGAAATTAAAGGTAAAGGATACTTATTCTTGATGGTAATCTTCTTAAATCCTTGATAATCTATGCACATTCGTAGCGATTCATCTTTTTTCTTTACAAATAAGACAAAAGCTCTTGCTAGAGACTTTGAATGGTGTATGAAATTCTTAGCCAAGTTCTCGTCAATATATTCTTTCAATATAGCCAACTCATTCTGTGATAAATTATAGTTTGGTCCAAATGGTGGTTGAGCTCCCTCTTGAAGATCAATTAAACATTCATAAGATCAATGCTCTAGAAGAATATTTGCATTCTTCTTTTCAAAAACTCTTGAAAATCTTGATACTAGCTACAAATACCACTTGTAGTCTTTTTGGCATCCGAAATGGATACAATGTATATAATAAAAGATGATCATTTTTTTGCCATATATATGAAAGTTTTTATATCTATTAATAAAGATTTGGATATAATAAAATTATATATGTCTATTTGACTAGCAGATATTTGGATTAAACTACAAGAAAAATTAAGATTATTGGAAGTCTAATCTATTTAAAGATTATACTTTTTTAATCATAATAATCCTAAAATAATTGGATTAGAGGGAGATCTAATCACATTAAATATTATTATGCTACTATATCCTTTAATTGCTACATCTAAAAGAACAGTCTTATAGGTAACATCTCCAAAAGATAACAAATGACCATCTATGACTTCTATGTGTACAAATTTAAATTTCTTGACTAGAGATATTTTTTATTTTTTGACAAAGTCTTTAATTTTGAAACTAATTGAGGTTCTTGAATCTAATAAGGTAAGGACTTTGTGATTTTTAGGTCCTAAAAATACATCTATTGTAAAACAAGATGAGGGATCAAAGGAGAGAATAAGACCTCTATAAGATATTACACATGATTCCAGCTACACGGTGTCGTGGCGAAAGTCCGCTTCAGGTAGACGCAAGGTCCCTTTTTACAATCAAGTTGGATCCAATATGCACAAACTTTTTAAAACTTTTCTTTTATAGTCACAAAACCATGTGTATAATAAATCAACAAACTAGAAGCTTGGAATTTTATAAATCAAAATCCAGTCGTTTATATAAGTTCAAATTTTGGAAACATAGAGTTCACTTCTTTAGTCATCTTCACAAAAATTCTCAACCGTGAATTCATTACCAATCACCAAATATCATCAAAATATTAGCAAGTAATTATATAAGTAAAACCAAACCAGAATACTTGGCAGATAACACCAAATCCTTGGCAGATACTTTTAGAAGTTAAAACTCAACCCGAAACTTGAAAATTCATAATTGAAGATCCAGCCGTTCAAATAAGCTCAAAATTTGAGAAAACATAACTCATACCTTTGATCCTCATCACATAAATTTTGAGCTATGAATTCATTGCTGATCGTTAGATATCACCAAATCCTTGGCAGATACTTTTAAAAGTCAAAACCCTAGACACCCAAGAACAAATTTTCCATTACTCCCTAATCAAAGTCTCAATTGATATGAGATTTTAGACATAGACTCTTTATAGTATAAGTAATATGTACACAAAAAATGAGCTTCAAATTCTTCTTGAAACTCAAGTTCTAGCTTAAAGCAAATCCTTCTATTTATCTAACTTCTTCAAAACCCCAGTTTAGTTTGCTGGGTTTAACTAGCCATATCTCACTCAATCTGAACTCATTTCTATCAATTCTTGGACGTAAAATGTGTAGCTTGAAGTCTAGTTTCTAACCCAACTTTTGGATTTCTTGCTAGTATCTTAAAACTTCTAATATACCCTGAAAAGTGACAGTAGGTGTCATATTAGTAGTCTAAGTTCAAACAAGCATATCTCTCTCATCTAAGCTCCGAATCCTGCGTTTTTACCACCTAAACTCATGCCAAGAAGACGCTCTCTCTGAATACCTCTCTGCATTTGCCAGAAAACCCTGTCTTCTTCTACTCTGAGCTCGTCAAAAAAGTCGCAGCCAAGGTCTTCAAAGTCCAAGTCAACAATTAATAGTTTAAAGTTATAAAAACCCCAAATCTAATCCTCCAAGTCAGCACTATTAATGGTAGCCGACTATTGACATCCAAATCTACTATTTATCCTTGGTAAATCCTAAATTCAATCTCAAAGTCAAAACTCCTTATATCTACAAATATAATCTTGAATCTACTAAAATCTAAGATTGAAAAAAAGATAAAAGAAATAAAAGAAAGTTTCAAGGCTAGATCAAAGTTAAAGTTAAGATTAAAGATAAGATAAAAATTTAACTAAAGAAAAAGAAAGAAAGTGAGAAATTTTTCCTAAACTATATAAAAAACTTAGATTGGTAAGAAGAAAGAAAGAACTTAATAAAATTTCAAAGAAAAGATAGTTAAGTTAGGTTTCTATATATATATGTATTTACTTCACGACAACGGTCCATATTGTAATTGAAAAAGCTTATTTTTTGACAAATTATCTTCTTTAGTAACCATATTCCTTATTTTGTGATTGTATTGCTTCTTTGGACAATAATGAATAGTGTGCTTTGCTTCTCCATAACACAAGCACAACTCTTTTTAACAATGTTGTTATACTATAATTTCTTACAGTATAATAAAATTAGTTAAAATATTATATATATATATATATATATATATATAGATTTTAATATATATTAGAATGATTAGAAAAGTAAATTAAAGAGAGTTGGTGTAGGAAACTTTAATTTAGATTTTTACTTAGTTTGGTTTTAGTGTTTGAATTATATAGGATCTAAATATTTAGTGTAAAGCCTTGAGAGCCAATTGAAGTCCAAAGAAGAAGAAATAAACTATTAAGAGGCCTATTTCGGAAGATGAAGACAAAGTGAGGATATATGAAGACAAGGGGTGAAGTTCTTCATTCCTATTGGTCAATGGTCATATCCAATAGGCTCTGAAGAGGCTATGCGCAAGGAGAATAAGGATTGCAACGACTTCAAGGATACCATTTGAAAATCAGAATCAGAGACTAGGGTTAAAAATCATATTTTTTGTACTACAATTTTGGTGTGAGAATCAAGGGATTTGGAGTTTTTATGAGGGAGAAGTAGGAGCTTGAAATTAAGATATACAAATTGTACCTATTGTCACTTTTTTGAGGATTGAAGGAGTTGTACAAGAGCTTTTGGAAATTGAGAGGTGCGGTTGGAGAAGTGGTTTCAAGATCTATAATTGATGAGGAAGAATGATTACAAGTGGAATTTTAAAGAAGGAGATATTAAGAGTCAAAGACAATAGATTGAATTCTAAGGCAGTAAGTAGGCCATTTTATTAATAGTGATGGGATTTGTCATATCTTGAGCTTTTAGACAAATTTTTATCTAAAACTTTCAAAGAAGGTGTATTATTATGCTAAAAAGCTATACATCAAAGTTTCATAGCATTTGGACATTTAGATTGTGAGATATAAAGAATTTAATATACAAGCATTTGTAAACAAGGGTTTGAAGCTACTGCTAGGATTTTGAAAATATTTAAAGATTGATAATGAATCAAAAGTTGAAATTTGTGATAATAGTTGTGAAGAATTTATCAATACTTTATATAAATTTGAAGTGAATTTGGACAATTGGATTAAAAGTTATAGATTGCTGAAGTTTGAAAAAAATCATAGGCTTGGACCTTTTCCTATTTCTGAACAAATCAATCTAGTTGCATATCGATTACACCTATCGAAGTCAATGAAGATCCATCCTGTATTCCATGTGTCACTACTTGAGCCATACAAGATAATGGATATACAAGAAAGAAGACAAATACCACCGCCCTCTATAGAAATGGACAACGATGAAGAATTTGAGGTTGAAGAGATTTTAGATTCAAGGCGGCATCGAAATCGACTGGAATATCTTGTGCATTAGGACGGATATGATATTAGTGAACGCACATGGGAGCCATCAAAGAATCTAGCAAATGCACCAATAAAAGTCAATGCATTTCATCGACGACATCCGTCAAAATTAAGATAAAGAATGAAAAAAATCTTTCCTATAAACAAAGTAGGTTCTATAAAGATTTCATCCTACCTTGTATATTATTTGTTATTTCCTTAGATTTGTTCATGCTAAAGAGATGGAGGATCAACAATCAGCAAATTCAGCTCAAGAGCCATCATTTGCTGATTTACTAGAGGAGACATTATGACTATCACAACCTTTAAGATGATTTAATAGAGATGAAGACCCTCAAGAATGACATGTCCTTCTTTAGATTGATGGCGAAATACAACGTGTTTGGTATCAAGACCTTGGAAGAGACTCTTGATGTTTGGTGATACTTATAGAGGTAGGAACTACTCCTGATGGTGTTCCTAATGTTTTCTTTGAAGGGAGTTATGAAGGTCTCAACTATGATTGAATAATAAGGTAGTCCTCTCCCCTTGGTATGGGACATTATCGGTGGTTGAAAGGACCTGTCAACTACCTTTGAAGGGAACAAAGATCAGAATAAGTGGCAAGCACAATTCGACATATCCTAAATTTCTTCAACATATAATCACTACTTCTTGTGGAACTTGTTCCTAGAAGAGGGGATAATGTCCCAGACATAAGATTTATTCCAATAATTATCTAAGTAATATAGACCAATAGAAGTAGGTAAAAAAAATCAATTCAATGATATCTAATAAACAAGCTTCTTAGAAGCTTCATAGATGCGAAATCACCTTTATACATATCTATAGGTGATTGATAGGTTAGAAACTTGATCAACAAGCTAGCCACATGGCGCACATGTTGGTAGCTTGTGGAATAAGCTAGCCATGTATCACACATGTTGATAGCTTGCGGAACAAGCCAAGTACGTGGTGCACATGTGGAAAACTTGTCGTGCAAGTTTGACATGTGTCTTGCAAATTAGACACGTATAGGAGGTCCTATAGAATACCGCCATGTAGCTCTTAATTAGATAGTATTTATAGAGTCAAGAGTGAAGCCTTCTTCACTCTTGTCAACTCCTTTCTTGGTTCTAGTCCAAATTCAAGAGTCTATAATTTTCTTGTCTTGTGGCGATAGCCATTCTAGTTTTTTTTAATATACATACTTCCTTAATGATATTTTTTTATTCTTCTTAATAGAAGTTTCATATGTTTAGTTGCTTTCATTGAGTTCTTGTCGCTGACACCTTCCTATAAGGACTATACTAGCTGTTGGTCCTCCTATTTTCTACTAGTAAAACTCCTTATTTTGCAATTTTGACCTCACCATGGTGTTCAAAAATATCCTATTAGCTTAGGAACTTCGCATGGACTTCAAATCTTATTCCAATTCTTCATAATGGCTCCCAAGGTGGTAAAACTTATTTTTATTAAAGTCTTAATATTTTTTCTAAATTTTTTTCTAAAAATTCTAAATAAATTCTAAATAAATTTTATAATATTTTTAAAATAACAATATCAATTTAAAACTTTTTAATCTACCTTGGTGATTTTTTATAATAATAAAATCAATTTAAATCTACTAAAAATCCTATTTTTTACATAAATAACTAAAAAGACATGAGATTTCTTTTTCATGCTTCTTCTACTTATTAAGTAATATTTTTATATATTTAATAAGTGGTACATAAAGATAGAAGGTCAATGTAGACATTGGTCTCAATAACTAAATGTTAATTCTTATAATAAAAAAAATACTAAATTAACTAAGATAATTGCCTCCAAGACTTATTAAGATCCTATATCTTTCTTATTAATACTATTCTCCTTCATTTAGCATCATCTAAACACATCTTCACTTTATAATTGTAGTTTTGGCATTCTAATTACATTCTTTGAACTATATCTTTTAAAACAACTAATAAATTAGTTTGATGATTCACAATGAGCTCAAAAATAAAAACCTCTTTATATCAAATATCTTAACATCAAGAAATACCATAAGATCTATTCCACATAAAAGCAACATCAAGAAAATGACTTCAACTTACTTGAATAACACAACAAAAAGTATGTGGATACATAATCTATTGAAAAAATATAACAAGCATAATACAAGTAAGTAGAAATCAACAAGGTTGCACATAAGAGAAGTGTGGAATGAAATGACTCTCTCTTCCAACATCTATTACTTATAGGAGGTGGTTGCTGTCCTAAAAGATAACTTCCACTCTTTGACTTTTATACACATACTCCTACAATCCTTTGGCTTGTATCATGAGGGCATCCAATGATCCTAGAATTTTTTGACATCTTACATACCAAGAGAGTATCTTATGCCATATACTAATTACTCTTATCTAAATCTTTATATATTCTCTAATAGATACTATATCTTCTTGACTTTGACTCTTTGTCCTTGACCACATCCTATATGCTCTTTCTATATGCAAAGAGTCAATCCTTTAACTATTAGCAATCTATCTAAAATTATATCCTTTACTAGATAACTTATTCTATTTTTATTATTATCTATTTATCTCAATATATATCTCAATAATCTCAATATATATCTCAATAATCTCAATAGTAAAAAAGACTTCACTCTTATCATGAGTCATGGCTCCTGTTGGAAATACTCTTAGTCGTCAATGCAATATTTAATAACAATACTCCTCTGCTTGCACCATTTGATAAGATCACCATGAGAAGGAGTAGTAAACCCTTATACCTCTTCAGAGATTTCTTTGAATATACTTACCAGTAATAGAGGAATAGGACATTCCTTATTACTAGAGAATGATAATCCATAGCCCTATTAACACCTTTATAGGGTTCTTTTCCAAGCACTACAATCCTTATTCTATTTAATGGTGCCTCATAGAAGGCTCCTAACACATTGTCTAGTGTTAGGAACATAACAACTCTTCTGCCAATCTCTTCGTGGTACAAGTACTATCTCATCTGGTTCATTATCCATAGAAACCATAAGCTCTTCCTATCCAGAGGGCAATAACATAATCATGGTAAGACAGTATAGATTTAATGCTGAGTGTATGGCTATGAAGGGTATCAAGTTGCCAAAAACGTCTGAAGATATCAATAACAAGTCTTTTCTCGAGCAGAAGAGATAAAACAACGTTGCTGTACAAGAGAGTACAAAAGCTTGTCTTGTATATAGAAGAGGAAGGACTGTGTCTACAGACACCTACAAGGAACCAGTCGATGAAAGAATGACTGTACTATTTGAATATTCTAATTACTATCGTAGACAGCGAGTATAAATTTTTTTTCACACCTGACTATTGTCTGAGTTGTCCTTTCCATAATAAAATTGTATGATATCCTCACCGTCTCTTACAGTTCCATCGTACTGAGCAACTACATCTTGCATTGATTTAGAAAGGCATCTCTGTATGTATCCAGCACCAGACGTGTTAACACCAGTATTGACTAAATCTTCTCTGCCTCTTTGACAATGAAAGAAATATTCTATGGGATTGAGACCTTGAGGCTACGAACTAGCAACAAAGCCTCGTCCTTTGAGAGAGCTTGTGTACGGACTGCACCATGGTAATGTTCTACGATCTGGCAGTACCTTCTTTGGTCTCTCTCCTCTTATCCATTGCTCACTTACTAATGATACTATCTGTCCTAAGTTGACCAGGCTTCCTTTAGATTCACTCTCTATTATTGTAAGCAATGAATTACTACTACTAAGAGACTGCTTTGTCATTCTCTAGCTCTTGTTTCTGAGATTGTTAAGAACAGTGCATATATCCTCATCATCCTCATCTACGTCAAATATGTTAATGACTCCTACATCACATATACAATTATCATACCCTATACTCAGCCCCTCTTCAAGAAGCCATCTGTCTACAATCTTTTGCAATGATTCAAGAAATGGTATAACATTCTCCTTGCTACCGTTTATAGAGACATCTCTTATTATACTTTTCACCTCACTAGATATAAAAGAAGAAGGTAATAGTCCCTTTTTACCTCTTATTGTTTGCACAAGGGAGAGTATAAGATCCCTCGAGGTGTGTATGTTAGTACTGTCAATATTGAGACTAGATATTACGAGACAGTCATGAAGTGTTGATCTCTTTAGTAACTTATTTACCTTATGCATCATGAAGGATCCTGTAGCTGTGTCCTGTATTGCATGTATTATGGGCATGGAATTTTGGGGTGACAGTATGCACTTATTGACAACTAAAAGCGTTCTACACTCTGCTTTTGATGGATAAGAAGAGGTACAGAATATATTCATTTCATCTCCATCAAAATCTGTGTTAAATGTCGGACAAACGAACGGGTTAATCCTTATTATGTAGGAGTCTGTCATTACTCTTGCTCTGAAGCTCATGAGAGACATTCTCTGAAGAGATGGCTGTCTGTTGACTAGTACATAGTCTCCATCCTTTTCTACTTTGATATCATTGGAGAATACCTCAGATATACTTACCTCATTAATACTCAGATTTGGATCTAGAGTTATAATGGCTCTTGCACAGTACTTGTTTCTCTTATCTAGAATATATTTTTTGAATGTACCATTTTTTCCAGATATTCTACTTGTTAAAGACTCGTCATCTATTGCTTGAATGTCCTTGCCTATTATTCTACAGTAGTCTCTATAGACAATAGGCGCATTGCTGTTGTTTCTTAGAATGGAATAATAGAGTTTGTATAGACTATCATCAGGACCCGATGATAGTCTAATGCAGTTTGGAGCAACAGGTATAGAATCCATTACAAGGTCCTTGGGATTAGAATACTCATAATCTAGCGTACGCAACTGCTCAAGAGTTAGAGTACAGAACATACTCTTTACAGTAAAAGATGACACAGTATAATCCGATTCCTTCTTATCAACAAGGCTTTTCTTTTAGGATCGAATCTGTATATTCTTGCATGATCACCACATTTATTGCATATCCTTTTTTGCTTAACTTTTGTGATGGAGTCGAACAACATGCATCTAGAGCATATCATCTCTGCAATTTTTACTATGTCTTTTAAGCACAAAGGATTAAAGATAGGTGTACCAAGTAGTATAGATCCTATGTGCCCTGGACAGTTCTTTGGATCTGAGCATGTTGAACACTACACAGATGCTCCCGTTCCCAAAGCAGGAGAATCGATGTCATATTTGTTTTTCATCTGCAACGATGAGACTCGCATAAGCTCCTCTGTAGAATAGTAAAAAAACGAAATAATCCTAGCCTGAGCAGACATAATGACAGTGTTATATGAAATCAAAAAGGGACATAGTATGCTCCTATCAGCACAGAACTGAAAGGTTTCTATGAACATCTTGGTCTAGAAGCATACTCTTTCCTAGGCACTAAATTCATTAGAAATTTGGTAATGGACTTCTCAATGTTTACAAGAAACATAGGTCTAGATGGAGGTATTGTCAGACTATATGATGATATGCTATTGGACATTGTCAGGGTGATCAAAGAAGTAACAATAGATAATAATAATATTTTTAAAGAAGTACATATTATTCCAGATCAGAGGGATTATCAGAACTGTACCAATACGTTGAGCACATATGAATGCAATATTGTGCAAGTACTATCATGTCTGTTCCAGTTCCAGTTGGCTGCTGTTACAAACCACTGGAAGGTGCTTCTGTCATAAAAGGGTCATTTGTCATAGAAGGCAGAAGTAAGGTCTTAATATGCCAAGAGAAGAACCATACCTTTCGGTATCTTGTACGAAGAGATAAGTGCAAGCTGAGACTTCCTAGGTGCCATGGTGAAGTATGCATGGATAAATTAGTACTAAAAGTCATATTGTCACAAAAGCATCTTGTTAACATATTCGTTGTGATGAGGAGCCTTGGCAAATCTGTTGTAGAGGCAAAGAATATGATACTATCATGGACAGTACATTCGAAGCAAGTGTCAGGACTCTTCTTGGAGTCACAATCAGAGATGTCTATGATCAACAGTGATGATGAGGTTCCAACGGAAAGATTACTAGAAGCTCTTGATAACAACGGAAAAGTAATAACACTATCTCTTATGATCTGCACACTTATAGAGACTTTACTGTCGCTCAGATCAGAAGATGATAGAGATTGCTTAAGCTTTAAGCATGTACATACTCCAGCAGATATTGTATTAAAATATATAACGAAGAGAATCAACAACATCGATTGTCAGAGGATAAATGGTAGTATCAGCAAACAGAAGGCATATATGGTCAGTGCAATAAACAGGATATCAAAAGACATCCAAGGTAACTTCAAAACAGGGATATGGGATGGATACTCGCAATCTGAAGATAAGAGAATGATATCTCAGGCGCTATCAACAAAGTCCATTCTTGACTCCTTATCTTATATAAGAAGGATCGAGGTTAGTTCTAAAGAGAGAGCAAATGTTGTGATGAGACAGATACATCCAACCCAGCTTGGCTACATATGTCTTTGTGAGACAACAGAGGGCATCGATGTAGGTGTTGTAAAGTACATGTCGTCGACGTATGTTATAACACCTTATGTTGATCAAGGCAGCGTACTGAGCTGTATTAGTCCATTATGCGACGGAAATGATGCCCTGTTTGTCAACAGTATCTTCATTGCAAGAACATCAAAAGATGAGATATTCAGGGACATAAGAGCGTACAGAAGGAGCAGCCAGGTTGCAACGTTCGTGTTTATCTATTTCTCCTCTGACAAAGAGATTCACATACAAACAACTAGAGGTAGATATGCTAGACCTCTTACAACATGCTCTAATGGCTCAACCTCAATATTCAACAATACTTTGATGGCTGATATGTACTGCAGAGAAGCGTTAGAGATGATAGATGCAACGGAGCAGATGCAATGCTATATTATAACTACAAGGAACACTATCGATAAGGATCACACCCATGTTGAGATACACCCATTGTTCATGTTTGGACTGTCTGCATCCATGACTCCCTATGCAAACTTCAACCAATCATCAAGAATAGTATTCCAATCATCTATGAGCAAACAGTCTATGTCTCTTGCTCCTTATGTAATGATGAATATGATTTTTGACTCGAAGGTGCTGACATATGCTCAGAAACCAATATGCATGACTATAGTATCAAATGCAATAAGATAATATAATGGAATGAATGTAGTAATTATCATATTATCATATTCCGGATATAATCAGGAGGACTCTCTGTTGTTCAACAAATCTGCAATAGATAGGGGACTATTCTCCAGTATCAAATATGAGATTGTCGAAATTATAGAAAATAAATATATGAATAAAATCCTTGTCTACATTTCAGATGGAGACGTATTACGTGACGAAGATGGTATAGTATTAGTAGGACAGGAGATAAAGGATAAGGATACCATTGCTTCCAAGCTCATAATATCAGACAAGGCACGAAGTATAGAGATGATTATAGTAAAAAGTTTTATATCTAGTAAAGTCGATAAGGTTACTAGATATACGACTATAGAAGGGAATAGGATAATAAGAGTAAGAATAGCACTGTATAGGTTTCCTATTGTTGGAGATAAGTTTACATTAAGACACTCCCAGAAAGGTGTAATAGGAGTTGTATTTCCGCAAGAAGATTTACCATTCACTGCTAAAGGCATAGTACCAGATCTCATAATCAACCCTCACGTAATACCGAGCAGGATGATTGTGGGTCACTTATTAGAGATGGTGATGAACAAGGCATACGTCTTAAGTCCTGATACTATTCGGGATCCTGCACTTACTCCAAAGTTGAAATCTAGAGAAGACATTTGTATAGATGCAACTCCCTTTAGTAAACCTTCCTTAAATATCAAAAGAGATATAATTCCCTTCTCAAAAGAGAAGATGTACTGTGGCATTACAGGAGCTATGATAGAAGCATGAGTGAAATGTTACGCTTATTTTAGTGGATTGAGGTCTGCTGCTATTGAGAAGTGAAGGCAAAATATTTGAGCTGCTATTACAAGTTTGATTTCAATTTTTTCTTAGTATAACTTTAAGAGAGTGTGGAGAATTGTACTAGCTTTCTATCAAGCTATTTCTTGAAGCATTTGGAGTTGGAAAGAAAGAATTGTGAGCTTGAAAGTAGGAAAGGGTCTGCTGCCATCTGACAAAGAGGGGCAAAGACTTTGTTCAACCATCCAAATTAGACAGTCTCTTCAATCTTTTTGACATTTTAGATACTTATAGTAGCTTATATAAGCTTTCCATGAGAATACAAATCAACATATTTGGAGCTTTTTTAAAATATTTATGAACTATGAAGTGACAAGAGGGAAAATTGTTACTAGGGTTTGAGGGGTAGTTTTAACTAGCCATAAAATTTGAAGTTTGAGAGGTATATATGCAAGATTTGAAGACAAGTTAGATGATGGAGTGAGCTTTTCAAAAAGCTACTATATGTCTAATTTAAAAAAGGCAAGTAATCACAATAGAAGCTGAAGTAAGAGGAGCTTAGCTATCTTTGTAGTTTGCTGGAAATTTTTAGTACCTACTTCAATTAGCCATAATTTTTAAATGGTAAGTCCTCTGTTTGTGAAATTTTGATAGATTATATAATGTATTATTAACTTTCTATAAACTATATAAATACTTGATTTGACATTTGGATGAAATTTTAGTGATTTATTTGATTTCAGCTAGTTGTGTAACTTGTATTCTTCATATGCGGTTGTATTTTGAGGTATACTTGAGTATGTATATACTTTATTTATACGTATTATATAAATATATATACTTATATTTATATTAAGTATTTATATAATTATTTTATAAATATTATATAAAATATTTATATAAATATTTATACAAATATTATATAAAGGATTATATTTTATATTTATACAAATTTTGTATAAGTATAATATAAATATAATATGGAAGCTTGAATAAGTATTGTACAAATATACAAGATTCTTGTATGGCTTCCTCCCATGTTCCTTGTTAGTTCTAGTAGCAACTAGGAACTCGGTGTTTTCTCAAGGTGGATTCTCTCTACCTGACATATTTGGTGATTCCACTAACAGATGCTTTGGAGCTACTAGTTTTGGCTAAGGCAATATGAGGGATACTAAAGGATCTTTTTTTGGAGCCTAAATAAATATAGATATCATTTTTGGAGCTTTGGCAATGTTTATGAAATAATATTGAGCTCAAGTTGGGGACAATGGAGCTATTAAGGCTTTGAAGGGTGTTGTTGACAAGATTGGGAGATTTGATGGGAAAGACATCACTATGTTTTTGAAGGTTTATGTTTGTGAGATGGAGGTACAACAATTACTTGAGGCTCGAATCATATAGACTTTCACCTTGGCTGTTGTACCTAAGGTTTGTGACAGAGTGGAAGAAATTCAAAGAGATACAAATATAATTACATGGGTGACATTTGAAGAGAGATTGCATGATGAGTATTTTAAAGAAGACTCTGAGAGGATGATCAAAAGATCTTTTCTTGATTGGATTGAACAGCAGCTTGGAAATACTATAGGTCCAAATGAATTATTGCGAGATTTTGAGAAGAAATACAACCAATTGTCTTTAACAAAAAGGCATCTTTTTGATATTAGGAAGGTTGAGTTGTTCTTACAGGTAGCAATTGATGCTATGGAGGATAGACTCCTTTTACTTTTAGGTGACCAAGCCACTGAAGGAGGTTTTATCAATGATTGAAAGAAAGTGGAAGAAAGAGTTACTCTTGTGGCAAAGCAACAGAGAGTGAGATCTAGAAGTGTGACAACTCAGATGGATGTAGCACCAAAGCCTGCCACAAAAGCTTTCAAGGTATCATTTGCTCCAACTTCTTCAACAACATCTCTCAAGATCGCCAAGACAATTGATGAAAGAACTTTGAATGAGCTTATAAAAGATATTAGAGATTTGAAGGTGGAAATGAGTGAATTAAAAAAGTATTGAGGCTCTCAACTATTTGAAGGTGCAAGATCATTTATGAAGAGATGTATTTATTGTGATGGGGATGACAATCACAATCTTCAAAGCTATAAATCATGCGATAAAGCTATTAAAGTAGACAATATGTGAGGATAAAATTCACTCTTCAATCCAAGTTATATGATGGCTTCAATTAAGAGTTGCTTATAAATTGTGGTGTGAAGTATAAGAAGCAAGAAAGAACAATGAAGGAAAAGAATAACACAAAACAAGTAAAATATGTGCAATTAAATAATTACACACTACAAAACTAGTCATAGTCTGTTCACTAGATTTTTATTTAGTAAAAAATTAAAATAAAAAATAAAAATTATATTTTTAAATAGGTAATTTTTTTATCTTTTCAATGATATAAAAAATATGTAAATCTAAATTACTATGAATAAGTTATAATAATTCAAAATTAGAAGGTAAATAATGGAAAAAATTAAGTAGAAATTTTTACCTCAAAGATAACTTGTTAAAAGATCATGGGTTCAAACCTCACCAAGGCTCACAAGTAGTGTTTATGGGTGTCCTAGAGAGGCCACGAGGCCTTAGTCTTATCCTCCTACCTACATCCAAGGTGCCACAATCCATATGGGACTTGTGCACCTTCCTTCCTACAACGGCTACACTAGCTGTTGGTCCTCCTATTTTATACTAGTAGAACTAATAATTTTGCATTTTTGACTACACCATGGTATTTAAAATTATCCTATTAGCCAAAGAACCTTACATGGCCTTCAAATCTTGTTCCATTTCTTTAGAAAGCTCCCAAGGTGGTAAAACTCATTTTTATCAAAGTCTTCAAAATTGCTCTAAAAATTCTTAATAAATTCTAAATAAATTCTAAATAAATTCTAAAAATCTCTATAATATTTCTAAGATGATAATATTAATTTAAGACTATTTTATTCTATCTTAGAAATTTTTATAATAATAAAATCAATAAAAATCAACTCAAAATCCTATTTTCTACAAAAATAATTAAAAAAACATGAGATTTCTTTTTCATGCTTCTTCTACCTACTAAGTAATATTTATAGATTTTTAATGATTAATTCATATAGTTAGAAGGCCAATGTAGACATTGGTCTCAACAACTAACTCTTAATATTTAATAATAAGTAAAAATACTAAATCAACTAAAATAATTACCTCCATGACTTAGTAAGACTCTATTTTTGTAACTTTCATTCTAATAAGACTTCCATATTTATTACTTCTAAATTCTAATAAATACTTAAATAGTCAAAAAAATCTCTCTAACCATAGTACTTGTATAACTAAACGACTTAAGACTATGTTTTTAACCAATCCACCAATTAATAAACATTGGTGGGACTCACATATTATTGGCTTCAAAGATGGTAAGATTCATGATGCATCTACTAAGTTGCCTTTGAGCACCAACTTTAGCAAGGGAGGGATGAGAAAGCTTTTAAAAGAGAAGATAGGAAGAATCAATTGTTTGCATAAACAAGGTGCTGAGACATTCCATTTAGGGGTGGAGCAATACACAATTAAGGCTTTAAAAGCTCTGTTTATTGAAACTTTGTGCAGAGGGGCTCAAGCCATCCAAAATGTAATTGGTTGAAATGACCTTGTTGAATCAGCTAACATCAGAGTCTTTTTGGATCAAATTCAAGATAGTAATAAAGATTATGATGTCTTTGTTGAAGAGAAGAGAGGACAAACCTCTGAGAATGATGATGTAGAGGAACTAGCATCCAAGAGAAAAATCCATGAGTTCAAAAAAGATGAAAAGATAAAAGGTCCTATTGCCCATATACGGCAAAGACTTGAAAGGCCATTTGCTTTTATTCATCCAAGAAAAGAGCCACTTCTAAAGGAAAAATGGGAGGAGAGAATGAACAATACTAAGAGAAAAGAAAAGGAAGCTAACTTTAAAGGAAAAGATAAGGGATTTGCCTACAAGCTTCAATGTGACATTTAGTCTTCCATTGCCATAAAGGGAGTGTTGGAAGGAAGAATCTTACATGCCAAGATTGAATTTACATTGACAAAAGCTCTTGGCATTGCTATAAAAGATTTTCATGAACTAATCATTGATGTCATTAAGAGAAAGAGACAAATGATAGCTAAAACAATTATGGTGAAGGCTTTGGACACATATATGAGCAAAGATGAGGAATTTGAAATTATACAAGTATTTGCTTTGATACATGATCCAATAGCCATAAAAAAAGGCTACTAATGATTAAATGGTTAAAGAAAAATATGACTATTTGTCTAATGGGAAAAAAGATGAGATCTTACAAATGTTTATATAAAAATGTGTGGTTAGCAAGAAGAGTGGTGTAACTAAAGATAAAAGTTTTATAAAATATGAGTAGATGGTAGAAGATGACAAAGAAGGGATAAGAGGCTATGGCGTAAAGGTCCATACCTTACTAACTCAAGAAGAAAAAGAAAGAGTGGTGGATGGAATGGTATCTATGGCAACATATGAAAAAAATATTGAAGTAGAAGTGAAGATCTTTGATTGAGCAATTGTATATGGGATTGATAGGGAAGACAAAGAAGAGATGGATTATACTCAACCATTTTGGACTAGAGCTACCACAAAGATAAGGGTGAAATTTAGAGGATTGAGTGAATCCATTTTGGTTCTTATGGACCATGGCTCAGAGATAAATATTATGTCTCAAAATATTTATAAGAAGGATAAATAGGTAATTGATACTAATCATGGATGGATTATGAGGATTACAAATTGTGGGCAAGCACAATTATTTGGAATTTGTCTGGCAATTGCAGCAAAGATTGGAGATGTGGAAGTAGAACAAATTTTTTTTGTTCAAAATAATAGTGCTTATCTCGTAATATTAGGACAACCTTACATGACTACATCAAGAATGGAAACCAAGGTATTGAATGATAGGTCTCATTATACACAAATTTGGAGCTGTGATGGCAAGAAATTTATGCAATTCTTGACAATGATGTCTGAGTATAAGAGGGATCAAGTTTGTCTTAGCGATGGGCCTTTACTTAGTTCTCTATACTTTTCAGATGTCTGGATTACACTCGTGGAAAATAGGATTTCACTGGTGCAAAAGGACCAAATATTTTTGAGCTCTCCAATGTACACAGCATTGAAATTAGATTTGTTGGAATAACCAAATATGGGTTTGTGAATTTCACGGTGTCGTGTTGTGGTTTGGCTACCATGTGAAATAATTGTACATATATATTTAATGTATAATTTATTATACAACTATATAAAAATCATAGCAGTGGAATTTATTGATTATAGGATGTGATTAGGTTGCTAGTTTAGAAGGAATCTATTAAAATAATTATTATTAAGATTTATACAACCAAAAAAAAAGGATTTTTAGTATAATTTTGAAGTTGATTTCATATTGATAGTAACTTTTGTATATCTTAAGTCACCTTTGTTAGACATTGGTGACCTTTAAAATCTTAATTTACTTCTCTTATTTGGTGCTTAAAGCACAAAGTATGTAAATCTTATAAGAAAAAGAGTTAGAAAAGGATTTTTAGTGTAAAAAGGGTAGTTTGGCCATCCATGTAGATGGATAGAGGTGGATGATAGAAATCTCTATTCTAATTGGCCAAAAATCATGCTCAATGGCCTTCAAGGAGGCTGCCCGAGGGTTTATTAGGAATTAGGGTTTGTTTTTTGAAAGGAGTTGAATATTAGAGATTAGGGTCATAAGGTTTAGATTTTTGGATGTGGTTTTGGTACAAATCTTGCATGATTTGCACTTTTTATGAAGAAGTTATAGGTGCTCAAAGTTAAGGTGTTGATTTTAGATCTTTTGTCACTCTTTTGGATATAACTCGCGAGTACAGAGAGCAATCAAGGATCGGCAACTAGGATTGGAGAGATCACTTTTACGGCTACATTTTTCATATATGGCTTGATGAAATTCAAGCTAGGATGAAGGAGATATTGGGAGTTGAAGTCAGTGCTTACAAACTGAAGGGTTGAATCAGGAGTTATTGTATTCTAAAGTTCAATAAGAAATAGTTCCTTGCAGATGAATAAAGTTTTGAAAGATTTTTGTGGAAATTTGAACTTTTTTTGTACAATCTTACTTGAATACAAGAAGATTTGTATGTATATAACTTCTCTTTTATAAGATTTTTATATTATTTATTCTTTTATTAAGAACAAATCACCTATTGGATTTTTTTCATCAAATTTCAAATAAACTCTCCACAGCCAGGTATCCACTGTATTCCCTGATAGAAGTTCACGCTATACAATGATGGATGTGAAAGATTTAGACCCTATAAATAAGAAGATCATTAAAAAGATGGAAAAAAATCTAAAAAAAATAAAGGCTCTTTTGAATGGTAAGTATATTTCTAGAATATATGAAGAAAAAGACATTGGAGATGATATATTGTAAATTTTACATAACTTGCAAATTGAAGAAGAAAAAAATAATGGTACAGATATTATAATTGAAATTCATTCAAAAGCATTGTATCAAGAAATAATAGATGCAATGGAAAGCAAGGATTTATATCAAAGCTATAGGTTGAATCTTGAGGCCATGGTATATAAAATATAAAACAGTGGCTAAAAAGGTTAAGCCTATAGCAACTCAACTTCCATCAGATATTGATGAGCATGTTAGACAAGTAGAGAAGGAGCCAAGTTTGAAAGAAGCTAGGAAGATTGGATATAAGTTTACTGAAAAAACATTAGCAAGCTTAAAGATTGAAGGGAGGGAATTCTTGTTAGAACAAAAAAAGAAGATATTTTGAGAGATGCTCTCAAAACATAGAAAGGCCTTTGTCTCTTTACCACATGAGATAGGATGTATGTAACAAAGTTTAGTTGCACCCATGGTTATTTTTATAGTATCACATGTGCCATGGGATTTGAAGCCAATACCAGTTGTAAGGATATTACTTCTCAAATTGGTTGACTTATTGAAGGAGTAAATGCACATGGGAATACTTGAGCCTTCAATGGCTCCATATTCTAATCATTATTTTATTATTTCTAAAAAATCTAGAGCATTATAATTCATCCAAGATATGCAACCAGCTAATTAGATTACGATTAGAAATAAAAGATCAGAACCAATTGTAGCTGAAGTAACAGAAGTGTTTGCTAGACATGCCATATATTCTATTAGAGATCTATACTTTGATCATGATCAATTTCAATTGGCCATCAAAAGTAGAGATTTGACAACCATGAAGACTCTATTATGATTGGTTCGGATGTATACATTACTTTAAGGTGCTACTAGCTCAGTTACACATGCAAAATGCAATGAATCAAATCTTGAGAGAGTTTGTACTTGAGAAGATTTTACCTTCTATGGATGACATTCCTATCAAAGGGTGTAAAGAAGAATATAAAGACTCTATTTCAAATGATGATGGTTGCAAAGCATTTATAAGAACGCATATTGAAGATGTTAATATTTGATCCTTTTAATTGATAAGTCTAAATTTGATTTTGGAAATTTTTTGGTAATTGGACATCTTTGTGGATGGTACAGAAGAAGGCCTAACTCTGAGAAAATTAATACTATTGCAAGCATGATGGCTTGCAATAACATCACTGAAGTGAGAAGGTTTTTAGGAGCATGTGTCTTCTATCAGATATAGATACCTCATTTTGCTCACGTATTAGAGCCTCTTTATAATTTATTAAAGAAGGGAATCAAATATCTTTGGAAACAGGAGCAAGATTTGGCCATGGAAGACTTGAAAAGGATTTTGAAGTCACTTCCAATTTTAAAACAAGTTGAATATGAGAGCAGAAGATCGATGATTATAACAGTTGATACAAGTTCAATAGCCATAGGATGGACTGTTGGCTAGGATGATGTAAAGGAAAATAGATTTGCTATTAATTTTGGAATAAAGATTTTTACAGAATGCCAGAGAGCATATTCTCAAATAAAGAGAGAGCTTTGGGATGCACTTACTACTCTAATGGCTGAAAGAAACTACTTGATTGGAGCAAATATTGTGTTGGAAACTGATTGCTTACTTCTTCTTAGTATGATCGCCAATTGCTCATTATTAGACATTGCTATGCTTTGATGGATAGCATATATGAAGTCATTAAATCCAGTTTTGATACACATTGCTGAAAAAACAAATTATGTGGCAGATATGCTATCAAAAGCCAAGTATGTTCATGAAGAAGAAATGATGGCTCACGGGCATAGTGAAGACTTTTTGAAAGAGAAATATGTGTTGATTGTTGATAGTGAAAATTCAGCCAATGATATCTTACCATGCAGAGCAAAGTTATATGAGGGAAGATTAAAGGATATTAGACTTTCTTTGAGCACTTTGAAGAAGCAAGAGGGGTGGATGGACAAGACTTTCAAAGATATTAGACATCAATCATATGGATATTTATTGAGAGATGGATTTCTTTGGAATAGGGCAAAGAGAGTTGATGAATTACCTTTGAGAGTAGTGGATGATCTTAATATCAAAACCCATGTGTTTAGAGAATTTCATGATACACTTTGGGTTGGTCACAGAGGAGTTTGAATCACTTATATAAAGATTAAGGAACGATATTAGTAGAAGGATTTATATAAGGATGTTGAGGAATTTGTGGCTTCATGTGTCATATATCAACTTCAATCTAAGATCCAATATAGGAATGAACTACATCCCACTTATGAAATTTCAAAGTTAAGGTAGATTCTTTCTATCATGACAATAACCAACCTCGACACTCAATGAATATATAGGCCTTAGAAGATTGATACCACAATCTTCTCATATTGAAGAAAATCTAAAATAATTATCTATTATTTTTTTATATTATTTTTATTTAGCTTTGATTTTTTTTTCTATTATTATTAGTTTTTATATGTGATTTAATTTTTTTCTATTCCTTCATTGATGTTGTAGAAGAAATCTGCTTTAATTCCTTCAAATTAAGAATAATTCACTCATTCTTCTCTTGGATAGTCATTAAAACTTTTACAGATAATTACTCTATTTATTCAATAGCATTCTGAGAGGTCAAATTCTAGGTTCTTCTCCTTTGCAAGTTGTCCCAGATGGTTGCCATATGTGAGTCATAAAATTGACTCATTAGTTGTTTTAGAATAAAAGAATGCATTTAAAGTGCCAAAACTACAATTGTAAAGTAAAGATGTGTTTAGATGATGCTAAATGATGGAGAATAATATTACTAAGAAAGATATAAGATCTTAGTAAGTCTTGGAGGCAACTATCTTAGTTAATTTAGTATTTTTTTTAATTATTAAAATTAATTATAAGAATTTATAAGAATTAATATTTAGTTATTGAAACCAATGTCTACATTGGTTTTCTATCTTTATATACCACTTATTAAATATATATAAATGTTACATAGTAAGTAGAAGAAGCATGAAAAAGAAATCTCATATCTTTTTAGTTATTTATGTAGAAAATAGAATTTTTAGTAGATTTAAATTGATTTTATTATTATAAAAAATCATCAAGGTAGATTAAAATATTTTTTAATTTATATTGTTATTTTAAAAACATTATAGGAATTTTTAGAATTTATTTAGAATTTAGAATTTATTTAGAATTTTTAGAAGAATTTTGAAGACCTTGATAAAAATGAATTTTACCACCTTGGGAGCCATTATGAAGAATTGGAGTAAGATTTGAAGACCATACAAGTTTCCTAGGCTAATTGGGTATTTTTGAACACCATGGTGAAGTCAAAATTGCAAAATAAGGGGTTTTACTAGTAGAAAATAGGAGGACCAGCAGCTAGTGTGGTCCTTGTAAGAAGGGAGGTGCACAAGTCTCATATGGGTTGTGGCACCTTGGATGTAGGTAGGAGAAAAAGACTAAGGCCTCATGGCCCCTCTAGGACACCCTTATACACTACTTGTGAGCCTTTGTGATGTTTGAATTCATGACCTTTTAAGCAAGTTATCCTTGAGGTAAAAAATTTCCACTTCACTTTTCTATTATTTACCTTCTATCTTTGGATTGTCATAACTTATTCATAGAAACTCGGAATTATATGTTATTTGTACCATTAGAAAGATAAAAAAATTATCTTAGTAAAAATTTATTTTTTATTTATTATTTTTTACTAGGTGAAAATACAATGAACAGATTGTGACTAGTTTTATAGTGTGCAATTACTTAATTGCACATATTTTACTTGTTTTGTGTTATTCTTCTCTTTCATTGTTGTTTGTTGCTCCTTATACTTCATATCACACTTTATAAATAACTCTTAATTGAAGCCACCTTATACTTTGGATTGAGGAGTGAATTTTATCCTTACAACACCTGTTGGAGATTTTGAATGCGTGATGAAGTTCTTTGTAAGATTTTTATCAGTATAATTATTTAATACTAAAAGCTCATTTTGAAAAAGATTATTGATTGGGCCAAAAAGTGGTTGCATTCCTTCTTGAAGGTCTACAACACAATCATATGGTCGATGCTCTAGTAATATGTCAACATTCTTCTTCTGAAAAATATCTTGAAATTTGTTGTATTGCTCTGAAATACTTGCAAATGAAGTCATATCTTCTTTAATTGGAGTTGCATAAATAATAAATGGTGTACCTTCTTTAGCCGATTTTATAAAAGTCCTTGATCCAATAAATAAAGACTTATTATTTTGAAGCCTTTTATGTATAGGGATTTGTATCGGAAATGTTATTCTTCATGATTTCTAATCTATAGATGAATTATGTTTTTTCAACCAAGATAACCTAAAAATAATAGGATTTAAAAGAATCCTAATATTTGAATACAATCCAACTTTTTTGATCTTTGAATGACACTTCTATAGGAGTGGTTTCATAGATGATACTACCAGAGGATAAATATTGTCCATTTATTACCTCTACATGCATAGATTTGGATTTTTATACTAGAAGAATTTTGTAAAGTTTAATAAATGCTTCATCTATAAGATAAGCAGATGCCCTTGAATCTAATAAAGTAGGTGTCTGAAGCTTTTGAAGGCCAAAATACAAAGGGATTGTAAAATACCGAGTAGGTTGAGCCGAAAGAGAGGAACTTGAATAATTTTATAATGTTGGATTGTCTAGCCGTATGATCCCTATTGTGGCTAAACATTGTCGTTTTCCTGAATAATTGCACTTTTGCTTTTGGTAATGTGTCAATTTTGTTTCTTTGGACAATTTTCAACCTTGTGGCCTTCCTTGCTATTATATAAGCATAGACCTTCTTCCATCCAACACTTCTTTTTTTAAGGACTAAGAAGTTTATAATGTATTAAATCAAGTTGCATATCTTTTACTTCTGAGTGTGAATTCAAAATGCTTATTGATGTAGCAGGAGAATGTCGGGTTACGTATTGTCTTAGTAAAGCCCATGAATGTTGATCTTGTTGTTGTTGAAATAATTGATTATCACATTTTACAACTTGACTATGGCTTCTAAGGATTTGGGAGTGATATTAACAGATTTTTTATATCATCTCTTAATCTCCAATAAAATTGGCTCATTAAAGCTTCTTCATCTCAATTAATGTTACACACTAATTGCCTAAAATTGGATGCATAGATTAATACAGAGCGCACCCCTTGACGTTGTCATACTGCAATTGCTTATAGTATGTAAAATCTACTCAAAATATATAATATGTTTATAGATTTAGATAAGTGTTACAATGGTTAGTAAAGAAAATTAAAGGGAGTTGGTGTAAAAAAATTTATTTTAGATTTTTTCTTAGTTTGGTTATGGGATTTAAATTATATAGATCTAAATATTTAATATGAAGCCTTGAGAGAAGGTGGAAGCCTAAGGATGAAAATTTAAGCTAGTAGGAGGCTAATTGAGAGGGACGAAATCAGGCATGGTCGGATGAAGGCAAGGAATGGAGAATTTCATCCCTATTGGTTGAATACCATGCTCAATGGACTTTGAGGAGGCTGCCTGTAATCTTAACAAGGATTTTGATGACTTCAAAGAGACCATTAGAAAATCAAAGACTAAGAATAGAAAGCTTATTTTTCGGACTATAATTTTGATGTAAAAATTGAGAGATTTGAGATTTTAATGAAGGAGGAATAGGTGCTTGAAGTTGAGGTGTATAAATTATACCTACTGTCACTCTTTTGAAAATTAGAAGAGTTGTACATGAGCTTTTGGAAATCAAGAGGTATAATTAGAGAAGTGATTTCAAGTTCTACACCTGATATAGAAGAATTACTACAATTGGAATTTTGAAGAAGGAGATATTGGGAGTGAAAGACAGCAAATTGAATTCTAGGGCAATAACTAGGCCGTTTTGTTGATAGTGATAGGGTTTATCATATCTTGGATTTTTGGACGAACTTTTGTCTCAAACTTTTTAATAAGGTGTGTTATTATGCTAAGAAGCTATAAATCAAAGTTTCATAGTATTTAAACTTTTAGATTGTGAAATATTAAGAATTTAGTACATAGGTGTTTGTAAACAAGGATTTGAAGCTACTACTAGAATTTTAGCAATATCAAAAGATCGGTAATGAATCAACAATTAAAATTTGTGGTAGTAGTTGTTAAGACTACATCAATATTTTGTGTAAATTTGAAGTGGATTTAGACGATTGGATTAAAAGTTATGGATTGTTGAAGTTTGGAAAAAATTCCCTCCTTACGGGGGAATGAGGATTTTAGATCATTTGTTATGTTTTGAGAGGTTTGAGGAAATAAGGCTTATGTATTAGATGTAATAGCCCTATGAAGAAATATTTTATATAAATTTGGGGGTTTTATTATACTTGGATCTTGGTTGAATAATTAGTAGCAGCTAGAAGCCCAGCGCTTTCTTGAGGCAAATTCTCTCTACCACGACAATGTAATGCTCAGATCTTAGCTATTGTCCAACGAGTCTTGTTATATTTTCCAAATGCTTCTATAAAAACTTCAAAGTTGCTCAAAATTGGCAATCTTTTTTCAAATAAGAGAGCAAATCATGATAGTGCTTGCCTCGTAAACAAGGTGCAAACCAATCCAACTTGTAATTCTTATGTTGGATAAGTATTTGATTGTAGAACTGTTATCAATCAAATTTGATTGAAAAATATTTGAAACTTTGAATACATATCATTATATTTCTTCAAAAGACTAACTTGAGGCTCATTATGTTGTTGAACAGTCGGATTTTTTTGGTGTAGTATAGGTAGTATTACATCCTCAAGCACAGAAGTTAGGAGTAGATGCAGTCTAGATTGAGGTACTCCAAATGTTGTATCATTATGAAGTTTTGTAACAACTCCTTCAATCTTTGCAGTTCTAACAGACAAAATAATAAGTGCACTTATAATGGCATCTAATTTGGACTCAAAAAATTTGATCATACTAATATCTTGACCTCCAGCCATTTCAAGAGAAAGATAGAATGAATCTACAAAAAAATATTATCAATTTAGAAGAGGGTAATCCACAACGTCTAAAATATTTTAAGACCTTCAAGAAGAGGGGTGATCCACTCTCTCACAAGAAGGACAAAGCTTTAATATTGATGAAGAAAATATCAGATTAGAGGTAGATAATGCGCAACCTCTAAAGCATTGATATACCTTCAAGTAAAGAGGTAATCCACTCTCTAACAAGAAGGATCCAACTTTGATATTGAAGATGAAGTCAATCTTGACAAACTATCAAAGACTGAAGAATACAGTACAAGAATCTTGAACTAAGACAAGGTTTCTAGAAGAAACCAATAAGAACTTGAATTAAACAGATGAGTACACAAATAACATCAAAAAATGTAAGTTAAAACTCCAAAAGATGCGTTGTTAAGACTAAAGAACTCTTCAGCCTTGACCCTTATATATACTCTTATCTAAGATACTTTTTGAGCGGCTACCATCAAACTAAGAAGCTTCTCAAGCAGCTTCCACCAACTAGGAAGCTTCTTGAGCTCCTTCCACTAACTAGGAAACTTTTCAACTGACTTTTATCAACTAGGAAGCTTTTCAATTAACTTTCAGTAATTCAAGAAGCTTCTAAAATGTCCTAAAAGGTTCTATGAACCTCCAAAGTGTATATTCCTAATACTTGGACAATGTTAGTTAAAGAGCCAACAATTTTGGATATAATAATTGTAGGAGAAATTATGCTTTGCATGAATGTAGGCAATCCGATAATTTTATATTGTTATCAAATCTTGTAGTGAATCCTCAACAATAAGCTCAAGAAAATATGCGAGGTCAACAGAGACCATGGGAGAATTAAAGAGAGATGAAACCACCAAATTTCTATTACAATTACGAGAAGTCTAGGCAAACATATCAAATACGTGCGAGATTGCAAATTCAAGGAGGATATATACCTTTGAACTAAAGTAGATAAGTGGAGCAAGAGCAAGGTAGTAGAACAATAGAACTAAATTAAAAATTAGGTTCTTCGAATATGCAAGATGTCCGAGTAGTGGTGTCGTGTTGTAACATGATTATATATTTTTCAATTAATATTCTATTATCTTAGTTCAATAAGAGTTCAACATATTTTAACAAGATTTTTATGAAAGCCTCTTAGTTTATTTTCTTGTTTTAATAGCTAGTAGATAAGAATTAATTAGTAATTTTATCTTCTAGGTTGTAGCAATTCTTTTATTGCCTTAGAAAGGCCATAAAATAATAAAATTATAATGAAAAGAATAAATTACTAGCATGATTGATATTAAGATTAAGTTGAGGGTAGGATCAGGCTATAAAATCCCTAAGATAGTATAGATTGATACTCGGGAATTGGCCATTTATAGGACTGGGTCGAAATCAGACCTCTATCCACTAAAACAGCTGTTTAGGGCAAATTATGGGAGATTTTGGAGATTGGTGATTAGGATTGAATAGCTAGCTCAAAGCTTATTCTAAGGACATTAAGTTTGTTGCCATAGGATTTTAGAAGAATTTGCAATCATTGTTCAAAGTTAGTATTTATATTGGTGTTTTGGATTTTACGTAAGACAATGATGACTTGCATTCTTGATTGATTTGTGCAATTTGTATAGCATCTACATTTCAAAATTTGATATGGTCTAGATTGTTAGGTTTACTAAGTATACACAAAATTTTGTATTAATCTAATGATGCAATCAAGAGATATTTGGATTTTGATACAAAGGATTTTCGGAAGTTGGCAGTTTAGGGTTGGATAGGGTTTCTGTGATAACTAAAGATCTACTAATTTGATCAATATAAATTCTAGCATGGTGATAGAAGACTTAGAGATCAAGCTACAAATCAATTTTGAGCTAAAATTAATAGTTGAAGAAGGAGAAATCACCTCTAGAATTTCTACATCAATTTCCAAGTTAGCGGCTGAGTGTCATCAATGCGATTTTTGGGCATTTTCTTGCAATCTGTATATTGGGTTGGATTGAATTTTTTTTTAACATATAGAAGGCTTATACTAATATTTTTTTGCAAAATTTCACACTAAGTACATGGTTGAATTAAAAGCTATAGCTTATCAAAGCTTATTAATTAGGATTAGGACTTGCAAAGAAAAATAAAAATTGCTTAATTATAAAAGAAACGAGGCAATTGGGATATATATATGGTTGATGTTACTAAGAGGAATGTTTTTAAATACTTTTGATTTAAAATTTGAATTATATTCTTCATATATGGATGAAATCTATTAGAATTTCTTGACTATTTACAAATACAACTTTACCTTCCACAGCCAGGTGCCTAGTGCATTCTCAAACAAGATAACACGTAATACGACAACTGAAGGAATTAGACTACAAAGCTATGTTCCATCCTAAATATTGAAAATAGTCATAAAAGAGGAATTTCAAGCCACAAATCTAATTACTCACATAGTAAAGAAGGAAGGACAAGGAGTAAATCATCAAGTCTTATTGCTAAGAGTGATGATACATGCCTATGTAGTTTTACAACCTCCTATTTTGGAGTCAGAGAATAGCTTGTCTAAAGACATTCCATATTTTTCAAATTTAGATAAAATGACCAAAGAAGTTGTTAAAAATTGAGTGGTGAGGCATTACATTAGGAATCGATTGATATAGAGATACCTTTAAGGAGGAAGAAAAAGCAAAGAAGATGTGAAAAAAGATGAATGAAAAGGATCAAGAGTATCTTTAGAAGAGTTTAAATCATTAGAATACAATCAAAGGGAATCAAAGATGATGATGTATGACCTATGGGAGGATTTAAAAAAATATAATGTAGACATTTCAATTATACAACTTTTAGAAATATATCTAATAATAAAAAAATCATTAAAAGAGAGATTATTTGTGATAAAAAACAAGAAAAAAATAAGCAAGAAGATAATGGCACAGTGTCAAGGACATGAATTAGAAAAAGATGTATAATCTAATAAAAATTGTATCAAAGAAAAGTCATAAAATAGGAATAAGAAAGTATGTATATTCAAAAGGAAACTGGAATGGCTATTGCCAAAGATTGGAAACATGAAGACTCTTGAAACTAGACTAGGATCAGGAAAGGAATTAACAAGAGTGAAGAGGGCTTCACTCTTGCCTCTATAAATATTATTTAATTAAGAGCTATGTGGCCATATTCTATGGGATCTCATCTACGTGTTTAATTTGCAAAACACGTGTCAAACATGCACAACAAGTTTTCCACATGTGCGCCACTTACTTAACTTGTTCCGCAAGCTACCAACATATGTGACACATGGTTAGCTTGTTCCACAAGCTACCAACATGTGCGCCATGTGGCTAACTTCTTGACCAAGTTTCTAACCTACCAATCACCTATAGATATGTATAAAGGTGATTCCGTATCTATGAAGCTTCTAGGAAGCTTTTCTATCAGATATTATCAAATCAACTTTTTTTACCTACTTCTATTGGTCTATATTATTTAGATAATTACTAGAATAAATCTTATGTCTATGACATTATCCTCTCTTCTAGGGATGTGTTCCACAAGGAGCGGTGATTACATGTTGAGGAAGTCCAAGATACATCGAATTGTGCTTGCTACATACTCTGATCTTTGTTCCCTTTGAAGGTAGTTGATAGGTCCTTTCAGCCATTGATAATGTCCCATACCAGGGCAAGAGGACCACCCTGTTATTTGATCATTGTTGAGGCCTTCATAGCTCTTTTCAAAGAAAATATTAGGAACACTATCACAATTAGTTCTTATCTCTTAAAGTATCACAAACATCGAGAGTGTCTTCCAAGGTCGTGATATCAAACACATTGTATTTCGCCATCAATCCAAAGAAAGACATGTCGTTCTTGACGGTCTTCATTTCTATTCTATTGTCTTGAAGGTTGTGATAGTCATAATGTCTCGTCTTGTAAATCAATAAATAATGGCTCTTGAATTGAATTTACTAGTTGTTGATCCTTCATGTCTTTAACACAAATAAATCTAAGGAAATAATATTCTATAAAGATAAAGGAAATAAATCTAAGAAAATACAAGATAAGATGAATCTTTATAGAACTTGATTTGTTTATAGCAAAGATTTTTTTCATTCTTTATCTTAATTTTGGCAGATATCGTCGATGAAATGCATTGACTTTTATTGGTGTATTTGCTAGATTCTTGGATGGCTCCTATGTGCATTCACTAATATCATATCCGCGCTAATGCACAAGATATTTTAGTCGATTTTGGCGCTGCCTTGAATCTAAAATCTCTTCAACCTCAAAATTTTCATCGTTGTCTACTTCTATAGAAGGCAGTGGCATTTGTCTTCTTTCTTGTATACCCACTGTCTTGTATGGCTTGAGTAGTGATATGTAAATATAGGATGGATCTTCATGGACTCCGATGTCGTGTTGTAAATCAAAACATAGTGTGAAAAACATAAAAAAATGCATTAAAATAAAAAGATTAAGATTAGAAGAAAGGTTGATAGAAAATTAGTAGTAAGAAGATACAATGGAAATTTACCTTGAAAAGTGAAATTTCTTTAAGTTAGTAAAAAGAAAAAGGTTGAGGAAGTGGAAAAGACATGGGCTAAGAGGTCTTTTTGACCAAGAGGATAAAAAAGACCAGGAGGGAGATGACAAGGAATGGTCGTGAAGAAGAAGGAGGAGAATTTTTTTGGAGAGATAGGGTTTCTTTTTGATAGGCAGTATACGTTTTTGTGTGTAAAAGAAGTTTAGAGAGGATTTTAGGTGCAAGTTTTTGTAGATTTGTTTGTTTGTAATAGATAAGGAACTCATAGAGACAATTCTCATGTCTTTTGATTAAGTATCAAGGGAGATATGAGTTGTGAAAGTTGCAAGTGTTTAAGACTAGGGCAGAGAGGGTTACTAAATTTCGGGCCTTGGTTCTTAGAAACCACTTACACTTTAGTAGCGAAATTTGTTGGGTTTTTGTTTCTTATAGATTTAACTACTTTGTGTCAAAATCTCAAGTCAATATGACCTTTGAACAAAGAGTTATGAGTGAAATTGTAACCGGTTTAAATGAAAAAAGAAATAGAGTGAAGGTAGGGTTGAGGGTTTGTATGGGCAGTGCATGTGTGTGGGTTTTTTTGGGTATAAAGGGAGTTACAAGATGAATTTGAGTGTAAAATTTGATAGACATGATCTATATAAGTTAAGGAAGAGATAAGTATAAGTTTGATACTCATTAGTCTTATAAATAAAATGTTATGTTCTTTCAAAGTGATAGGGGTCTATCTCCAAATCAGTGAAGTTTGAGGGAGCATAACTTTGTGATCAGAGTAGTATTTTGAGTAAAATTTGTTGGAATTTGTACATATATGAGTCTATTAAGTTGTGTAAAAAACTGATTGCTATTGGAGTTATATTCGAGGAGTTATGAGGAAAGTTGTGGTCAGATCTAGAGTTGTTAGAAGGCAAAATTAAAGAAGAAGGATGGAACCTATAACTCAAGTTTGGAGAAGGCTCTTGGAGCAATATTTGGAAGGTGTTTATAACATGAGATAAGCTATAAGCCTACCAAATTTCAGCACTTAGGTCTTCTTTAATGAAGAGCAATGAAGGTATGAAGCAAAGGGGGTCCAGAATCAAAGGCAGCATGGAGGGATTACTTTGACAACATGGTTCTCTCTAACCACATGAGCTATAATCAAAAGGTTTATGGGGTTTGCTTCTTTACTCTCTTAAGTACCTTGTATCCAAATTTTGCTTCAATTGATATGATATCCTAGGATTTATGAGCAAAATTGAAGGCGGGTTTCTAAAGGCAGAATATGTTAGGGTTAATAAAGTATGTTTTTATATAAATTCTTCAATTTTATGAACTTTATGAATCTCATCTTGCATTTGAGAAACTAGAGGCAAAAAAGACCCAGTGTTTCTTAGGGCTAAGACTCTCACCACGACACCGGTAGATGTAATCAATATGCAACTAGATTGATTTATTCAAAAATAGGAAAAGGTCCAAGTCTACGATAGTCCAACTTATCACAAAGACAAGTAGTCTTGATATTGCGACGAAGTAACCATACCTTATCCCCCAGGTTGAATTGTGGTTGTTCCTTATAATACGCATATGCATTTATTTTTTGTTGTTCTTGAGCTTTTTTTAATTGCACCTTCATTATTGTATGTAGCTTTGACAAACGATTTATCAAATCTTTTGCCGCTGGATTATCAACTTTTGAAAAGTCAAAAGCATCAAGTCATGGATAGTAACCATAATTGGCAAAGAAAGATGTTTATTGCATAGAAAAATATATCGTATTATTATAAGCAAACTCTGCCAATGGCAGAAGAGCTGTCCAATAATCTTATTGATAGTTGATGGTACACCTTAAGTACTATTTCAAGACTTGGTTTACATGCTCTATTTGTCCGTCAATTTGAAGATGAAAAGCTAAAGATAATTTTATATCCACTTTTAAGATCTTAAAAAGGATTTTCCAAAATCTTGACACAAATTGAATTCCCCTATCTGATATAATATCCTTAGATAATCCATGATGGCGATAGATATGATCAATGAAAAGCTTAACTATTTCTTCACCTGTGATAGATTTTATATATGGCACAAAATGTGCCATCTTGGTAAATCGATCTACTATCACAAATATAGAGTCATAAGATTTTGAGTTTGAAAGATCTATGATGAAATCTATAGAAACAAAAGACCATGGTTGTTCTGGAATAGGTAATGGTTGAAGAAGCCCAAAAGATCGATGACGAGGAGTCTTTGATCTTGAGCAGATATCACATGATTGTACAAAGTCTTTGATTGCCTTCTACATTTGAGGCCACCAAAAATCTCTTGATATAAGTTCCAAAGTCTTGTTGTATCCAAAATATCTTGCCGCTGAAAAATCATGATGTGTTTGAAGAACACGTAAACGTGCTTCTCCTTCTGGAACATATAGGTATCTTTCAAAATATAATAGGTTATTTTTTAACTCGAATTTAGAAGAATCATGAGACTTGGAAGAATTATTCTTGATATCATGAATAAGAGGGTCTGAGGATATATTTGACTGAATTTTCTTGAGAAAAGTTGAATCAACAGTCAATGTTGATTTCATTGCTCAAAGATGAAATTGCTCAGGTTTTAAGAGGACCGTTCTTTGTTGCTCAAAAGTTGCATCTCCTTCTTTTGGTACAAAATAAAAATGTCTAAAAAGGGCATTCAGACAAACCTTGTTGTTTTCTTAGCCGATAAGTGATAATAAATTCTAATCTTGACAAAGACATACTCCAACGAGCTTGACGATAATTCAACATGCATGCCAACATGAAATACTTGAGATTCTTGTAATCCGTATATACAGTGATTGGATTGGAAGCGCCTTTTAGATAATGACATCATTTTTTAAAAGAATCCACAATTATAAGAAGTTCTTTGTCATGGATCTCATAATTGATCTTGGTTATTGAGAATTTTTTTGAATGAAAAGCTACTAGATGAAGTTTATCATCTGTTCCCATTTGTGACAAAATCGCACCCAAAGCAAAGTCTGATGCGTCTATTTTCATAAAAATACCTTAAAAAAGTCAACACGATATAAGATTGATACAGAAACAAACGATGTCTTCAGAACTTCAAAAATTGCTTCCGCTTCTTGATTCCACTGGAGTTTGTCTTTACAAGTCAAACGTGTAAGTGGAGCTACAACTTGAGAGAAGTCTTTGATGAAGATCCAATAACAATTGACAAATCTCAAAAAGCATTGGACATCTCTTACCATCTTTGGAATCTTTCAATTCATGATTGTCTAGATTTTCTTAAAATCTATCATAAGACCATCATTTGAAATGATGTATCCTAAGAAATCAACTTAAGTAGTGTGAAATATACACTTTTTTATCTTGGCATACAATCCCGCATCTCTAAGTTTTTGTAATATTTGACAAACATGTATTTTATGTTCTTCTACATTTTTAGAATAGATCAAAATATCGTCTAGGTAGCAGACAAAAAAATTGTTTAGGAATTCACGAAAAACATCATTCATGAGATGTTGAAAAGCAACTAGTGCATTTATAAGTCCAAAAGGTATGACATTATATTCAAAATGTCCCTTGTCGCATTGTAAATTAAAACATAGTGTAAAAGATATAGAAGAATGTGTTAAAATAAAAAAATTAAGATTAAAAGAGGAGAGGATGAAAAAAAGAAGGGATTGTGATTATAACCACATTATCTTGGATGTTACAATATTTATCTAAGAATGTAGAAGATAGATAGGCCAAACTACTAATTTCTTGCTGAAATTCCTACTAGTAGTATTAAGTGATAAAGCCAGGGATTTCTACAGTGAAATAAAATAGGTTCAAACTCACGTCAGCTCCAAAGTAGCTAAGAACTTAACCACACAAGCTTCTTTGACTTGGCAGTGTAGGATGTAGTTCTTTTTTTTTTATCTCTAATCTAATCTAAATTGTTTCTTTTTATTTATTAGATTTTATTTTATTTTATCTTAGATTTACTTTACCTTTATTCTCTTCTATCTTAGATCTGAACTTAAATATTGTAGGCTGAAATTAGAAGAGAAGTTGGTAGAAAAATGGTAATAAGGATATAGAATAGAAATTTATCTCAAAATGTGAGAATTCTTCAAGTTAATCCAAGATAAAAGATTATAGAGGTGTCTCTTTGACCAAGAGAAGAAGGGAGATTAGGCGGGGATGACAAGGAGGGGTCGTGAAGAAGAAGGAGGAGGGTTCTTTTGGAAGAGCATAGGATTTTTTTTTATAGGCAGTATATATTTTTATATGTAGAAGAAGCTTGGAGAGGATTTTAAATATAATTTTTTGTAGATTTGTAATAAATAAGATAAAAAACATATAAAAATAATTCTCATATCTTTTGATTAAATATCAAAGGAGATATGAGTCATCAAAGTTGTAGGTGTTTAAGACTAGGGCTGTGAGGGTTATTAAATTTTGGGCCTTGGCTCTCGAGAACCACTTAGATTCTAGAGGCGAAATTTGCTGGATTTTTGTTTTTTATAGAGTTAACTACTTTTTGTCAAAATCTCAAGTCAATATGATCTCCGAGCAAAGAGTTATGAATGAAATTGTAACCGGATTTGGATAAAAAGAGAAATAGAGTGAAGGCACGATGAGGGTTTATATGGGTAAAGTGTGTGTGGATTTTTTGGGTATAAATGGAGTTAAGGGACGAATTTGAGTGTGAAATCTGATAGACATGATTTATGTAAGTTAAGGAAGAGATGAAAGTAAGTTTGATACTCATTTTTTTTATGAATAAAATGTTATGCTCTTCCAAAGAGATAGGGATCTATCTCCAAGTCAATGAAGTTTGAGGGAGCATATCTTTGTGATCAAAGTAGCATTTTGAGTAATATTTATTGAGATTTGTAGATATATGAGTCTATTAAGTTGTGTAAAAAATTAATTGCTATTGAAGTTGTATTTAAAGAATTATGAAGAAATTTTTGGTCAAATCTAGAGTTGTTAGAAGACAAAATTAAAGAAGAAGGGTAGAGTCTATAACTCTAGTTCAAAGAGGAATTTTGGAGCAAAAATTGAAGGATATTTATAATATAAAATAAACAACAAGCCTATCAAATTTCAATACTTAGGTCTTTTTTAATGAGGAGCAATGAAGGTGTGAAGTAAAGAGGGTCCAGAATCAAAGGCAGCATGGAGGGATTATTTTGACAACATGGTTCTCTCTAACCACATGAGCTATAATCAAAAGGTTTATGAGGGTTTGCTTCCTTACTTCTTTTAGTACTTTATGTCCAAATTTTGCTTCAAATGATATGATATCTTTAGATTTATGAGCAAATTTAAAGACAGGTTTCTGAAGGCAGAATATGTTAGGGTTAATAAAGTATGTTTTTATGTAAATTTTTCAATTTTGTGAACTTTATGAATCTCATCTTACACTTGAAAAACTAGAGGCATAAAAGACCCAGTGTTTCTTAGGGCTATGACTTTCATCATAACACCATACCTAATTTGAAATGCAATTTTTCATTCATCTTTTTTTTTAATGCAGACTAGATTATATACTCTTCTTAGATTTATTTTTATATAGATTTTAGCTTGATTTAATTGATCAAGGAGTTCTGATATCAAAGGTAATGGATATCTGTTCTTGATTGTGATCTTGTTGAGTCCTCAATAGTCAATACATATTCACAATGATCCATCTTTCTTCTTCACAAATAGAATTGGAGCTCCTGCTAGAGATTTAAAATGGTGTATAAAATTCTTGGCCAAATTCTTGTCAATATACACCTTGACTTCAGCCAACTCATCTTTTGATAAACTGTAGATTGGTCCAAATGGTGGCTAAGTTCCTTCCTTGAGGTCGATTGAATAATCATATGGATGATGCTCCAGAAGAATATCTGCATTCTTTTTTTCAAAAACATTCTGATAATCCAAATACTGGCTTTAAACAACATGTTTTCAAAATTCAAAAAGTTAATGGTCACACTTTACAGCAAAATAATTCCTTGACTCAATATTTGAAGATCAGGTAAATTGAGCATTAATTTTTTTACATCATATTGTAATCCGTAGAAAAATTGGTTGATGAGTGCAGCATCATCTCACTTGATATCAATTGCTAGTTGTCAAAACTGTGAAGTGTATAATGACATTGATCAATTGCCTTGTTGTAGGATATGAATCTTGTTGGTGGCAATACGAATTGCATCATGTTCTCCATATATAGATCAAAATTCCGCTAAAAATACCTCCAAATTATCCAATATTGGATCACGTCGTTCAAGAAAAGATGAAATCAACCTGTCAAAAAACTATTTCTATATTGACGCAACTCCAACTATCTCTATATCTTCACTTCCTACTAATCTTGTTGCTCCTTGTGGTGGTAAACTGAATTAATGCATTGCAAGCATTAGCTCTCTCATTTGTTCTTACATTTGTGCCATTGCACTCTTCATTTCTGCAAGCTCTGCCATGATAATATAATAAGAAGGAAGATGTCTACTCTCACTTTAAAAAATATAGAATAACACATTCAAAAGAAAAAATTCTAGAAACAATATCAGTTTAGAAGTGGATACTCTATAACTTCTAAAATGCTTATGTCTTATCAAGAAAAAGGGGTAATCCACTCTTAATCAAGACAAGATAAAGCTCTAATATTATAAATATATTCTTATCAATCTGTTAAGGACATGAAGTAAAAAAAGATGTATAATCTAATAAAAATTATATCAAAGAAAAGTCATAAAATAAGAATAAGAAAGTATGTATATTCAAAGGAAAATTGGAATGGCTATTGCCAAAGATTAGAAACAGGAAGACTCTTGAAATTAGGCTAGGATTAGAAAAGAAGTTGACAAGAATGAAGAGGGCTTCACTCTTGCCTCTATATATAATATTTAATTAAGAGCTACGTGACGATATTCTATAGGACCTCGTACACGTGTCTAATTTGCAAGACACGTGTCAAACTTGCACGATAAGTTTTCCACATGTGCGCCACGTATTTGGCTTGTTCCGCAAGCTACCAACATATGCGCCATGTGGCTAGCTTGTTGACCAAGTTTCTAACCTATCAATCACCTATCCGCATCAATAAAGCTTCTAGGAAGCTTTTCTATTAGATATTATCAAATCAATTTATTTTACCTACTTCTATTAGTGTATATTATTTAGATAATTATTGAAGTAAATCTTATATCCATGATACACAGATACAATTTATCAAAAGATTGTTTGATATGAAGGTAGTGGAGATAGAAGTAATGATTGTCGATAAGATCATACCCAATACATTAGTGGATAGAGGGAGTGGTTTAAATATCATGCTCCTACAAACAATAGAGAAGCTTAGATTGAGTTTGACTAGGTCTTTATCATTTGTGATAAACATGGCTAATTAAAGTCCAATAAAGCCAATAGGTCAAATTCAGCATTACAAGACGGTTATAAGAGGAGAGGAATATATATTGACATTTTAAATGATTCATATGCAGACAACCAAGGTATCATTTTGTTATTATTGGGTTGTCTATGGCTGAGAATGACCAATACCATAGTGAATTGGAGGGGAGAGTGACCTACAATTATTTATGGACCTGGTAAAAATCATACTTAAATACTCATTAGGCCTATTATTGTAATAAACATCCACCAAAAATCATCAAAGGATGATAGAATCAAATTCTCTAAGCCAAAGAAAGACAAGCAATAAATAGGAGAGGTGTTGATAAGTAATATTCTTTTAAATCTAAAGATACAAGGATTAGAATGCTTAGGCCTTAATCTTTATAATTGAAAGAATATTAGTGAATATGAGACTTTTCTATGAATACATCCAGATTCAATGGCTGATGAAGAAGAATGGATAAATTTTATGGAAGGTGTTGAGGATGAAGATAGATTAGTATTTATCTTTAAAGTAAAAAATAGAATATACTCAGTAGAGATAGAAGAATCCCAAGGATAAGAAGTACTTGAAGAAGATAAGTCTCTAGAGGGGATGTTGCACTATAAAATAACTTCTGTAGGAATTACAATGGGAGAAGACATGGCCAACTATCCAAATGTGCCCTTAGATTGATATTATAACAACCTTGAGCAGTCACATGTGGTAAAAGAAGATTGGAAATTTGTGACTATGCAGATGAAAGAAGAGGATCCAAAACAAATACAAATAGAAAGTCAGTTGAGTGGCGAGGAAATAAGTGTATATAGTGAATTGGTGCAAGAATATCAGGATGTTTTTGCATGGTCATATAAAAAATTGAGAGGCATATAGCTAAATATTGTGCAGCATCGCATTCCTCTATTATCCAATATAGTATCAATTAGATAGAAAGAGAGAAAAATGAATCCACAACTTCAGCTGGTAGTGAAGGCAGAATTGGAGTTATTGTTATAAGCGGGATTCATAAAACTAATGGAGATCATTGATTGAATGTCACCAATGGTATTGATAAAGAAGAAGAACGGTAAACTATGTGTATGCGTGGATTACCGGAAATTAAATGCAAAGACATAAAAGGACCACTTTTCTTTATCCTTCATAACTAGCATCTTGGAAGAAGTAGCTAGATATGAGTGTTATACTTTCATGGATGGTTACTTGGGATACAATCAACTATCCATTGCAACAAAGAATAGGCATAAGACAATATTTGCAACTCTATGGAAAAATTTTATGTAGTATGTGATGCCATTTGGATTATATAATGCACCGACAACCTTTCAAGAATTGATGATGTATAATGTCTCAGATTTGCTGTATGAATCCATGACAATATTCATTGATGATTTTAATATACAGTCACAAATTGAAGACCATTTGATAAAGGTGAAGAAAGTGCTGGAGAGATGTAGAAAGGTGGGAATGGCCTTAAATCCAGAGAAGACATATCTGGCCATACACCAAGATATATTATTAGATTATATAGTAAATAAAAGCAATAAAAATTCCAAATCAAAAAAAATTAAGGTCATCAATACTATTATAGTCCTAAATAATGTGAAAGAAGTGCAACAATTGCTAAGACATGTAGTGTGGTATCAGAAACTAATTCCAAATTATGCAATAGTTACACTGTTCATAACTTCACTACAACTGAAGAATACGAAGTTTGTTTGGACCGATGATTGTCAGAGGGTATTAGAGACATTGAAGATAAGATTAAATTTGTATCTGGTATTAAGACCTCCATAATAAAAACTACCCTTTTATGTATATTGTGATGCAAGTGTGGTAGTAGTTGGCAGCATTCTTTGCCAAAAGATTAAAAAAAATAGAAAGGGTGGGAATTTTCCCATTGCATATGCAAGTAAACAGCTTAATGTAGCCAAGAAGAATTATTCAACAACTGAAAGAGAATGTTTAGCTATGGTGTTTTCAATCAAAAAGTTCTATCATTATTTATTAAACAACAAGGTAGTATTCTTTGTGGACTACATGGCAATTAAGTATTTGGTCAATAAATCGGAGTTGAGTGGGAGGTTAACATGATAGGTGTTATTATTATAGGAATTTAATTATACAATGGAGTACAAATTAAGCTCTGCTCACAAGCAAGCAAATCACTTATTAAGGTTGTCAGGGAATATAGAGACCAGCCAAATTGATCATGGGCTTGTAGATGAGAATCTTTTTGTAGTGATAGCAAAACCTACTTGGTACACCAATATCATTGAATTTCTGACTACTTAATAATTATCCTCAAAATTATCTAAAAAAAAAATAAGAAAGATCAGGATCAATAGCAGATAATCTGTGGTAGTGGGACATAGGTTGTATAAAAGAAGAGTTGATGGTGTGCTATAAAAGTGTATTATAGAAGAGAAAATTCCAAAAATCTTAGCAGTGTGTCACGATAGTGCATACAAAGGATATTTTTTGAAACAACTCATAGGATAAAAGATATTAAAGATGAGATATTATTGGCTAACTTTATTTCAAGATGCACATACATATATTAGAAGGTGTGATATATACCAACGTTTTACTAGAAATGATTTACAAATAGAATTGCTTCTACATATTTTTTTACCATTAATACCATTTGAAAAGTAGGACATTGTCTATATGGGTGAAATCCACCTTCAATCTTCTTGAGACATGGCTTATATCATTGTGGCCATTGAATACCTTATAAAGTAGGCCTAGGCCAAAGCAGTCAAGACAAATGATACAAAGAATGCTTCTATTTTTTTATTTAAAAATATTATTATACGCTTTGGTTGTCCTAAGATCTTAATTAGCGATTGAAGAACACATTTTTTCAATGAGGTGATTCAAGACTTGATAAAAAGATTTCAAATTGATCATCTGAAAATTACATCCTATGACCCTCAAACTAATGGATAGATCGAGAGGATTAATCAGATCTTGGCAAGTACATTATAAAAATCCATGCAAGATTTAGAGAGGGATTGGGATACAAAGCTATCTACGGCATTGTGGGCATACCATACAACCTTCAAGGTGACAATATAAGCTATGCCATTTTCAGTGGTTTATGATATGGAAGCAATCTTATCCATTAGATTGAAGGTTCTTTCACTTAGAATGGTAATGGAAACAAGGTTGATTGAGAAATAGTCTTTGAAGGATAGACTGTTGGCCTTAGAAGCATTAGATGAGAGCTAGAGAAGGAATGCACAATATGTGGAAGCTATTCACTAATGGCAAAAGATTTGGTTTCACAAAAAACATAAGAAATGTGAGTTGTAGCTAGAAATGTTGGTATTGTTACAAGATGCAAGGCGGTTAAATTTTCCAAGTAAGTTTGACATAATTTGGCTAGATTCCTATCTCATGAACAAAGTATTTTTAAATAATTTGGTGCAATTGAAGACATTAAATGGTGATCCACTTCCCATCCGTATTGTAAAGAAGCGATGTAAGGAATATTGGACTTAAAGCTTTCAAATTCCTTAAGCAAAATAAAAAAAACCATCACTTATCAGAAACTATGATAAAAGTGATTCTTACCACTTAGATTTAAATGAGTGTGTATGCCCAATGGAATTATAAAATAAACAAAAGATCTTGGGATTTGATCTTGTAATAGTTGCCAATTATGTGAGCCAAAATTTATTGTTTCACATTAATTTAGCTTTAAAATTTATAAAAAATTTAAAAAAGATAAAGATTTAGAATTAAAAAGATGAATTAAAAAATTGATACGAGTAATTAGTAAAAATAGTAATTAGAGAAGAAATTATAAATATAAATATAAATCTAAATAAATAAATAAATAAGTGGAAGTCACTATTCTTATGTAAGAAGAGGGTGGAAATTAAGATTAGTGAGAAAAAAGAGGGAAATAGAAGAAAAAACATGGACCTCAAAATAATTAATAGTAGAAAAAATTTATTTAAAATAATAAATATTTTTAAAATTAATAATTTTGTATAAAAATAGAATAAGAAAGGACTCTAAATCAAGCCCTTATAATCTCCTATAAGTATGAATTTGGAACTTAAAAGAAAAGAAATATATATATATATATATATATATATATCAATCCAGCTCGTAGAGTAAGCGAGTGAGTAAAAGTGTGAGTGAGTGAGTGAGTTAGAGAGTGAGATTGGAGCCATAGAAAGGATGCGCAAGCATGGAACTTAGTTTTCTAATTGTAAGTGTGGCGCCATTGCCATTGTCTCTCTTCCTTTCCTCTAAGGCTCTTAGTCAGACTCAATCTCTGCCTGCTTTTCTACCTCTCTTCTCTCTTTCCCTCCTCCTTGCCAAGGTTGGCACCCTTACGCATCCTAACCTCTTTGACATCATTCTTCTTCTGTATTGTAAGGCTTAGTCAAGGAATTTTATTAATATATCTTGTAGCTGGTCATTGCAACAGTGAATATGCTTTGGATTTATAATATTTCACTGTCAAAGAGGTGGGATTAGTTAACCAAATTGATACTCGAGGTGGATTTGGGATGTTTTGATACAAATATAATTTTGAGAGGTGACAACTTGTAGAATAAGATGTAGTGCTAGTAGGAGTGACTCTTGTTTAAATTTGTCACACTTTTAGATAGGAGCTTTTTAAGGTTTGGCACTCCATGTTGCAGCAAATCAGAGACATGGTGTTGAAAAACTGAGAGGGCAGTGTCGGGGTGAGAGTCTTAGTCCTAAGAAATACAGGGTCTTTTGTGCCTCTAATTTCTCAAGTGTAAGATGAGATTCATAAAATTTCAAAAAAATTGAAGAATTTACATTAAAAAAAAACATACTTTATGAACCTTAACATATTCTGCCTTTAGAGACTAGCCTTCAATTTCACTCATAAATCCTAGGATATCACATCAATTGAAGCAAAATTTGGATACAAGGTACTTAAGGAAGTAAGGAAGCAAACCCCAAAAATATTTTGATCATAGCTATTGTGATTAAGGAGAACCACGTTGTCAAAGTTATCCCTCCTTGCAGCCTTCAATTTTGGACACTCTTTGCTTCACTTCTTCATTGCTCTTTATTAAAGAAGACCTAAGTGCTGAAATTTGGTAGGCTTGTAGCTTGTCTCACGTTGTAAACAACTTCCAATTATTGCTCTAAAAGTCCTCTCCAAACTTGAGTTATAGGCTTCATCCTTCTTCTTTAATTTTGCCTTCTAATAACTCAAGATCTGACCACAATTTTCCTCATAATTCTTTGAATATAACTCCAATGGCAATTATTTTTTTAAACAATCTAGTGGACTTATATATCTACAAACCTCAACAAATTTTGCTGAAAACACTACTCTAATCACAAAGATATGCTCCGTCAAACTTTGCAGATTTGGAAATAGATCCTTGTCACTTTGAAAGATCATAAAGTTTTATTCATAAAACAAATGAGTATCAAACTTATACTCATCTCTTTTTTAACTTACATAGATTATGTCTATTAAATTTCACTCTCAAATTCGTCTTCTAACTTTTTCTATATACAAAAAAATACTTTTTTTGCTCTCCTACACTTCTCTCTTCTTATTCTATTTTTCTTTCTTTTTACATCTTCACTCCTCCCCTATCATCTGTGCTTAGTCTTCCTTATCTTTTTGGTCAAAAAGACCTCTCAGCCTATGTCTTTCCACCTCTTCAACCTTTTTTCTTTAACTAACTTAGAGAAATTTCACTTTCCAAGGTGAATTTCCATTCTTCCTTCTTACTATTAATTTTCTACCAACTTCTCTTCTAATTTCAGCCCACAATATACAAGTTTAGATCTAAGAGAGAAGAAAATAAAGGTAAAGTAGATCTAAGATAAATAGAAAAAAATCTAACAAGTAAAAAAAAATAACTTAGATTAAATTAGGCATGAAAAGGAATGAACCACAATTCCTTCTTTTTTTCATCCTTTCTTCTTGTAATCTTAATTTTTTTTATTTTAACACATTTTTTTATGTCTTTCACACTATGTTTTAATTTACAATGCGACAGCGGACAAGTTTCAGGTGGAAGTTGAAAGCTACTTCTATTGTTGGAAATAGGTTGGAGAAGCTTCTATATTATGGATTCGCTATGATGTGATGTATTTATATTTTTATTTACATCTCATTGTGTCTTTATATATATTGGCTCTATTGGATTAAAAGGCAAGAAGAACCTATTTAGATTAGGTACAAAATTGGATAGTGACCTAAGTCGTGTTGTCGTATTGTGACACGATTATATAGTGAAACTATGACTAAAAATAATTTTTTAATTAATATTCTATTATCTTAGTTCAATAAGAATTCAATATATTTTAATAAAATTTTTATGAAAGCCTCTTAGTTTATTTTCTTCACTTAATAGCTAGTAGATCAGAATTAGTTAGTAATTTTACCTTCTAAGTTGTAGTAATTCTTTTATTGCCTTAGAAAGCCCATAAAATAATAAAAATATAATAAAAAGGATAAATCACTAGCATGATTGATATTAGGATTAAGTTGAAGGTAGAGTTGGGCTATAAAATCCCTAGGATAGGTTAGATTGATAACCAAGGATTGGCCGTTTGTAGGACAAGGTCGAAATCAGACCTTTGGCTACTAAAATGGCTGCCTAGGGCAAATCAAGAGTCTTTTGGTAGATTAAAAGATAGGATTAGAGAGAAGACTTAAGAACTTTTGCATAGAAGTTGATTGAAAGTGATTTGGATAAGAAATGACTTTGTAATAGCTTTGCAAAGTAAGGGTTATTTTTAGCAACTTAGGATTTTGTGAAATAAAATAGGGTTGATATTTTAGGCAATTTCAGAAGTTTTGTAGCAGATCCACAGTTGAAAATTTGTAGATTTTTGGGGTATTTTTGTTGTTAATGTGTGCTATGAATTTGAGCTGAATCTAATGGTTAAGTTGTATGTAATTGAGGTTTAAGTGGGTCAAGGTCTCGGAAATTAAGTTTTGAGGGTCAGTTAGGATTTTTGAGATTTTGAACAATCTGCTAGTTGGATTGGAGTAAAATTTGTGTATATGGGTAGTAGACTTATTTTTCTATGAACATACAAAATTTGAGAGCAATTGAATAGTGTAAATGGGAGATTTAGGTACTAGAATATTGGCATCAAGACTTGAGAAGGAGGCCGGCCATCACCCATGCAAATTTATGGATTTTTCTTCTTTTTGTGAAGTTAGATCTTCTTCAAACTTAATGTGCTTGTTTTCAACTTAATTAGTAAGATGTGCACAAAATTTTAATCAAAATCAATGGTTTATTTGGTAGTTGTTGAGGTTCTAAAACTACCTTAGGATTTCCTTAGGATTTGGTTAAGATTCGACTAAGGTTAGTTAGGATTTGTTTTAGGATTTGTTAGGGTTGATTAGGATTTAGTAGGGTTTGATTAAGGTATGATTAAAGATTATTTAGAGATTGATTAGAGAAATTAGGACTAGTTATTGTTGCGTATTTCCCTTTTATCTTTTACAGCCAGGTGCCCGGAGCATTCTCAAGCAAGATTTCATGACATACGACAATATGTACTGAAATGAAATGGATGGATGTTGGATGAATCTTAGAATCAAAGTTTGGATTGCACAAGATCTTTGTTGAGATTTGACAAGAGCCATTGGACAACTTTGTAAGCTTGTGGATGTGGTTGGTTATGAACACTCATCAAGTAGGTAGAGGCAGCTTTCTTGGAATTCATAGGTATAATATGAGATATCGATTCCAAGAAGGAATAGAATTTAAGAGCAGACTTATTAGTAATTGATCAATGTGGATTGTTGTGATGGCTTAGGATGAGTGTGAGCCACAAATATTGCCTCTGAAAAAGTTGAAAAAGCATCTGGAAATTGTGAGAGTATTATTTTGGGTCTAGTTTGTTGAAGAATCGACTAAAGAATCAAGAAACCACCTAAATATGGTTTTCAAGCTGAAGCGGATGATCTAGCATGGAAGTAAGGATAAAAAGCAATGAAAAAATGGATGCCTCTAATTCAATTGGTGTAGTTCTCAATATGTCATCTTTAAGAGATTACTGTGAGTGCAGTATTAGTAGCCAGAGTATAGGAGTATTCATAAAAATAAAGAGTAGTCATGAATGTGGAGAGATATTCATAATAAAGAATAGCAGAGAGTATCTAACTAGGAAGAGAATATATGAACCAAAAAAATCAATTAGGAGTAATAGAAGAGAAGTTTGTAGCACATGAGTTTAGAGTAGAGGAAGGAGATTGAAGCATTGAATGAGCAACTTAAGAAGTAAAAAAAAAACATATTAGAATTTCCTTGTATAAGAAAGATTGATCCACTGGGTTACAAATGTAATAAAGGTAGTATGATCTTACTTACAAATCTTCTAACAAAGGTCCGGCAATAGGTTTCACCTTCTTATCAATTGTCTTATATTTTGTTTCAACTATAACCTCTCGTACTTGAAAAGACTCAAGTATAGAATAAATTTTCCTTGAATGAATTTATACAACCTTATCATCATCTTCTAATTCAATTAATGCAATGAATTCCAAAAAAATTTCCAATCTATTTTTTTTATAAATACCAAAAATCCTTTCATCATCCTATAATATTCTCAATTCACATAATTCTTTTTTAATATCACATAGTCTTTTTCTTTCTTTTCTTTTTAAATTTGTAACTTTCTTATATATAATACTTTTGTTTTTAAAAATATCAATAAAACTTATATCAAAGGCACCTACATCTTATAAGAGTACCTCGTCTTTTGTACCTCCATAATCCCGCTTTATAGTGGTACTCCTCAAAAATCCGTAAATTCTTCAACAATCCTTGGCAATGGATTCTCTCTCAATTTATTTCAATTCCGTTCATGATTTAGAAGCACAGTCAAAATTTGTACTATTCTTCTCCCGTCTTTATTACAAATCCATACATAAGTTAAACCATCATCAAGCATTTTTATTTCCACTTGAATTGCAATAATATATGGTTGTTCTAAAATAAAAAGATAAGATGTCGTATTTTGAACAAAAAAATTTTGTTCCATTGCAACATCACCAATCCAAATTTTCACATCTAAATAAGCACCATATAATTCATCTCATGTATTATTAGCTGCCTGTATTACCTATCCATGTTCCATATCAATTGGCAACTTTTGTTTCATATAAAGATCTTTAGACATAAGATTTATTTCCAAACTGTGGTCAATCAAAGCAACAATCAATTCATCTATATCTCCAATCTTTATTAATGCCTCTATAGTCGCTCTAGCCCAATGCTTTCAAATATAATGACTCAAAATCTCTTTTTCTTATTACTTTGATCATCAAAATATGCTCTTTGATTATGACTCCTTCCTCCTGTTATTGATTGTTTGTAAAAATTACCAATTTCATTATCTTCATCCTCACATATATATACATTAATAGCATGTTTAATCCAACTTCATCCATTAATTGCCTCTTCTGCTTAATATTGTCAATAATGACATCATGAAATTTTTTCTTTGTAATTTTTAAAATCTCTTTTAATATAAACTCAACCTTAGCATTAAGCACATGCTTTTCAAGCACCCCTTTTAAATCTATTGTTGCTTTAATATCATAGAGCAATTTATAAGTTATCGACTTATCATTCTCTCATGTATCTTTTGATTTTTTTTAATTCTATTGAAATATCCTTCATTGATAACTCTTGCAAAGCGATTTCACTAGCCTTATTTCTTTGAGTTTGCCTCTTCAAAGAATTTTCTTCTCTTGTCTCATTAGAATCCTATCTTCTATTTTTTATATCAAAACTTTATGTTGGCTCTTAGCAATATTGACATGCAATTACAAAGCTTCTACAGGATCCTCTTATCTTGTAGTTCTACAAATTAATGCAATAATCCTCAATAAAGCTTCTCGTAGCATCTTTTTTTTATATATTGTAGAAATGGTAGAAGATTAAAATCCACTTGGTTCAATATTTCCAAAAAAAATCTTGTTTACCATCATCATCCACCTTAGCACCATAACTTATAACTTCTATTGTTGCAATTCCATTTGCTGCCAAATAATCCCTAATCAATGTTTTCATACCTCCTTTATCAAAGTTAGTTTGGAAAAAACCACAAGTATTTTTTAATGCCACTTTTCCATCTTTTCAAAAAATAATGCTTTATTATACCATTTCATTGAATTCATCACAATCTTTTTAAGAATGAGAATCATCATCACACGAAGTACATCTTTAGACATATATTTGCTTAAAAATAGCTTTTGAATTCATTATAGAAGTCTTATCCTCAAGTCTTATAAGTTTGATTTCAAGATTCTACATTCCGCATATAATTTCTTCAATTCCCATATCTTCTTTCTGTGATGTAGTCTTTGAAGGTTGGACAATAGGTACTATTGATCGTGAAGTAGGCACTTGAATTTTAGATACTTATACAACTCTTTGAATACCAATCCTATCCTTTTTACTTTCTCTTTTTGTAAGCAATTACACTATATCTTCAACTTCTTTCTATTTTGTTGTCAATCCTTCTTCTTCTTTATTCTCAAGAAGAATTTCTAACCTCTCTTATAATTTTCCGTTAGCTGCTTGAAGAAATAATTCAACCTTAATCCGTCCCAATGTTACCTTTTTTATTTTTGATAATCAAAAATACTACCTCTCAAACTTCTTTAATAATTTGGTAGCTTGCAATTTTTTATTAGGATGCTCAATCCATTCCAAAAATGATTTTTTAGTGACCCGATCAAAGTCTTCAAAGAAATACTCATCTTTCAATGTAAGAGAGAATGTCTCCCAAGAACTTCTAAATTATTCCATAATCGATTTCACATGTTCACTTATCTTTGGCATTATAGCAAGTTCAAATAATAAAATCATATTTTTTTCAAAAACTTGATTCAATTCCATTTTTCACACATAACATCTTAAAGATTTAAAAATATTCCTTCCATCAAATTGATCAACTTTGTTAACCATTGCTTACAATGCTTTGATCGCTAAAGCCTCCTTGCAATCATTACCTTATTGCTATTGCATAAATAATGTAAATGCTTGAAATATATTTGCAATATTCAGATCTAGATACATATCTTGTCTACTAGAAGAAAATCTACTTAAAGCGCCATCCAAAACTCCATCAAAAACTCCAAATTCAACCTTCTTACCTTCTTATGCCATCAACTCCAAATAACCACAAATAAAATCCAACACCTTCCACTCCAAACTTTCACATTGGATTCACCACTTATGTCATATTATGTGTTATCTTGTTCGAAAAAATACGGGGCACCTGGCTATAGAAGGTGAAGTTGTGGATTACAAATACTCAAGAAATTTTAATAGGTTTCATCCATATAAGAAGAATATGATTTGAATTTTAATACAAGAGTATTTAAATCAATACAAAGTACTTAACAACACTCTTTTTTGTAACATCAACTATACACAAAATCCAATTGCTTTGTTACCTCCACAATTAAGCAATTATGATTTTTCTTTGCAAATCTTAATCTTAATCAATAAAATTTAGTAAGCTATAATTTTTAATCTAACTATCAATTTGATGTGAAATTTTGTACACAAATGCCAAAATAACTCTTCTATATGTGTTAAAAATTTTAGCCCAATCCAACTTACAAATTGTGGAAAATCAACCAAAATCCGCACTCATATCACATAGCCACCAACTTGAAAGTTGATATAGATATTCCAGTAGCAATTTTTCCTTCTCTAATTATTAACTTCAGCTCAAAATTGGTTTATAGCTTGATCTTCAAGTCTTCTAATATTATGCCAAATTTCATTTTGATTTGACTATTAGATCTTTAGATATTATAAAAATCTTAAACAACCCTAAATTGCCAATTTTTGGTACCTCCTTGTACTAAAGATCAAATAAATCTCAATTGCATCATTAAATTGTCACAAATTTTTACTTAATCTTAGTGTATTCAATTATCTACACATAATCAAATTTTGTACTATAGATGCTATACCAATTGCACAAAATAGCTAAGAGTGCTAGTCCTAATTTTATTGTATAAAAATCTAATCCCTAATATAAGCCCTAACTTTAAATAATAATTGCTAAGTCTTTCCAAACTTCCAAAAAGACTATGTATTATGCCTCTACAATGAGCTTAAAGTTAGCTCTTTAATCCTAGTTGCCAATCTCCTAATGACGTGATACCTTATCCTTAGTAGCTGTTTTTATAGCTAGAGGTTTGATTTTGATCCTATCCCATATATGGTCGACCCTTGGATATCAATCTAACTTACCCTAAAGATTTTTAAGCTTAATCCTATCTTCAACTTAACCCCACTATCAACCATATCAATTATTTACCTCTTTTATCTTATTTTTATTAAATTATGGTTTTTTAAAAGCAATAAAAAAAATTTTACAACCTAGAAGAAAAAATTAATAACTAACTTTTATTTATTAGCTATTAAGACAAAAAAATAATTTAAGAGGCTTTTTTAAAATCTTTCTCAAGTATCTTGAATTTCTATTGAATCAAGATAATTGAATATTAAGTAGAAATCATTCTTGTTCATGTTTTTCACTACATAAACGTGTTATAATACAAAAACATATTATTGATGTAGAAGTAAATTTCATCCTTCAATTCAAATTACAAGATGGCTTCAATTAATAGTTACTTGTAATTTGAGATATGAAGTGAAAGAAACAATTAGCAAGAATAAAAGAAGAATAAATATAAAATAAATAAAATATGTGCAATTTACTAATTGTACACTAAAAATTTAGTCATAGATTGTTCATTAGATTTTTATCTGATAAAAAATAAAAATAAAAAATAAAAGTTATATCTTTAAATAGATTATTTTTTTAATCTTTTTAATTATATAAAAAAATATATAAATCCAAGTTAATATAAATAAATTATGATAGTTTAAAGATAAAAGATAAATAATAAAAAAAATAAGTGAATAATTTTTATCTCAATGATAACTTGCTTAAGAGATTAAGAGCTTGAACTTGACCAAGACTCACTAATGTATAAAGGTGTCCTAAAGAGGCCACAAGGCCTTAGTCTTATCCTCCTACCTGCTACAATCTATATGGGACTTATGCACCTCCTTTCCTATAAAGACTACACTAATTGCTAGTCCTATTTTTCTATTAGAAGAACTAATCTTTTTATATTTTTGACTTCACCATGGTATTCAAAAATATCCAACTAGTCTAAGAATCTTGTAGGGCCTTCAAATCTTGCTCCATTTCTTCATAATAGCTCCCAAGGTGGTAAAACTTATTTATACCAAAGTCTTCAAAATTGCTCTAAAAATTTCTTAAAAATTCTAAATAAATTCTAAATAAATTCTAAATATCTCCATAATATTTTTTAGATAATAATATTAATTTAAAATTATTTTATTCTATCTTGATGATTATTTATAATTATAAAATTAATTTAAATCAACTAAAAAAAATTTATATATAAATAATTATAAGAATGTGAGATTTTTTTTTCATGCTTTTTCTATTTAATATGTAATATTTATATATTTTTTATAAATGATATATGTGGATAGAAGGCCAATATCGACATTGGTCTCAATAATTAAATATTAATTCTTTCAATTAAGAGAAAATATTATATCAATTAAGATAATTGCCTCCAAGACTTATCAAGACTATAATTTTATGATTTATTGACTCTTGTAACTTATAAACTCTTCTAAGTTCTAATGAATATTTAAATAATCAAATAGAATTTCTAATTTATATATTTATATATTTATATAATTTAAAATTATTATTTTAATTAATCTACCAATTAAAAATAATTTATAAGATTCATAGAATTATTCTTGATGGTGTTCCAAATGTTTTTTTTGAAGAAAGTTATAAAAGCCTCAACAATGATCACATATTAGGATAGTCCCTCTGCCCTAATATGAGACATTATCGATAGCTAAGAGGACTATCAACTACCTTCGTAGAAAACAAAGATCAAAGTATGTAGCAAATACAATTTGGCGCATTTTGGACTTCTTCAACATATAATCATTGTTCCTTGTGGAACTTGTCCTTAAAAGAGGAATTAATATCATGGACATAAAATTTATTCCAATAATTATCTAATTAATATGAATAAATAGAAGTAGGCTAATTTGATAATATCTTATAGAAAAGCTTTTTAGAAGCTTCATAGATGCAATTTCACCTTTATATGTAGCTACAAGTGATTTATAGGTTAGAAACTTGGCCAACAAGTTAGCCATGTGTCGTACATATTGGTAGCTTGTAGAACAAGTTAAGTACATGGCACATATATAAGAAACTTGTCTTATAAGTTTGATATATATCTTACAAATTAAACATATGTTGGAAGATCTGTAGAATACCATCATATAGCTATTAGATAGATAGTATAAATAGAGACAAGAATAAAGCATTCTTCACTCTTGTCAACTCTTTTTTTTACTTCTAATCTAGTTCAAGAGTCTTTATATTTTCTAGTCTTTGATAATAGTCATTTGAATTTTTTTTTTAATATATATATATATATATATATATATATATTATTTCATTGCTTTTTTTTATACAAATTATACTAATTTATACATCTTTTTTTAGTTTATATCTTTGATAGTCATTACATTTTATTAACAACATCCATCAAAATTAAGATAAAAAAAACTTTTATTATAAAATAAAATAGATTCAATAGAAATATCTTATATCATTATTTGGATTTTTACTACTAAAAAGATGGAGAATCAAGAACCAACAAATTTAATTCAAGAATTATGGTTTGTTCACTTATTAGACAAGACATTACAATTGTCATAACCTTCAAGACAACAAAATAGAATTAAAGATCATCAAGAATAACATGTTTTTTTTTAAATTAATGGCAAGATACAATATTTTTTAAAAAAAATTAATGGCAAGATACAACATGTTTGATATGATGACCTTAGAAGACACTTCTAGTATTTGGTAATAGTTTTAGAGGTAGAAACTATTCTTGATAATATTTCAAATATTTTTTTTTAAAGAAATTATAAAGGCCTCAACAATGATCAAATATCAGGGTGGTCTTCTTGCCCTAATATGAAACACTATCAATGGCTAAGAAAACCTATCAATTTCCTTTAAAGGAAACAAAGATCAAAATTTGTGGCAAATATAATTTGGTACATCTTCGACTTCCTCAACATATAATTATCACTCCTTGTAGATCTTGTCTCTAAAAAAGGGGATAATACTACAAACATAAGATTTATTCTAATAGTTATCTAAATTATATAGATAGATAAAAATAAATAAAAATAGGTTAATATAATAATATCTTATAAAGAAGCTTCCTATCAGCTTCATAGATATAGTTTTATTTTTATTCATATTTATAGGTGATTGATAGGTTAGAAATTTGATCAACAAGTTAGCCATGTATCGCATATGTTGATAGCTTGTGGAACAAGTTAAGTACATGGTGCACATATAGAAAACTTGTCTTGTAAGCTTGACATATGTCTTATAAATTGGACATATATTAGAGGTCTTATAAAACATCATCATATAGCTTTTAGGTAGATAATATATATAGAGACAAGAATAAAGCCTTCTTCACTCTTATCAATGTCTTTTTTGTTCTTATTCTTGTTTCAAGAGTCTCTACTCTTCTTGTCTTTGGCAATAGCTATTCTAGTTTAATAGTATACCATCATTAAGTAATTCTTTATTCTTTTTGAGTGATACAAGAATATTTTGATACTTTGATTGTTTGTGTTTCATGTCCTTGACAATCCATTGAGTACATAATCATATTAATAAAAAATTGGCATAGTAAGTATCAATAAGAGGATATATTAGAAAAATTAAATGAGTTGTAGTATTAAAGATTTTCAAGAGATATAGCTATTATCCACAATAGAAATAATAGTGGATCTCCTAAACTAAATCTATCTAATCAAGTATTATTGACATACTTTCAAGAGGTTATAGCTATTGTCTATAATAGAAACAATAGTGGATTTCCTAAACTATATGTATTTAATCAAGTACTATTAGAATACTTTCAAAAGGCAATACAACTATTCATTAGTCTTACTCAATCCAAAACTATTACTTATTTAAATTCAATGGATAATATCTTTCTTAAATAAGGTATTAATTGCTTCTTCTAAAATAATCATACATCTTTTTTTTATGTAAAAATATCTATGGTAGATAATAAAAGATTATAGACAAACCACTACTCTTCTCAAATCAACAATAGATGTATTGTATACACAAAAAAAGAAATTTGTCATATAGAAGCCACATCCATAAATATTTAATAATTATTATTTTTTTAAAAATAAAAAAAATAAAAATACTTCAAATATTCTACCATTGATTTGGATTATTATATTTAGCTAATAGTTAACACATAAGATAGTTATTACAACTTATTCATGGTATTTGCAACAATATATCAATTATATAAGATATTAATATATTTTTGTGTCAATTTTTTTGTATTGTCTTAGAGTTGTAATACAAATAAATTTTAAGCTAACATAAAAGAATAGTAATAAATATATAGAGGATAAAAATAAATTTTAATAAATCTATCTATTATATTCTTTGCATGCTATAAACAAAAAATTAGTTTAAACACATTATATAATTGTATATGTTTAAAATAAATTTAGAAGTGAACTTCATTTGTTTTTAAAAAATTAGCTTGAAGTATAAAGTTTAGTATCTATAGAAGATTCTTTATGTAATAATAAGATATTTTTGCAGATAAAATTTTATTTAGATTTAAATATTTTTGCTCAATATATAATCATATTGGAGAATTTTACATAAAAGTCATATGGATCTAATAAAATCTATTTATATTAAAAAATATATGAAATAATTTGTACATATAAAAAAATTATCTAATCTAATTTGATAAAATAAGTCTAAGTATTGGAAAGAGTCACATACAACAAATTGAAAAAATAACTAAGATATTGTAAAAAAATTTAGAATATGGCACAAATCATGGATGATATAAAACATGCTAAATTTTAGAATAGACAAAAAAAAATTAATGAAACTTAAGAGCTCAATAATGTAGCATTATAATCTATAAAAAATCAAACTATAATAAATAAGTGATAAAAAATAAGTGGTCTTCTGTGTTAAAGCTCTTCAATTATTAAAAGGTTTTTATACCTAGAAGCCTACTTTGAAAGATTATCAAAAGTATTACCAATGTCTTCTACTTAGGAAAGAAAATCCTTCTTTTAGAAACCTTAGCATTTAAATATAGTAGAAAGTGAGAAGAGGCCATGAAATAGACCATTATTATTATTATTATTATTATTATTTTTATTATATGTCTAAATATGTCAACTCATATCTTAATTCAAACAATTATGAGAAGTATAAAAATATTTTTTTTAATTTTTAATTACTATTTTAAATATTTTTATATTACTTCTTCATTTTTCATAAAAACTAAATCTTAAGATGGATTCAACATATTTATTCTACATAGGAAAAAAATCCATTCCATCTCACTTTTTCCTTTGAGGGCCTTTGGACTAATTTTTTCTTTATATACAACCAATTTAATGAGTTCTTAATATACAACTACTTTTCAATTTTAACCAATCAAAGAATTTGGCCTGAAAATTAAATAAACTTTATTTTGTGTTAAAATAATAAAAAAATAAAAAATAAAAAACATCAAGGAAAATCTAATCCAATCCTCATTGCCCACAAATAACTTGCACCTATATCAAATTGGTACATTCAAATTCATCATAAATCCTTTTTTGAGGCCTCATTGAATGCATGTTCATCAGTCTACTTTTCTACTTTTTCTTTTTTCATTGTACTTGAGTCTTGAGTTTTGACTTCTTTTCCTAAATTCTAGCGAACCTCCGACGTGCGCGGAGACTAAAGAATCAAAGCCGCGGTCACGCGGCGAGATGTCTGAGTACGACACGTGTGATGTCGCGGCGGCGGTGGCGCAGCGCAAGTGGGTGGAGGCGCAGTAGGGCCAGCGGCGCCATCCGCTGGTGTCAGGCTCATCCATTTCGGTAGAACGAGAAGGGCTCGCCTGTCCCCCCACCGCGTGCCGCGCGCGCTACCCTGGGAGCTACTGTATTCAGTACGCAGCGTGCTGGCGTTTCCCCTTCCGTTGCTGCGACGCTGTATTCCCAAAAAGCGATGGTAATAAAGGGAAAGTAGAGACTGCGTAATCCAAAACCTAGTTGGTCTGGTGCCTCGATCTCGCTGCTCAATGACAGGGCTTTATGAACCGGGCGCATGGGCTACCTACGCGTGGTCGGCTTCATTTTACTGCAGGCGTTCATGGCAGATACCACTGCTTGTTAGGGAGAGAATCCCCGATCATTTCAGGTATCTGTTCCTCCGATCAAGTAGACTGTTGATCCGTCCATGTGTTTGTTCAGGAATGTGCGACGTCGGAGAGGAACGGCTCTATGTTTAGAACTTAAAAGATGTGGAGAGTGGTGAGCTTAGCTGGAAGGCACCTAGATTGATGCTATTGAGGGGGGAAGAAACGCCCCTTCCAAACTGTGCAGGAAGCCGGAAAGCCCATCATAGAAGGGTCCAACTTACTGCACATGGACGCGATCACAATCACAGCTCTGTTAAAACAATATGCTGTAATTAAACCTCACTAGTGGTTCGTGTTGGACGTTGACACCCTTCCACCCCTTAATGCCAATTAGAGCTGTCAGGTTCTGTCTCGAAATGAAAAGTATATTGGGAAGAATTTCATGCTGTATCAATCTTTGGTGATTGTTGTAGGAAGGAGCATTGCTCTTCGCTGCTTTCGCCCTGCGTAGAGGCAATTGTCGGGCCGGAATGGCTGCACTGCTTAAGGGGAAGAGTGATCTCTTGGTAAGGCCTAACTTTCAGGAAAGATTACATCGTAAATCGAAGTGTTCTATTCGAGCAGAGAATAGAAGGGAATCACCTACGGTTTAGGGTTTTAGGGCTTAGGGTTTAGGGTTTAGGGTTTTGTATTCGGGGAAACCTACTTCTAGTCAACCTCGTGACAGTTAAGCCACCAATTATAAGTATTTCCAAGTCAACGCGGTGTCCATTCTCGCAGGACCGTTTATGTAGTGTTTGGAACTTGCTGAGAGGTGGGCAGGCATGTGGTTTATCTCTGGCGCAAGAGGAAATAGCGTCTCCAGAGATTCGAGGTGATCAACTGGGCGTCCGCATCCACTTGGGTAGTCCTTTCCCGTCCCGACCCGAGCGGTCGTCTCTCTAATTCAGTCGTGTAAATGACACAATGGCTACGAAGCGGCTTAGAACACAGGACACAGCTCAAAGATATCATTTAGGGGGCGCTGCTGCATCCCTGTTGGGTTGGCCTAGAACAACCGTGCCCAAATGTTCAGTGGGTGGGCTTTTATCTATTCTGGCGTGAATGGTTGCCGAGATCTATGCTGACCATTCAAATCTATCATGGTGACCTGATCGGACCAGCATTATTTAACCAATGGACATGTGCAGGACCTTTTGTTTGACCTTCATTCTGCGCTGGTTCACGATTAAATTTGATTCAGTGATGAACACTACGGGCTCCATCATAAATAGAGTGTGTCAACATCTCACTTCGTAGTTGTTTTTGTCATATGTCTGGCTGTAAATACCTATGAGTATTTGCATACAAGCACTTTGAAAGGTGACTCATTTCTTGATTAGTCTGCGTTTATATTATTTATTTCTAGTTGCAGTTGGGTTGCTATTGCTTATTCTTATCCAAATTTGGTTTGGCTGAAATGATTACGCATTTATAACCAGGGTGAACAAAGTCTAGTGTTCAACTTTTTATAACTTATCTACCTCGAAGAATATTCCTATGCACTGTTTTGGGTTAAAACTCGGCTTTAAAAAGGAATAGGCAAGGATTGGACTATCTCTGTTCAAAAAGCCGCTACGAGGTTGAGATGAGAAATATTTTCGCGTTGAGAACTGTATTCTTGTGTACTGATTTCGATATTTAAATTACTTTAAGCAAGTATACCATTTATCCTTTCTTTAGTGTCAACTCTTCAGGATATATCACTAGTTCTTTCCAAAACAGTGGGCGCACTGTAAGGTTGAGAATGCCTAACATTTTTAGGCCTCACAGAAAATTTTCATTAAATTCTTTCCAACAGCTTGTTTCTCCAGATCATCATCCACATACCATTCATTCCATTCACAAATATGATAAAAAAGAACAGATTTAAGATGGCATGAGATAAGATAATCTCTCCATTTTACAATTGGCAAACTCAAGTACGGATAGAAAATATAAGTTACTATTTATGGATAAGACCATTAAAGAAAGACATTAACGTCTAGTCTGGGTACAGCAACTGGGAGTTCCCAGCGTTGCATATGACATACCGTCAACCAGTTTTATCTATATGAGGAAATACAATCCATAATGGATGCTCTCAAAACTTCGGAAAATCTGAGTTATTAAAAGATCATGGTTATTGATAAAGGAACGATCATGAAGATAATCGAATCGTTAGATCTTCGTTTTGCGGCTAGAGAGATATATACATTAAAACAGTTCAACTTCGTGCTAGAGCAAAGTCATTGCTGGAAAGCTGATAATGGTAATCGATAAGTGGTTCCTTGTCCATTAAGGACGTATTGCATCAAGCACTTTGCAATATACGACTTAGAAGAATACCCAACATTAGAAACTTACTGATTGACGGAATGAAAAACAGTAGGCCACAGTTATCCAACAGCTTCGTCGGATCCCAGCGCATTCTTCAACGCTGCAACAATGTCATTCGTCGGCATGGTCGTCTCCACTGGCTGGAACGCAAACAAGAAAACTTTCAGATCTGCATATCCTGCCCTAAACGTTTTTGGAAGTTACAGCGCATTCGTAAAAGAATTATCAGAATCTTGCACTCGGATGACACCATAGCCGCTAACGAAACGTTTACTGCTGAAGATTAACCTTAATCAACGACATCTAATACATACTAACATAATAGATGAGACATTTACAAGGACATGTAAACAGAGTCGGCCAATTTACAAATGTTTACATTAGTAAGTCAAGCATCCACAGACACCTCGGGTTCTAAGTAATTAGCCACACATGAAATTCTACCCTCGGAATAGACATCTAACGAGTGGACACACAACGTGCACGAACCGTAGAATTGAAACCACTGAACAGGTTGAAAATGTTATGATGTTTGAACTGCACCTTAGCAGTGATGACACATACGAGCCGATGCGCGACCTTAGTGATGCAGCAATGTGTGACATCGAGGTTCATGTGCTCCAAATACTGCAAAATGTTACTTTGGAGGCGGGGCTGGGGCCCGCACACCAGCTCAATGACCACCTGGTGAGGCAAGTCCGCGTGAACCTCTATTTTCTCCAGACAGTTTCGGAGAAGAGCATGAATTTTTGAAAGCTCCTCTTGTGGGAGGGTAGACCTTGGAGTGGCTGGAGGTCTCTCATGTAGTTTACTAGGGCTGCCAGGATACGACTGCAAGACCTCAAAGACCCCTCGCCGGCATCCATTAGCAATATTCCCGACGGACTTAACGGCGACGGCCTGTTGCAATTGCAACCTCCGCTGCTGAAGTACTTCAATACGATGATGCAGATTCTTCACGTGCACAATAGAATCGTCGACTATAGTCGATCTGTCACGCTGAAACCATTTTTTTTAGGTGTTAGCTCCCAAAGATAACACTTAGACCTGAAAAGCAACGCACAATCTCCGAACTCCAAGTTTCCTGCACATGTGAAATGGTACAAGTTTTCCTCCCCACAAGCCCCGAAAATTATTATGGGCCCTTATACATCCACCAAAGACCACTCGCAGAGAAGTAAATTCAGTGATAACCGCGGTTCAACAGGTAGGTATCGAAAAAGTAGAAGAGCTAGTAGTAAGATGGAAGCAGTATTTACTTTCAAACCAATTGGTAGAAGAGATTCCAAGATCGCAAACTTGCTGGTCATGTCATCTCTTCGCTGTCGCTCTCGTAGAATGTGGTCAACTTGCTCAGATGGCCGCTTAGACTTCACCTGTTTTTCTATGATCTTGCGGGGCTTTAGGTTAACTGGACTTAGACCGACTTCCCGCTCTGCTGGCTGGCGCGCGGTCAGGGTTCCCTCCACCCACTGCTCTCTGGCAGCCTGGTGCTGTAACGGCTCAGACGAGATACCGACGTGCATCTCCCCCATCCCCAGGCTGGGAATTGATCCATACAGCATGGACGAGACGGTACTAACCGGGGCATTATAGTGATTCTCTTGATCAATCACCTGCGGCAACACGTCTTCGAGCAGTCCGAGCCCCCGGTCGATGTCCATGGACGGCTGTGAAAACCCCATCGACGTCATACACGCCCCGTACCCCGTCCCGTTCATCAAACCCAGTATATCCGCGTCCTGCAGCACGGCGCATTGATGCGCGACCACCTCCTCCTGCAAGAACGTATTCGGCATGAGGTCGCTCAGCGAGTGCTGCAGCCCCACATTACCACCCACCATCCCATAGCTCTCCCTCCCGTAAAAGTTTGAGATCCTGCCGGGCTGGAACCCGCTTGTACTCAAGCCCATGTTGCGCGCTTCTCCTAGTGTTAACATCACCACCACTTCTCTCACTTCACCAGTTCTAAACCTCAATTCTCCCTCCACAACAACTCTGCCAGAATAGACTACAGTACAACCAACTTTATCCTGCACAACCTTCACACTTCATAACGGAACTGCTCCTATTGCTGCCACACCAACCTCCCCGCCCTCGTCCTTTCCGACCGACTAGTTGTTCTACCTTGCTGTTGCTGTCGTGATGCAGAACAAACGAGATGGCCAGCAACGCCCATGCTGGTCATGCGCTGCGGAGGCAATCATAAAGCCATTCCTCCGAACCCCAATCCCCCAACCTCGTCTCGCCCTCGCGAGCCTACACCGCAAGCGCCAACTGATCCGGACCGGTAGCGAAATACCGATCCGTGTGCCCGCCAGCCTGCAGGGCCCGATGCGGGTCGACGGCCAATCCAACGGCCCAACTCGCCCCTGAGAGCTTTCCGAACGATGGCGAGCGGCACACCGAAAGGGAGGCTCGAGGGTCCGTGGCCTCTGTTGGTGGCTTTTAGTTCTCTGCTCACGACTCTGTCACTCCCTGAGCAACTGGTTATTATCATTAAACGCGACGGTTCGTGGTTGCAATGACGTCATGATGCTCATCAGCCCAACCAGATGCCGCATGCCCATTTCCCATCCATGCATCGGTTCGGACAAACCCCGGTGAATGTAATTCCCCTAAGCGCCGCAGTTCCAGTACCTTTCACATCTCTCACTCTCAGTCTATTATTGTCTCACCTTCAATCCACGTCAACTCGTCCGCTCCTGTGGGGCTAGACCACATGCACCCTAAGCCATCTGAACAAGCATGCTCCATCCTTTCAGTCCGGGAAACTGCTTGAATCGAAGATACAAACTTCGAGACACTGTCGCTGGCCTGCTCAGCCATACAGGAAAAGCACCGCACCTGCAACTTTGAGAACACGAACCAAAGCACGCATTCGAGGAAAAAACAGCCAAAGATAAGAAGTCAAACCAAGTTTTTGAATGTGTATATATATATATATATATATATATGTATGTTATTTCCTTTTACCATCTGTCTTTCAGGATCAACAGGCGAATCTATGGTGCACATCTCGGCCGCTTTCAGCACAGCTCCGGAGCGAGGTTTCCCACTTTTCTTTTGTGATGTGATGTGATGTGATGTGGATTTTCTGTACAAATTTAGTAACATGGCAAAAGCAAGGTAGAACAACTAGCAAGGTAGAACAACAAGCGCAGAACAAAAAAGCAAGGTAGAACAACAAGCGCAGAAACAAAAAAGCAAGGTAGAACAACAAGCGCAGAAACAAAAAAGGCAAACACTGATGTGATGAAGACATGAGATGTTTTGGACGTACAATCTTCAGCCACATTGTGTTGGCATTGTTGATTTCTATTTTTCATGTGTTTTTCCTGTATTCTAGAAAATGTATCTTTTGACCCTTTTGCTGAGAAAGCAGACAGTTCACTTTTTTGGATTCGTCCATAGAAAATTTGGAAAATTGAAGACAGGTTTGGAATACTCTTCTAGGTGGCGACATGATGCACAAAAAGTAATAATTAGATGATTGCACAACTAAACTTTAAAAATATGCACAATTTTTTTTGATTTATTTAAAAAGTTGTTAGTAAAATTGTTATTTATTGATTTAACTATTTAATCTAATATCATTAATTAAATTTTTTTATACATTTATACTTTTTTAAAATAATTGACTGTCTTTAAGTCCTTTAAAAATATTTATATAAAATTTATACTAGCATATATTGAAAATATTAATAATGCTATTTATGATTATTTCTAAAACCAATTTTCAAAAAAATGGTTTTTTTGGCCTACTGTAACTCTAAGTATATACATTTATATGAATTTAATTATATTTAAAAAAATAAATCGAAATAAATCACTAAACCAACCCAATCATATGAAAGTTCAATTGCCGTTGATTTTAGATTCAAGTTTTTGGATTGTGTCGAAACAACATAACTACATTGTGTGAAAAAATTTAAGAATGTGATTCAATGTTGGTTAATTAAATAGAGGAAAGCCAAATGTATAGAACCTCAATTAAATGTAAGAAAACTAATTTTTTTTAATAGAAATTTTCTGAATTTTTGACTGAAACAAAAAATTAAAAAGTAAACAAATATTCTAGACTCATGTTTATACATTAGTTGGAACTACTATCCCCTTATAAAGGTGAGTCTTTTATCTCTTCTATTGGTTCTATAAGAAATCAAGTTCCAACCTATTAAAATTTTATATTTTCCAAATAGCAAAGAAATCTACTCTCTTATAATCCAAAATAGTAAAAACTTGATTCTATCAATCTATGTCATAGAAAATATCATATATATTTCTATTGATTATCTTATAATATATCATAAATTAAAATATCATAATTTTATTAAATTGTCTAATTGATATTCTAATTTATTAATTTTTATTTTAAAAATATAACTAATGTTGTATTTAGATTCTTATATAGGTGGTCTAGATAATTACATAAAATTTTAAATATACATTTATTTACTATTAATATATATTTTTTGATAATATAGATAAATATTAATATTTTATCATTATTTATATTCAAATTGACAACTTTTTTTTCTTGAATTATATTTACAAACTCATTCTTTGAACTACAAACAAAATTACTTTATAATGTGCAAAAATAAATTCAAATTTGTGTTTACTTAAACATTTCAAAAAGGTAATTATACTACTTGTATAAAAAAAATTATATTATAAAAGATCTTAAAAAGAAGTGATAAAGATTTTCATAAATATACATATTTATACCCATATCAATATACTTGTGTGTCCAAATTTTCAAATTGAATGGCACATATGAGATTTCTTACAGAATTGTAATTTTTAGTTGAATAAAATCAATTTAAAACTTTCTTATACAACTTGTGTATTGTCTGTAAAGATTTCTAGTAACATCAGAAGAAAGTGGATTGACTAGAACACTTATTATAACCAAAAAAATTAAGTTGCAAATGATAGCCTGTAAAATAATGATAAAATCAATCTCGTGGGATTCAACAAGAATACACTATGTGTGTTCTATAAAAATATTGTGTGGTCAAAATGCATAAAATTGTTCTTTGATTGCTCTTATTACGCATTTTTACATGCATGTTGTGCAGTCAACAATATTTGCTTCATATAAAAACTGAGTCTACTATTGTTATAAATATTTCAAAAGTAAATAATGAATGTAAATTAATGGTAAGAACCATAATATTTACCGTTTCTTTTCTATTATCAAAAAGAAAAGAGAATTATGAATAATTGGAGTTTATTACATGATTAAATATTTCTTAATTCAACATCTTGATCAACTTGTTTCTCTTCTTTTCGTTCAATGAATACAATATCTAGACTACAATGCCTAGTAAACGTCCTTTCCTTATCGTCTCTTTTTCATCTACAACAGAAAGACCTTTATTCACATCAAACAATCCAAGCATGCTGCCTTCAGGGTGTCACGATCAGTTCTTGTCACTGGTGGAATCCACATCGACTCCGACGTGGACTTCGTGACTGGGATGGGACTAGTCGCGATGGGTTATTACCAGTGGAACTTACGGCCAATTCAATTGAAACAGTGACCAGCGACGGGAGCAGGCGCACCTGGATCTTTACTCGTGGAATCCACGTGAGATCCGACGTGGAAAGATGAGTAGTAATGGCTCGATGGGTTGTAACTGGTGCAACTCGCGTGGAATCATACGTGGATATCACGACTGGGAGTACAGGGCAGCTGGCAGAGCGCAGAAGGTTCGGCGCCTCCAGCGACTGCAGACCTCGGCCACGAAAGAATCGCACCCTTGGACACGAAATAGAGCTCTTCACGACCGCGGAGGAGCGATGCGACACCCGCATGGAGAATGGAAAGCAACAGAAGGAACCGGTGCCCATGGTCTCCGCGGGAACTGGTTGCCCCAGTAGCCACGATATGCTTCAGAGCAGGCCCCAGTCTGCGCCTGCAGTGGCCGAATCGCACTGGGTTATTGTTCAGCTTTCAGCGATTCTCTCTCCTGTGAAGCAGACCTAGGGAGGAGTCCGTCAGAAGATGGAGAGCTACTAAGTGACTCCGGGACGTGTGCAAGGGGATATTAGTCTGCGGACAGAAATCCGCTGCACCAGAGCTCATGGATCACGCGCCTGTCGTCGGTCCTCCCACCTGGACTTTGTGCAATCCTGGCTTCCTTTATTTAATTGCATTCGAGTTGCGCGCCGTGAAAAACTGAGGGTTCTATTCTCTGAGGGGCACAACCGAAACGGATCACCTGCAAGGGTTTCTGACTCCTGTCACACATTCGGTGTGTCCACGACTGCGGCTTACCTTTTTTTTTTTTTTTTTTTTTTTTTTGACACAACTGGGATAAACCCGTTGCATACATAAGAAAAAAGGATACAACAAGACTACCTAGGCCTTAATATCCTTTGAGGGCAGGTTTAGGAGTGCACACTATGTTACAAAATTACTTGATCCTACCGTTCTTAGTACTCATTTTTTGACTGTGTAATGGGACAATTGGGAGCAATCCTAATATTTCAAAGCATTTTCATTCCTACACATTTACCTAAGATTGCTTTGGCTATCCAAATCCTATGTCATCTTTTTGAGACGATTTTAATTTCTAAACGTAATTTAAAATTTTTCTTCCATATAAATTTCCACATCATATATTTATATTTTTAGAGATTAGTCTATTTAATTTGTCTCATCTGGGTGTTACACCAAAATTCTCCTTCAAAAGGTATAGTATTTCTTTGGATCTATATTATCCATAGGAATTTCTATAGGACCTTGAATCTTTTGAATTTAGGAATAAACTTGGATGTCAAAATTGCTTGATGCCATGTGAAGGCTTTCTAAGGTCCATACTTACATAGATGAGAATTTAACTTATATATAAAAGAGATTGACTAGTTCCATACTCTTCATATTTATTTGCACTTCTAGAATCTATATAAAATAGTTTCATGTGTCTTAAGAGAGCAAAGAATATAATAAGAAGAGATGTCTTTACTTGCATAAGCCTGCCATATATTGACTGCCATTCCTTTATGCCATATGAGGCACATTAAGATAGCTTCCTTTTTGGCCATATGTTTGAACCACATATCTTTTCCATCAAATTTGAAATTTTAATTCTAATGGATTTTGACATTTGGTTGTTGCAAGATTCTATGGAAGTTGATTTTTAAAAAAAAAAATTTTACCAAATTTTGTAGAATAGATCATTAAAATAGAACTTGTGTACCTGTCAAAGACAATAACTGGATGAAGTCAAATAAACAAGTGAGACCTCTCTCAAAGAAATAAATATAAAGAAATATATATTAAAAAGAAACTGGAATGGCTAATGCCAAAAGACAAGAAAACTAGAGACCCTTGAACTAGACTGGAAACAAGAAAGGAGTTGACAAGAGTGAAGAAGACTTCACTCTTGTCTCTATTTATACTATCTACCTAAGAGCTAAGTGGCGACGTTCTATAGGACCTCCAACACGTGTCCAATTTACAAGACACGTGTCCAAGTTGCAAGACACGTGTCGAACTTGCAGGGTAAGTTTCCTATATGTTCGCCACGTATTTAGCTTGGTCTTCAAGCTACCAACATGTGCGACATGTGGCTAACTTATTGACCAAGTTTCTAATCCAAAAGTCTACTATGGACACTTATAAAGTCAAAGCAGCGTCTATGAAGTTTCTAGGAAGTTTCTCTAAAGATATTATGGAATTAACCTGCTTTTACCTTCTTTTATCTACTTCTATCTGATCATATAGGTAACTATGTATATGTCCGTGACATTACCCCCCTTTAAAGGACGAGTTCCACGAGGAGCGATGATTACATGTGTAGAAAGTCTAAGATGCGACGAATAGTATTTGCCACATATTCTGATCTTTGTTCTCTTTGAAGGTAATTGATGGGTCCTCTCAGCCATCGATAGTGTCCCATTCCAGGACGAGAAGACCACCATGTTATTTGATCATTGTTGTGACCTTCATAACTTTCTTTAAATGTCACATCTGGAACACCGTCAGGAGTTGTTCCTATCTCCAATAAAATCACCAAACATCGAGAATCTCTTCCAAGGTCGTGATACCAAACATGTTGTATCTCGCCATCTATTCGAGGAAGAACATGTCCTTCTTGAAGAACTTCATCTCGGTTGCGTCGTCTTGAAGGTTGTGACAGTCGCAATGTCTCGTCCGGTAGGTCAGCAAATGAAGGCTCTTGAGTCAAATCCGCTGGCTGTTGATTCTCCATCTTCTTAGCGTCACAAAATACAAAGAAGCTACAAACAAGGATAGAAAGTTGAATGTTATCTTGCCTACATCTTGTTTCTTTTATAGGAAAAGTCTTCATCTTGGTTTCGATGGATGTTGTTGATAAAAGGTCTCCACCTTCCTCATTGCATTCGCCAGATTTTTTGCTGGTTTCCATGTGGTTTCACTAATATCGTATCCGTGCAGTAAATAAAGATATTCCAACCTATTTAAGTAGCCTTGAATCTAGACTTCTTCCTTCAAATTCGTCATTATTGTTCCTTCTATAAGAGAAAACAATTCAATTAACTCTTCTTTGGTATAGTTGATATCTTATATGGTTCGAAGACCGCGTGGAATCTGAGTGGATCTTCATGAACTGTTGGAATTATGTCGATATGCGGCCCCGGATTAATATGTTAATCTGAAAAGGTCAGCTTCGATAGTCAACTTAATAAAAGATCGTAGTCTTGATATTACGACGAAGTAGCCATACCTTGTTGCCTACATTGAGTTGTGGTTGTTCCTTTCGATACGCATCAGCGTTTATCTTTTGTCGTTCTTGAGCTTCCTTTAATTGTGCCTTCATTGTTGTATGTAGTTCTGACAAATGATTTACCAAGTCTTCCGCCGCAGGATTGTCAACTTTTGAATAGTCAAAAGTATCAAGTCATGGATGGTAACCATAATTGGCAAAGAAAGGTGTTTGTTGTGTAGAAGAATATATCGTATTATTATAAGCAAACTCTGCCAATGGTAAAAGAGTTGTGCAATCATCTTGTTGGTAGTTGATGGTACATCTCAAATACTGTTCTAAGACTTGATTTACGCGCTCCGTTTGTCCATCAATTTGAGGATGGAAAGCTGAAGATAGCTTTATATCCACCTTTAGAATCTTGAAAAGCATTCTCCAAAATCTCAATACAAACTGAGTTCCCCTATCCGATATAATATCCTTAGGTAATCCATGATAGCGGTAGATATTGTCAAGGAAAAGCTTAGCTGTTTCTTTGCCTGTGATAGATTTTTTACATGGTATAAAATGTGCCATCTTAGTGAAGCGATCTACTATCACGAATATAGAGTCATACGAACCTAAGTTTGGAAGATCCGTGATAAAATCCATAGACACAGAAGACCATGGTTGTTCTGGAATGGGTAATGGCTGAAGAAGTCCGTAGGGTCGATGGCGAGGAGTTTTTGATCTTGAACAAACATCACAAGTTTTTACAAAATCTTTGACTCCCTTCCACATTTGAGGCCACTAAAAATCTCTAGATATCAACTCTAGAGTCTTATTGTATCCAAAATGTCCTGCTGTTGGGAAGTCATGACGAGCTTGAAGAACACGTAATCGTGCTTCACCTTCTGGAACATATAAGCGCCCTTCGAAATAGAGTAGATTTTTCTTGAACTCAAACTTTGAAATATCATGAGACTTAGAAGAATTATTCTTAATTTCATGAATAAGAAGATCTGAGGACATACTTAACTGGACTTGCTTGAGAAAAGTTGAATCAACAATTAATGTTGATTTTGTTGCTTGAAGATGAAATTGCTCCGGCTTCAAGAGAGTCGTTCTTTGTTGATCAAAAGTTGCATCTCCTTCTTTTGGTGCAAGATAAGAACGTCTAGAAAGTGTATCGGACAGACCTTGTTGTTTTCCTAGCCGATATATAATAATGAAATCGAATCTTGATAGAGACATGCTCCAATGAGCCTGACGACGATTCAACATGCGTGCTGACATGAAATACTCGAGGTTCTTGTGATCCGTATACACGGTGACTGGACTAGAAGCGCCTTCTAGATAATGACACCATTCTTGAAAAGAATCCACAATTGCGAGAAGTTCTTTATCGTGGATTTTGTAGTTGATCTCTGCTGCCAAAAATTTCCTGGAATAGAAAGCTACTGGATGGAGTTTATTATCTGTTCCCATTTGTGACAATACTGCGTCCAAAGCAAAGTCAGATGCATCTGTTTCCATAAAGAATGCCTTGGAAAATCAGCGATCTGAATTGGTCGCAGTAAAGCTATCTTAGCTTAGATGATACTTACGCTTCTTTCTCCCTTTCGAGCTTGTCGCACAAGTCAAACGTGTAAGTGGGGTTGCAACTTGAGAGAAGTTCTTGATGAAGATTCGATAGTAATTGGCAAATCTTAAAAAACATTGTACATCCCTTACTGTTTTTGGAATCTTCCAATCCATGATTGTTTGGACTTTCTTAGGATCCATCATGAGGCCATCATTCGAGATGATATATCCTAAAAAGTCAACTTGAGTAGTGTGAAATACACACTTTTCCATCTTGGCATACAATCCTGTTTCTCTGAGTTTTTGTAAGACATGACGAACATGTGTTTCGTGCTCTTCTACGTTCTTAGAGTAGATTAAAATGTTGTCTAGGTAGCAGACAACAAAATCATCTAAGAATTCATGAAAAACATTGTTCATGAGATGTTGGAAAGCAGCTGGTGCATTTGTGAGTCCAAAAGGCATAACATTATATTTGAAATGTCCATACCTTGTTCAAAATGCAGTTTTCCACTCATCTCCTTCTTTAATACGAACCAAGTTGTATGCTCCTTGTAGATCTATTTTTGTATAGATCTTAGCTTGATTTAGTTGATCAAGAAGTCCAGAGATTAAAGGTAGTGGATACCTGTTCTTGATAGTGATCTTATTAAGTCCGCGATAATCCACACACATTTGTAATGATCCATCTTTTTTCTTCACAAATAGAATTGGAGCTCCTACAGGAGATTTGGAATGGCATATGAAGTTCTTGGCCAGATTCTCTTTAATATACTCCTTGAGTTCAGCCAACTCATTTTGTGATAAATTATAGATTGGTCCAAAAGGAGGCTGAGATCCCTCTTTGAGATCAATCGAATAATCATATGGGCGATGCTCCGGAAGAATATCAGCATTCTTCTTCTCAAAAACATCTTGATAGTCTCGGTATTGGCTTGGAATGCCACTTGAAGCCTTTCTACTATCAGAAATGGGTGTTGCATAAATAGCAAAAGTTGATCCTTCTTTTGCTGCATATATAAAAGCTTTTACACCTATAAGTACAGGTTTTACTGTACCAAGCTTGTAGCTTTTTATTGGATCGGTAGGATGTTTAATAATATCTTGGGAAAAGTCAAGTCTACGAGAATTCCAATCTATTTGAGGGTTATATTTTTCTAGCCATGACAAACCTAGAATAACTGGATTAGATGGAGATTTAATTATATTAAAGATTCTGTCGTATATAACCATACATTATTCTTTTTATAGAGACCATAGGACGAGTTTCGTGAGTGACATCTCACGAGACCCGATGGATTTAGGGTTCAAATACAGGATTAATAGGATTTAGGTTTTAGTATTACGCAAGGTATTTTTAGGATTAACGGAAATTGTTAAATTAAAAATCATGTCTGACTCACCAGATCTAATAAAATGACTCACGTAATTTTTTGGTCCTAAATATACATCTATCATAAAACAAGGAGAGGGTTCTGAGGAGAGAATAGGACCTTTACTGGGAATTGTACAGGGTTCCAGCTGCACGGTCCCTATTGTAGCTGGACAAATTTGTTTTCCGACATGTTGTCTTCTTTGACAGCCGTACTCCTCATTTTGTAGTTGCGACGTTTCTTTGGACAATGTTGAGCAGTGTGCTTAGGTTCTCCACAATATAAACATAATCCTTCTTGACGACGACGAATCTTTTCTTGTTCAGTAAGAGGTTTAAAACGTACTGCATCAATTTGCATGTCTTCTATTTCCGAATGTACGTTTTGTGAGGATGTTGATGTTGCCGTTGAATAATAACGTTGAGGCTCCCTTGTACGACTCTTGGATCGAAACTCAAAAAGTCAATTGTCACACTTCACAGCAAAATCAATTGCTTGGCTCAATGTTTGAGGATTAGATAAATTAAGCATTAATTTTTTTTACCTCATATTGTAATCTGTAGAAAAATTGACTGATGAGTGCAACATCGTCCCACTTGATGTCGGTCGCAAGTTGTCAAAATTGTGAAGCGTATAATGACACTGATCGATTGCCTTGTCGTAGGATGCGAATCTTGTTGGTTGCAACACGAATTGCATCATGTTCTCCATACATCGATCGAAATTCCGCAAAAAATGCCTTCAAATTATCCAATATTGGATCACGTCATTCAAGAAAAGATGAAAACCATGATAAGGCAGGGCCCGAAAGTAACATTCCAATAAACCTAACTTGAGATCCTTGCGTAGGATAACTCTGAGGTTGAAGTTCGATCACCAGTTATACTTGATTGATGAATCCTCGAAACTTAGATCTTGTGCCATCAAACTTCTCAGACAAACTGATTTTTGGTTCTCTAACGTTTGAACGGTGCTCCATCATCGGTGAGGTAGCATGGTTTGGTGTAGATATTGACATAGCTCCAACCATCTCTACATCTTCACTTCCTGCTAATCTCGATGCTCTTTATGGTGGTAAACTGAGTTGATGCATTGCAAGCATTAGTTCTCTCATTTGCTCTTGCATTTGTGCCATTGCATTCTTCATTTCCGTAAGCTCTGCCATGATAATATAATAGAAAGGAAGATGTCTACTCTTCTTACTTCAAGAAATACGGAACACACACTCAAAAGAAAAAAATTCTAGAAACAATATCAATTTAGAAGTGGGTACTCCACAACTTCTAATATGCTTATGTCTTATCAAGAGAAAGGGGTAATCCACTCTTAATCAAGAAAAGACAAAGCTCTGATATTGTATGTGTACTCTTGTCAATCTGTCAAGGACAATAACTGGATGAAGTCAAATAAACAAGTGAGACCTCTCTCAAAGAAATAAATATAAAGAAGTATATATATTAAAAAGAAACTGGAATGGCTAATGCCAAAAGACAAGAAAACTAGAGACCCTTGAACTAGACTGGAAACAAGAAAGGAGTTGACAAGAGTGAAGAAGGCTTCACTCTTGTCTCTATTTATACTATCTACCTAAGGGCTAAGTGGCGGCGTTCTATAGGACCTCCAACACGTATCCAATTTACAAGACACGTGTCCAAGTTGCAAGACACGTGTCGAACTTGCAGGGCAAGTTTCCTATATGTTCGCCACGTATTTAGCTTGGTCTTCAAGCTACCAACATGTGCGACATGTGGCTAAAGACCAAGTTTCTAGTCTACTATACAAGTCAAAGGATTTCTAGGAAGTTTCTCTAATATTATGGAATTAATCTGCTATGTATAGTTCTATGATCATATATAACTATGTATATGTCATGACAGTACATGTCTTTTCTTTCAACTTTAAAATTTGAAACTTTAATAATCTCTATTACTTTGAAAATCCTTCAATTATTGTATTATGGGCGTTTTTAAGGTTTTCTTATCTTTAAACTAGAACTAAAGAAAGGTTATTGTAAAAAAAAAATTCTTAATTAATTATCAATTTAATAAATTAGAGTTATAAATTATCTTAGGAGAATAAAGTATCCATCTTTTTCAATACTTTATAATATACTTTGAAGTTAGAAGACTACAATTTAATGCTTATCTTCTTGTATCTTATATAAGTCTATATAATCTTTTAATTTTGGAATCGGAATACTCATAACTAATCTTTGTTTCTACTCAATATAAAAAATAATGATATATTTCTAACATGGAAGATCTTCTATCTAAAGGTCAAAATTTGATTCTACTTCTTCTTTAATAAAGAAGTATTATAAGTCATAATTATAGATGTTACAAATTTGTTGATTCCTCTCTTATAGAAAAATATAATTATTTGAGATTGAATAATTATCCTAATAATAGATATTTATTTGGCCTATCATAAAAACCCACCATATATTATAGAATCAATTAATTTATTTAAGTTTCAAGTAGAGTAGAATCTTAGCCTATGTGTTATTTTTATTTTTATTTTTATTTATCTTAGATCAATTTATTGAGTTTGATGTCTATTTGTGGTTGGAAATAAAGATTCATTGAATTAAGCTACTATTTGGTTTTGGCTTAAAAGATTCCTTGCATTAATTTTTTATTAATAATATATTAAATATTGGAACTACTAAGTATATAGTTTTTATTATCTATATACATAATAAAGCAATTATAGCTTCTTTGAGGTCTATAATACCTAGGCTTCTTTTTTCTTTAGACTTATATCCTATGCTATTTTGATATGTGTGAGTCTTTGTATACTACTTCAAATAAAATTTAGAATTATTGTTTTTAGATAGCAAATAGCTTTTAAAGAATATGCCCAAATAGATGTAAAAAAGTATAAAGAGGAAAGGAAGAAATTATTGACTATAATAACCTTACTTATTATATTGAGCCATGTAGCATATCAATAATTTATTTTTTGTACTACCAATAAGTTGCCAATTTTGTTGAATTTATCTCCAATCTAGATGCTTGACTAAACTTGTATAGAATTTCTATTAAATTAGTTTCTAATTCTTCATTTCTAAATATTATTAGCCATCTGTTATTGTGTTGTAATACAACTATAGGATAAAAGAACAAAAGAAGACTTATATTATAAAGAGACTTAGTTGAAGACTAAAATTATTTTAAAAAATTAATTTAAATAAAATAAAAAAAATAGAGAAGTAATAAAAATATTTAATATTGATATTGTCTTTTTATAAAAAAAACTTCTATTTACTTTGTAGGACCATAAACAAGACAAGATAAGGTAGATTAGCAAAAATACTACTATAGACATCTTAAGATTAAAGTGAAGGGTAGTTTTTGATAAAAATTATCTAAGAAATCCTTGGATTGATATCCAAATAAGATTAGTTGTACACTAGGATGAAAACTAAACTCTAAAGTATAAAACCATGCACCTACGGCTGTCACGGATGATAGTATGTTAGCAAAGAAATAAAGAAAAGATCACAAAATTAGAATAATTTCAAGAACAAAGAAGTAGATGGAGAAGAACAAAGAATTAAATCATTGATAAAAAGAAGAGACTAGATTGATATCAAGAAACAAGGCAATACTTTGGATCACTCCAAGACTTGTATTGGCAAGGCTGAGATGCATCTTGGTCTTATTTCTTATTTATACTACAAGGCCTATATCCTATTGAATCTTTTAAAAATATCTTAGAAGATTCTAGAAGACTAAGGAAGATTTTAAAAAACTAGGACAACTACAAGAAGACTAAGGAAGATTCTAAAAAATTAGGACAACTTCAAGAAGACTAAAGAAGATTTTAAAAGATTCTAAAAGATTTTAGAAGCCTACTAGAGATTTTAAAAGATTAAAAAAGATTCTAAAAGATTCTAAAAGACTATAGAAGATTTTTAGAAGACTATAGAAGGTTGTAAAAGATTTTGGAAGATTTTTAAAAACTATGGAAGATTCTAAAAGACTACAAAAGATTTTAGAAGACTACAAAAAGTTTTAGAATGTGGTGACTTAAAATATATCCATGACATCACCTCCCCTTTTAATGACGAGTTCCATAAGGGGCCAAAGTGATTTGATGAATAAATTACATACGTAAGAAATCTAAAATTTGTCTTTTGTTTGTTGATTATCGGTTGAATAGGACCCTTGAGGTAGTATCAATGACCTCCAAATATAACCTTTGTTATACTAACGTCCTATCTAAGAATTTGCTCTTTATTGTGACCTTTAAAATATTCTCCAAATATAATTTTTGATCCACTTGGAGTCATCCTTCCAACTTCAAAGAATATCATCAAAGTTTGGGCATTTAAATTAAGATTTTTGTGATGAGGCTGTATCTCCAAAGACTTCAAACATAGCTTTACTTGACATTGGAATACTCCTTCTTCGCTTTGTTCATGTTCTTTAAATCCCGCAGAGTGTCAAAGTTACAATGGTTCTCTAGCCGCTTGTGTGACAAAAGAGTCTTCTGATTTTTGTTCCTACAATTTCTTTGAAATGCAAAGATTTGATATGATAATTAATAAGCTTCTAATAGAATCTATTCTATCTTAGAAAAAATGACTATATACAAGTGAAGGTCTTGGCATGACTCTTTTCTTTTTATATTGGTCTTTTGTTGTTGGTAGAAAAGTGTCATACAGAAGCCAAAAAATATTGGTATCCACAAAATCTTTACTGGTGATTGAATCTAGGTTTTCTAGTATATCGTTGATAGAATTTACAAACTTTCTCAGGTGTATTTCTAAGGTTATTTGAAGATTTTTATGTTCTTTTGTTAACTCCATAGCTCTTCCAATAAATGAAACATTTCAATTATCCATGTCTTATATGCAAATCCAATATTTTATCTACTTCGTATTCTAGCTCTTGATTGATTTCAACCAAGGTTGGTAGTAGAAGATTTTTTTTAACAATATTTGATTTATAATAGATTTTTAATAATAAGACATAGAAGATTGGATAAATATGCATGCTATTTGATAATTCAACATGAAAATTTATTGGATTTACTTGGTGTAGAATTATAAATAGTCAAAATCTTTGATAGTCTAATTTCTGTGATGGTCGATTCGTTTGTATATTTTGCTGGATTTGCGAGATATGATCTTCTACCTTAAACTTTGAATGGTTCTTGTGATGAATCTCTACATAGTCTTTATATCAATCTTGAGCTATTTGCAGTTAGAATTTTAATTCTTCATGGATGGCTTTTAAGTAAGTAAATATTTTATGCAACAATATTTTTCACATCTTTAATTCAAAATAGATCTACTTTAGGATAGTATGCATAGTTTGAAAAGAATGGATTTTATTTTATTGAAGAATATTTGGAGTTATTATATGCAAACTCCGCCAATAGTAGGAGGCCCATCCAATCATCTTATTGATAATATATACTGCAATAAAAATATTGTTTCAGATTGATTCATTTGTTCTATTTGATCATTGGTTTGAGGATGATAAGTTGATGAAAGGTTGATCTTAACCTTTAAAAGTTGAAATAGTCATGTCTAAAAATTTAATATAAATTGTAATCTTTGAAGGCCATGTATTCAATAAATATTATCAATAAAAAACTTGGCCATTTTTTTTTCAAAAATAGTCTTATTATATGGGATAAAATATATCTTTTTGATAAAACAGTCTACCACCACAAAAATTGAGTTTTTTCTATTCAAAATCAGGAGATCTATAATAAAGCCCATAGATAATGATTGCCATAGGCTCTTAGAAATTAGAAGTGGTTGAAAAAGTCCATATGGTTGGTGCCTTAGGATCTTTACTCAAGCACAAATTTTACATAATTAGATGAATTCTTTCACCAATTTCCACATTTGAGGCCACCAATGGTCTCTTGATATTAATTTCAAGGTCTTATTGAAGCCAAAATGTCCAACTGCTTGAAGGTCATGTTGTGCTTGAAGAATTTAAAGTCTTGTAGGGCCTAGAGGAACATATAAGAGATCCTTGAAATATAACAATTTGTCCTCGAACTTGAAATTATTGTTTTCTTTCACATGTATATTTTTTAGACATTGTTGAATGCTCTATACAAATGGATCTATCTTCATTGCTCTTTGGATTTCTATCTTGAGAGTTGTATCTATATAGGTGATATTGTCAATGTCTTCAATTGCAAATTAGACGGCTTCAACATGATTGATTTTTTTTGATCCAATATAATGTCTCTTATTTTTGTCATAAGATATGATTATCAAGAAAAGGCATCTATTTTTCTTTGAAGTTTTTTTGAAGAATATGTAATCATTAAATTAAACCAGGATAATGACTTGCTCCATCATGCTTGCCGATGATTCAAAACTTGAGCATTCATAAAATATTCTAATTTTTTATGGTTAGTATATACCATGATTTTGTGTTGAGCCTCTTCAAGTAAATGGCACCACTCTTCAAAAGCATCAATAATTACTAATAGTTCTTTGTTATGAATCTTGTAATTGATCTTTACAGCTGAAAATTTTCATAAGCGGAATGCTACTAGATATAGTTGACCATCATCACTAGTTTAAAAGAATATAGATCCAAGTATAAAATTTGAGATATCTATTTCTAGAATAAATGGTTTTGTTGGATCTGAATAGATAAGTATAGGAATTGAAGTAAAAGATTCTTTTAGCTTCTTGAATGCTTCTTTAGCCTTATCATTCTAAATAAATTTTTTCTTGCTTATAAGTTGTGTTAATGGAGCTATAATCTTGAAATAATCTTTGATGAAGATTATATAATAATTTATGAATTCCAAAAAATATTATACATCATTGATTGATGATGGTTGTTTTCACTCTATAACAATTTGTATCTTCTTTAAATCTATAGAAATTCTATTTTTAAAAGAAATATGTTCCATAAACTTGACTGATGGTTAATAGAAAGAGTACTTTTGTCAAAGACACAAGAATACAGAACAAAGAATTTGAAATTAAGATAGGATTTCCAGAAGAAAATCAACAAAAACTTGGTTTAAACAGATGAATACACAAACAACATATATATACTCCTATCTAGGACACTTCATGAATAGCTACCATCAGACCAAGAAGCTTCTCAAGTAGCTTCTATCAATTGGAAAGCTTCTTGAGCTCCTTCCATTAGCTGAGATGCTTCTTGAGCTCTTTTCACTAACTAGGAAGCTTTTTGATCAATTTTCATTAACTAGAAAGCTTCTCAACCGACTTTCATTAATTCAAGAAGCTTCTAAAATATCCTAGAAGATTTTGTGAACCTCCAAAGTAAATGTCCCTAACATCACCCCCCTCTCTAGCGACGAGTTCTAAAAAAATCTCAATCTCACTACATATATAAAAAATCAAGAATACACTATACTACTGAAGCTATGTATTCTGTTCTTTGTTCTTAGCCAATAGGTTCTACTGGTCCATGAAAAAATCACCTATGGCCTTGAACTATTATCTTTGTTGTTGAGATATTCCATCTGAAGATCTTGTCTTCATTGCGGCCTTCAAAACATCCTCCAAACAAAATCTAAGGACTAAAATGATTCACCTTTCCAAACTCAAGCAATATTACTAAAGCTTGAGCATTGGAATCGAAACTTGCACGGTTGGGTCTTGCTCCTAATAGCTCTAAACAGGGTTGTAGTTGGCATTAGAATGTGTTGTCTTCACTTTGTTCTATTGAAGGTTGTGAAATCTATATTAGTTCATTCAAAGCTTGCTTCACGAACAAATCTTCTAAGTCTTGTTTTCTCAATACTTGAAGATTTGACATGGTGACTAGCTTGCTTCTACTATTCTTTTCTGAATGACTACATATTGATGAAGGCTTTAGTTTAACTCTCTTCTTCTTTATGAATATTCTGTGGATCTAATCTTCATTAAGAAGTTATCATCGAATATGTTTGGATTTGTAGGAATAGAATTGATGAAATTCTAGTATCTTTTAAGGCGCATTTGCGAGATTTGTAGCTGGTTCCCATATGCGCTCATTAATGTTATAGTCCCGCCAATGGACAAGATATTCCAATTTGTCCCATCTTTGCCATGAATCAAGTACCTTTTCAACCTCGTTTTCTTTGCGGTCTTCAATTTCAATACTAGGCAGCGATTGTTGTATTCTTCCTAGAATACGCGATTTTCTATAAGGTTCTAAGAGAGAGACATGAAAAACTGGATGTACCTTCAAGGCAAATGGTAATTCCAAGTGATATGCCACTGGATTGATTTGATCAGGATAAAAAATAGCTCCAACCTTCGATAGTCCAACTTATCGCATGACCACTTAGTCTTGATATTTCATCAAAGAAGCCATATCTTATTTCTAATATAAAAAATAGGTAGTTGATTCCTAAATTTATCTGCAGATGCCTTATAAACATCTTGAGTTGCTTGTAATTGAAGCTTCAAGGTTGTTTGGTATTCCGATAGCTATTTTGTAAATCCTTTGGCAGCTAGATTGTTGTTCTTTGGCGTGCTCTACAAGTCAAGCTTCAGATGATATCCATAGTTGGAGTAAAACGATTTTTATAAAATTGAAGTATGAATAGTATTGTTATATGCAAACTCCGCTAATGGTAGATATGAAGTCCAATCATCTTATTGATAATTAATGCTACATCATAAATATTGCTTCAACACTTGATTAACTCATTCTATTTTGTTATCAATTTGAGGATGAAAAGCCAAAGAAAGTTTAATATCTACGTTTAGTATTTCAAAAAGATATTTCCAGAACTTAGATATAAACTGGGATCCTTGAGCAGATATGATATCATCTAATAAACCATAATATTGATATATATTATCGAGAATAAGCCTTGTCATTTCTTCACTAGACATAGTTTTTTTATAAAGGATGAAATGAGCCATCTTTATAAGTTGATCAACTACTACAAAGATACTGCCTAATGAATTGGATGGCGGTAGATCTGTAATGAAGTCCATTGAAATAGAGGACCATGACTGTTTTGGAATGGGTAAGGCTTGTAACAGTCCATAAGGGCGATGTCGAGGATTTTTGGACCTTGAACAAGTGTCACAAGGTCTTTTACTTCCTTTTACATTTTAGGCCACCAAAAATCTTGAGAAATAAGTTCCAAGGTCTTATTAAATCTAAAATAATATGCAATAGAAAAGTCATGGCAGGATTGAAGAACGCGTAGTCGTATTGGTCCTTCTGGGATACACAAATGTTCATCAGAGCATCGAAGATCTTCTTCAAGTTTGAACTTATCAGCATTTTCTTTCAAGCATTGCTTGACATTAAAAACCAAAGCATCATTAATAGTTGTAGGATGCACCTCATTGAGGAAATTAGAATCCATAGGCACTAATGCAATAGTAGCACAAAGGCGGAATTGCTCTGATTTTAACAAAGTTATATATTGTTGATCAAACGTAGCCTCTCCTATTCTTGGCACAAAATATGATTTTTTTGATAGAGCATCTGACAATCCTTATTGCTTCTCATGAGAATAAGTGATGATAAAGTTGAATTGAAATAGCGACATATTCTATCGAGCTTGGCAACGATTAACAATCCAAGTTGATATAAAATATTCTGAGTTCTTGTGATCCGTATATATAATTATAAGATGTATTGCTCTTTCAAGAAAATGATGTCATTTTTGGAAAGAATCCACAATAGCAAGAAGTTCTTTATTGTGGATTTTATAATTAATTTTGGCAGCAGAGAACTTTTGAGAATAAAATATAACAAGATAGAATTTGTCATCTATATCCATTTGTGAAAGTATGGCCTCTAGTACAAAAACTGAAGCATCAATCTCTAAATAGAATGCCTTTGTGAAATCTGTATGCACTAATATTGGAGCTGTACCAAATGGCATCTTAAGATCTTAGAATGCTTTCTCTGCTTGAGGTTCCTATTCTAACTTGTCCTTACATGTGAATTGAATTAGAAGGGCAATAATTTGAGAGTAGTTTTTGATGAAGATCCGATAGAAGTTAGCAAATCCAAAGAAACATTGTACATCTCTCATAGTCTTTGGAATGACCCATTGCATAACCGCCTCTACCTTCTTGGGATCCATTGTCAAACCCTCAATAGATACAATGTATCTAAAAAATTCCATCTTCAATTGGTGAAGTACACATTTTTCCAATTTGGCATACAAATCCGTATTTCATAGCTTTTATAATATCAGCTTGACATGTCCCTCGTATTCTTCTAGATTTTTTGAATAGATCAGGATATCATTAAGATAGATTACTACAAACTTGTCTAAATATCCTCAAAAGATATCATTCATTAAATGCTGGAAGATAGCATGTGCATTTGTTAGTCCAAAAGGCATGACATTATATTCAAAATGTCCATACCTTGTCCAAAAAGCGGTCTTCTATTCATCTCCCTCCTTGATCCGTACCAAGTTGTATGCTCTGCGAAGATCTATCTTTGTATAGATCTTGGCTTGGCAGAGTTATTCTAAAAATATTAAAATTAATAATAGTGGATAATAATTTTTTATTGTTATTTGATTCAATCCTTGGTAATCAATGTACATTCATAAGGAACCATCCTTCTTCTTCACAAAAAGTATAGATGCACGTACTGGGGACTTTGAATGCTTGATAAAGTTCTTTGCGAGATTTTCATTAATATAATCTTTTAATATCATAAGCTCATTCTGATAAAGATTATAGATTGAGCCAAAAGATGGTTGCGTCCCTTTCTAAAGATCTATAGCACAATCGTAAGGTCGGTGCTCCAATAATATATCAACATTCTTTTTCTAAAAAATGTCTTGAAATTCATTATACTATTCTGAAATACTTACCGATGAAGTCATATCTTTTAGAATTAGAGTCGCATAAATAACAAATGATATATCTTCTTCGGCCGATCTTATGAAAGTCCTTACTCTAATAAATAAAGATTTATCAATTTGTGGCTTTTTAAGAATCTTTCTTTCAGGGATCTCTATCGGAAATATTACTCTTTGTAACCTCCAATCCATAGATGGATTATATTCCTCCAACCAAGATAGCCTGAGAATAACAGGATTTGAAGAAGTTCTAATAATATTGAATACAATCTGGCTTCTATGATTTTTAAATGATACTTCTATAGATATGGTTTCATAGGTGATACTACCCAAGGATAAAGGTTGTCCATCTATTACCTCTATATGAATGGATTTGGATTTTTGTACTAAAGGAATTTTATAAAGCTTAGTAAAAGCCTCATTTATGAAACAAGCAGATGCCTCCGAATCTAACAAGGCGATTGTCTGAAGCTTCTAAGGGCCAAAATACAAAGGGATTGTAAAACAACGAGCAAGTTGAGGAGAAAGAGAAGAATCTGAATAGTTTTGTAATGTTGGATTGTCCAGCCGCACGGTCCCTACTGTAGTTGAACATTGTCGTTTTCTTGAATAATTGCACTCCTGATTTTGGTAACATGTCGATTTTGTTTCTTTGGACAATTGCCAACCTTATGGCCTTCCTTGCTACAATATAGGTATAAACCTTCTTTTATTTGATGCTTCTTTTCTTGTGGGCTAAGAGGTTTAAATCGTATCGCATCAAGCTATATATCTTCTACTTCTGAGTATGAATTCAAAGTACTTGTTGATGTATCAAAGGTGTGCCAAATTGCATATTGTCTTGTCAGAGCCCACGAACGTTGATCTTATCAACGTTGAAACAATCGGTTATCATATTTTATGGCTTGGCTAATGGCTTTATTAAATGAGTGTGGGTCCGAAAGTGATAATAATAAATCCTTCATATCATCTCTTAACTCCCAATAAAATTGGCTCATTAGGGCTTTTTCATCCCAATTGATGTCATACGCTAATTACTTAAAATCAGATGTATATACTGATATAGAGCGTGCCCCTTGCTATAATGCTTAGATCTTAGTTGTTGCCGATCGAGCCTTGTCATGTTTACCAAAAGCTTTCACAAATGATTCTATGAAAACTTCAAAATTATTCAAAATTGGTGATCTTTTTTCAAATAAGGGAGCAAACCATGATAGTGCTTATCTCGTAAGCAAGGTGCCAACCAATCCAACTCGTAATTCTTCCATCAAATAAGTATCAGATTATAGAATTGTTATCAATTAAATTTGATTGATAAATCCTCTGAATTTTGAATGCGTCCTATCATATTTCTTTGGAAGACTAACTCAAGGCTCTTTACGTTGTCAAACAGGTGGATTTTTTTAACGTAGTATAGGTAGTAGTGCATCCTCAAGCGCAAAAGTTAGAGGTGGATGCAGCCTAGATTGTGATACTCCACTTGTTGCATCGTTACAAAGCTTTGCAACAATCTCTTCTATCTCCGCAGTCCTAGCAGATAAAGTAATAAGAGTACTTATAATGGCGTCTAACTTAGACTGAGAGGATTTAGTCATATTAATGTCTTGGCCTCTAGCCATTCTAAGAGAAAGAATAAATGAATCTAAAAGAAGGCAATATCAGGTTAGAGGAGGATAATCCGCAACCTCTAAGATGCTCAAAATCTTCAAAAAGAGGGGTGATCTACTATCTCAAAAGAAAGACAAAGCTCTAATATTGTAATGAAAAAAATATCAGTTTAGAAGAGGGTAATCCGCAACCTCTAAAGCGCTAGTATACTTTCAAGTAGATGAATAATTGACTTCCTAACAAGAAGGATCCAACTCTGATATTAAAGATGTGGTCAATCTTGACAAACTATCAAGGTTACAAGAATACAAAACAAGGAATTTGAAACTACGATAAGATTTCTAAAAGAAAACCAACAAAAATTTAGATTAAATAGATGAGTACATAAACAACATCAAGAAAGGTGACTTAGAATTCCAAGAGATGCATTGTCGAGACTGAAGAACCCTTCAATCTCAACCCCTATATATACTCCTATCTAAGAGGCTTCTTGAGCAGCTACCATCAAATCAAGAAGCTTTTCAAGCAGCTTCTACCAACTGGAAAGCTTCTTGAGCTCCTTCCACTAGCTGGGATGCTTCTTGAGCTCTTTCTACTAATTGGGAAGCTTCTTGATTAATTTTCACTAACTAGGAAGCTTCTTGGTTAACTTTCACTAACTAGAAAGCTTCTCAATCAACTTTCATTAATTTGAGAAGCTTCTAGAATGTCCTAGAAGGTTCTATAAACCTCCAAAGTATATATTTCTAACAACTTCTGTAATTTGGCATATAATCTACTTTCTCATAATTTTTTTAATACCATATGTACATGATATTCATATTCTTGTTTATTCTTAGAGAAGATCAAGATATTGTCTGGGTAGATGATTACAAAGTCATCTAAGTATTCTTGTAAGATATCATTCATCATATATTAAAAGATTGCAAGTACATGTGTAAGTCCAAAAGACATAATATTGTACTCGAAATGGCCATACCTTGTACAAAATATTATTTTCTATTAATCTCTTTTTTTAATCTTGACTAAATTATAGGTGCCATTTAAATCAATCTTTATAAAGATCTTTGCATGTCCTAATTATTCCAATAATCTTAAGATTTATAATAATAAATAATATTTTTTTTATTGCTAACTTATTCAAACCTCAATAGTCAATACACATACATAAAGAACCATCTTTCTTCTTCATAAATAAGATAGAAGCTCCTACAGGTGATTTTGAATGTCTAATAAAATTTTTGACTAGGTTTTCATCAACATATTTTCACAAGGTTGTAAGCTCCGTTTATGAGAGATTATAAATTAGACCAAATGGAAGTTGAATTCTATCATATAATTTGATTGCACAATCATAAGGATGGTGTTTTGATAACACGTGTGCTTTCTTCTTTTCAAATACATTATTAAGATCTTTACAATATTGATTAGAAATATCTTATTTTAGTTGCTCTGTTGGATCTTTCATTGGGATAGTATACAATACAAATATAGATCTTTTTTTGTTACCTATATAAATGTTTTAGCTCCAAGAAATGAAATAGAATCTTGTTTCTTCTTTTGATATTTGGATCTTGAGATAATATTTTACAAATTCCAATCAATATCAAGATTATGTAATTCAAATCAAAAGAGGTTAATGACAATAGGATTTGTTGTACATCAAATGATATTGAAGACAATGCTTGATACTTAATCTCTTATTATCACTTTCAATGGTTGGATTTCTTCAATAACATAAAAGGTTTTGTCCATCAATGACTTCAATGGGTGCAGGATGGATCTTTTTTACAAGTACTAAATTATACTTGGTTGTAAAATCTTTATCTATAAAGCATACTAAGGCTCCAGTATCTAAAAGAACTTTAGTAGAAATCTCTTATTTTAGGATTCTTATGTGTATAGGAAGTTTAAAATAGGATATTGGATCTGGAGGTAAGAAGAGATCTTTTTCTGGTACTTTAGATTTGGAGGTGTTCAACCGCAAGGTCCCTATTGTGGTTGGACATCTTCATTTTTTGACCTCTCCAATTCAAATGTTATATCTTGTACCTTGAATTCTCTAGACTTGTTTGGACAATTTGTTGCCTTAAGCTTAGGTTTTTCACAATATAGACATAGATTCTTTTGCCAAAATTTAGTCTTTTCTATTAGTGTTAATGGCTTGAATTGAATTGCATCAATATGCATGGATATATTAATAGCTTCTCCGATATTCTTGAGGATGTAGCAAATGTATCTTGATAAGTATTATTGAAAACTGATCGCCTCTCTCATTGTAACTCAAATAGATAATTGTCACAAGTAATAGCTTGAGATATGAATTTTTCTAAGCTTTCTACTTTTGACATTATGATCAATAAATTCTTTACATTGTCTTCTAGGCCATAATAGAATTGAGTTATGGAAGCCTTATCATTCTAATTAAGATAATAAGTAAGTTGTAAAAATTTTGTGGCATAAATTGTAGTTGAATGTTATTCTTGTTATAGGTCAAATCTTCGTTTATAGGTTATTTGTTATAGGTTGAATCTTCGTTTTTGCCACCTTCTTTCAATCACTATCTCCAAATACATTATTAAATCTTTTCATAAAAGCCTGCAAATTATATAAGATTGGAGAATTTTTTTTCAATAGCAGAGCAAACCATGACCGAGCACTTCCTGATAAAAAGGTGTTTACAAAAATAACTTGAGTGAATCCAATTAGATAATAAGAAAGATATAGTTGTAAATAAAGTCATACTTATTGCACAAATCTTTAAAAATTGGATCTTGTTCTATCAAAATTATCAGGCATACTAGCCTTTGGCTCTTTCATGACAATCTTTAGAGCTTCTAGAGAGGTTACATGCATAGCTTGTCTTTCACTTGCTGCCCTCAATTGTATAATTTCTTATTGCAAACTATAAATCTTTCGCTTAGTTTCTTTGGATACTTGCTCCATTTGTGGTTTTTTTTGGGTTGCAAAGGAATGCCATTTTTTTCGTATAATATCCAGAAGAGCTCAAAGATTTGTTAGAGTTGCCACTCTATTCTCTATTTGTGAGGATGCACCTTCCATGACTTGATCTATCTCTATATTAATAAAGAAATAAAAAAATAGGTTATTAGTGTAATATTTTTTATACTAAAAAAGAATATTTTTAAATAATATTAATTTAGAAGAGGATAATCCGCAAAGTCTAAAATATAATAATATATCCTAAAAAAGAAATAATCCATTCTCTCTAAAGAAAGATCAAATCGCAATAAATAAGCATATCAGTCTAAAAGAGGATAATTTGCATTCCTCTAGAACGCAATAGTAACTTCAAGAAGAGAGGTAATCCACTTTCTATTAAGAAATCAAAGCTCTGATATAATTACTTAGATTGTCTTGCCAAATTATTACGAATGCAGGATAGCATGTTAACAAAGAAACAAAGAAAAGATCACAAAACTAGAATAATTTTAAGAACAAAGAACTGGATGGACAAGAACAAAGAACTAGATCATTGACAAGAATAAGAGACTAGATTGATATGGATAAACAAAGCAATACTTTGGATTGTTCCAAGACTTGTGTTGACAAGGCTGAGGTGTATCTCGATCTTGTCTCTTATTTATACTACAAGGCCTATATCCTATTAAATCTTCTAAAAATATCTTAAAAGATTCTAAAAGACTGAAGAAGATTTTAAAAGACTAAGACAAGTTTAAGAAGACTAAAGAAGATTTTAAAAGATTCTAAAAATTTTTAGAAGGCTGTGGGAGATTTTAAAAGAATAAAAAAGATTCTAGAAGACTATAGAAGATTTTTAGAAGACTATAGAAGGTTTTAGAAGATTTTGGAAGATTTTAGAAAACTATGGAAGATTCTAGAAGACTATAGAAGGTTCTAAAAGACTACAAAAGATTCTCAAAGACTATAGAAAGTTCTATAATGTGGTGACTGAAAGTATGTTTGTGACAACGATAGCTAAAATATTCTTTTATTGATTAAAAAATTAAATTTGAAAGAAAACTTATTAGGATTTTTTTAAGCATTGGTTTTAAGGTTTATGAATTTGTAATAATTTTGTAAGAGGTATACAAAGTCAAGATTCTATTTGAATAACTCTGGATATTGAGAAATAAAATGGATTTTTATTTTTGATCATATTAAGAATTTTGTAGGAGATCTATAAGTAAAAATTTGTGGATTTGTGTATATAGTTGTGTTAAAAGTCTATTATAAATTTGAGATTAATTTAATAGTCAACTAAAAGATTATTAAAATTTAAATTAGCTAGGATCTCAGAAATTAGATTTTTAAGATTAGTGAAGGTTTTTGTAATTTTGAGCAATTTTCTAATTAGATTGAGACGATTCTTTTTTGATCTAATAGTTAATTTAATTTTGAACATATGTATAAAATTTTAAAATATATAAATAATACAAAGAGGAGATGTTAATACTGAAAGATCAATACCCAAAAAGATTAGGAGCTTTTTCTCTCAATTGGTAAATTTGATTTCCTTCAAAATTTTATATGCTTACTTTTAAATAGAAGGTTAAAAAGTGTGCAAGTTTTGAATAAAGATCAATAGTCAATTTGATAACTATTGAGGTTTTAAATTTGCTATTAAGTTGATTAGAGCTTCATTAGGATTCAATAGGATATTAAGATTTTATTAGGATTTTATTATGATTTGATTTAGAATTTGACTTAGATTTTGATTTAAAATTTGATTTGAGATTTGACTATGGTTTGACTAAGGATTTGATTTAAAGATTGATTAAGATTTGATTTAAGATTTAAAATAGGATTTGATTATAGTTTGACTAAAATGGATTAAGATTTGATTATGATTTGATTAAAGTTGATTAGGATTTATTTAAGATTTGATTAAAATTTAATTAGAATTTATTTAAGATTATATTAGGATTGTTAGATTTTTGATTAATTATAATATATTAGTGTACTTTCTACAGCCAAATGCCTGATGCATTCTTAAACAAGATGAGACATAATATAACATAAGTGGTGAATCTAATATAAAATTTTGAAATAGGAGGTATTAGATTTTATTCATTTTTATTTAGATTTGATGGAGAGAGAAGACAAGAAGGTTGAAGTTGAAACTTCAATGGGAGCTTTGAGTGATTATTCAAGTGGAGCTTCTCGTAAATTTTCTATTGGAAGACAAGATATGTATATGGATCCAAATATTGCAAGTATGTTTCAAGTATGTATATTGTCTATGCAACAACAACAATGCAATGATTGCAAGGAGGCTTTGACAATCAAAACATTGCAAGCAGTAGTTAATAAGATTGACCAATTTGATGGAAAAGATATTTTAAAATATTTGAGATATTGTATCTTAAAAATAAAATAAAATTATATTTCAAAAAAAAAATTAAATTATTTAAATTTGTAATAGTATTGGAGATAAAAGAACATGTGAAATCAATAATAGAGCATTTTGGAAGTTTATGGGAGATATTTTTACATGCATTAAAAGATGAATATTTCTTGAAAGATATTGATTGGATTATTAAGAAATTATTTTAGAATAGATTGAGTAGCCTAATAAGAATTTATAAGCTATGAAGCTATTAAGGGAGTTTGAAAGATAATATTTTCAATTGTTAAAAGTAAAAAAATTAATGTTGGAGCCAAAAAAAGTTGAATTATTTCTTTGAACTACTAATGGAGAATTACAAGAAAAATTGGAAGTTCTTTTTAAAGACAAAGAAGAAGATGAAGAATTAACAATAAAGTAGAAAAATATTGAAGATGTTGTAGAATTATTTACAAAATAAAAAAGAAGAAGAAGATAGAATTAGTATTAAATGAGTAGCACAAGCATCTAGAACTTAAGTATCTACTCTACAATCAATCATGTCTATTGTCCAAATTCGAGTGGTTACATTGAAGAAAGAAGATGTGGAAATTGAGGAGATTATATATGAAATATGAGATCTTTAAATTAAACTTGTAAGGCGTGAAGAGAAGACTTTTATTAATAATTCACAAGCTACTTTTAAATTAAGATATGTGCAAAGATATATTTGATGTGATGATATTTTTTATCCTCAAAAAGATTGTGATGATTTCAATGACATGATTTGATAAGGAGTTATTTTTTAGAAGGATAGAAAAGTGGTATTAAAAGATATTGGAGATCTTTTTCAAACCAACTTTGATAAGGGAGGTATAAAAGCATTGGTTCAAAATTATTTGATAACACATGGAGTTGTAATACAAGAGGTTGCAAGTTATGGTATCAAAGTGGATGATGACTTCAAAAAAAATATATAAAACAAGTGGATTTTGATATTTTTCTATTTTAGTAATACAAAAAGAAAAGATGCCACAAGAAGTATTATTAAAGAGTATTACTATAATTTATAGTGCTGCAAGTTTAAAAGATCCTATAGAGATTCTTTTAGTCCATGCATGTATTATTAAAAGCCAACATGAAGCTTTAATAGAAAAAAAGAGAATGAAGGATTTTAATGATGTAAGATAAGAAAATTCTTTTAAGAAGTAAACTTGAGGAGACAAGGCTTGTGATATAACTTCATAAGAATTACTCATAAAAGATGCTTCAACAACTTTGAAAGAGAAAAAAAAGAGATAAAAGAGAAAGGTAACTTAGTAGCTTATAAATTACTTTCTAATATTGAAGCAGCAATATATTTAGAGGAGGTGCTTAAAGAACATGTACTCAATGCTAAGATTGACTTTACATTGAAGAAAATTCTAAGGTTTGTAAAGAAGGAGTTTTATGATGTTATTATTGATAGTATTAAATAAAAGATACTATTAATAGATGAAGCAAGATTAAACCATGCTATTAATATAAAAATATATAAAGATGAAGAAAAAATTAATAATTATTATAAGCAATCAACAAGTGAAGGGAGAGATTATAATCAATAAATATATTTTGAAAATTAGAATGGAAAAAAATAAAGGCTTTAAATCATTATATTCAAAAATATTGGATTAAAGCGACTACAAAAATATTAGTAAAGATTAGGAATATGAAAGAATCAATTGCTGTTTTAATTGACTATAACTTGGAAATAAATCATATGTCTGAAGATCTTTATAAGAAGTGAAGATGGCCAATTGATATGAAATATGGATGGGCAATATGGATGGCTAACAATACGCAAGGTGAATTGTATGGGACTTGTCCACATATCAAGATCCAGATTGGTGATGTTGCAATAGAATAAAATTTCTTTGTTTAAGATACAACATCTTATTTTCTTATTTTGAGGCAACCATATATTATGGCAATATGGTATTATATTGTAATTTGGCTACCATATAAAAATATCATATATATATATATATATATATATATATATATATATATATATTTAATATATAATTTATTACATAATTAAATGAATATTATATCAATAGATTTTTATTGATTACAAAATATGATTAGATTGTTAGTTTAGAAAGAATCTATTTAAAAGGCTATTATTGAGGTTTATACAATCTTATTTATTTTTTGATAGTGACTTTTGAGATTGATTTTATATTAGTAATAACTTTATATATTTTGAATCACCTTTGTTAGACAATGGTGATCCTTGAGATCTTGTTTATTTCTTTTATTTAATATTTAAAACACATATTATATAAATCTTATTAGAAAAAAGGTTGGAAAGGAGTTTTAATATGAAAAGAAGTAGTAAGGCCATCAATGTAGATGAATGGATGATAGAAGTCTCTATTCCTATTGGCGAAAAGTCATATCCAATGGACTTCAAGGAGGCTGCTAGAGGCCTTATTAGGAATTAGGATTTGTCTTTTAATAAGATTCAAACATCAAAGGCTAAGATCAGCAAGTTTGGATTTTTGGCTATAGTTTTAGCACAAAAATTATGTAATTTGGATTTTTTATGAAAGAAATATAGGCAATCAAAGTAAAGGTATTAAAATTGTATCTATTGTCATTCTTTTGGGTATAACTCATGCATACAAAAAGTAATAGTAGATTGGCAATTAGGATTGAAAAGAACACTTTCTTCACTATATTTTTTATATATAGTTCAATAAAATCCAAACTAGGATGAATGAGATATTAGAAGTTGAAATTAGTGCTTGTAATTTAAAGGCAATAAGTAACTTTGTTTAATTAATGGTTGTGTTTTGAGCTATATCTTAGGCAAATTGAAGAGTTTTTGGCTCAAATTTTTTTAAAAAATAAATGTTCATGTTATAAAACTATATAAATTTTTTTTGTAGTATTAAAATTTTGGATTTGTGAGATATGAAGAAAATAGTATTTGGATGTCTATAAACTAGGGTTTTAAACACCTGCTAGGATTTATAAGATATCGGTTGATTGGAAGTCAATTTGTAATTGAATATTTTTATAATAAAGCTTAAAAATATAATCTATACTTTGGAAAAATTTGATAAAAATTAAATAACTTGATAAAGAGATATTGAAATCTAAAGTTGAAAATGAGATAAATCTTTATAGGCAAATAAGCTATTGAAAGATTTTATTGCAATTTGAGCCTTTTGTACAAACTAAAGGGATTTCTTAAAAGCCAAGATTTTATTGAGGTGGAAAAATGGATATATAGAGCTATAATAAAAATTTGATGTAAAAATGAGGTTTTAAAAAGAATTTATAGATATTTTTTAAAAATTATTTACAATCTGATTTATCATCAATTGATTATTTGTAATTTTATAAAGAAAGAAGGTATTAAAGATTTTCTATATGCCATAGAAGAACTTTATGTACAAATCTACTTAAATAAAAGAGGTTTTATTAGTATAATTTTTTTTTTATAATATTGTTGTATTATTTGTCTTTTTTATTTTAAAAAAATCACTTATTAGAGTCTTATCAATAAGTTACAAGTAAATTTCCTACAGCTAGGTATCCAATGTATTCTTAGATTGAAGATTATGCCATAAGGTAATGGATGGAAACAAAGGTATTTGATGATGGTTCAGCTTTTGCATAGATACGCAATAAGGATGGAAGAAATATAATATAGTTTTTAACTATGCCTTCTAATCATGAGCATAATTGAGACAAATTAAAAGAAAATCTATTATCAAGGATTATTGAAGAATTTAAGATTTTAAAAAAGTACCACCATAAAATAGAATTATGGAGGTATAAAAGAGAAAATATTCTTACAAGATGTAGGTGCCTTTTATATAAGTTTTATTAATATTTTTAAAAATAGAAGTATTATGTATAAATAAGTTGATGATTTAAAAATAAAAAAAGCAAAAGACTATACAATGTTAAAAAAGAATTATATAAATTGAAAACATTAAAAGATGATGAATTTTTTTTTGGAATTTATGAAGAAAATGGATTAGAAGATTCTTTAGAATTAATTGCATCAATTGGATTAAGAGATGATGATAAGATTGTGAAAATTCATTCAAGAAAAATTTATTTTATACTTGAATCTTTTCAAGTATAAGAGGTTATTATAGAAACAAAATATAAGACAATAGATAAGAAAGTCAAACATGTTATAAGACCTTTGCTTAAAGATTCTAAAGAACAAATAGAATTAGCATCAAGGAAAAAGAATTTAAAAGATTCAAAAAATATTAGACATTATTTTACTAAGAAGATTTTTGAAGCATTAAAGATTGAATCTAATGGTTCTTTATTGCCAAAGGAAATTGTATATTTCAAAGAGATGTTTGCAAAATAAGATAAATCATTTGCTTTTGAATCTTATAAGATAAGATGTGTGGATCTTAATATTGTAGTTCCTATGGTTATCTTTACAATATCACATGTGCATTGGAACTTGAGACCAATTCTAGTGCTAAAAACTTACTTGCCTAAATTGGTCAACTTATTAAAAAAAAAAATTACAAATAAAGATTTTGGAGCCTTCTTTTGGTTCATATTCTAATTATTAGTTTATAGTGCCTAAGAAAAATGGATCACTATGATTTATCCAAGATATACAACCAATAAATGCAATAACTATTAGAAATGCATGTATATGACCTTTAGTAGATGAATTTGCTAAAATATTTATAGAAAGGATAATTTATTCAATAAATGATTTATATTTGGACTATGATCAATTTTAACTTATATATGGAAGTAGAGATATAATAACAATAAAAAATCTACTTGGATTGCTTAAAATGTGTATTCTTCTATAAGGTGTATGAACTAGAAATTCATTGCCTCATATTAGTTAATTTAAAAAATTTAGAAAAAATTAGAAAAAATAAAAATTTAAAGTTCAAAAGGTAAATTAAAGAGTAGTATGACTAATTAGTGAAAATAGTAGTAGGAAAGAAAAATAAGGACCTGAAAATAATTAGAAGTAGAAAAAATTTATTTAAAATAATAATTATTTTGGATTTAATATTTCTGTATGGAATTGGCTAGGAGAAGTGGCAAAGAGCGGAGAGCTAGGATTTGTAGAAAGGAGGAAGTTTGAAGAGCAGCGGCATTCTTTGAGGCAAGGAAACTTTCCAAGATTGTAGACAAGGCATTGAGATGTTATTGCGGCACTGGGATAATAGGCGAGGCTAACTACGCTGTTATCGCACTAGGCAAGGCTAGTGACATCGAAGACTTCAATTGAAGGCCATGGCAGTTAACTTTGAAGAAATTTAGTGATCACATCAAAAGGCTGTGGATAATAGCCAATGCTGTCAAGGTCGAAAGGTAGAAGCAAGAGTAGCCAAGATTTCTTATATATTTCCGAATTAGACAATCTGGATTGTAGATAGTAATCCAACATATGGAAGAGAGCTATACAATCCTAAGGAGACCAAAAGATTTAGCATTACAATGATATCAATAATTGTTATCATAAGATCTATGAAGAATAGAATAGGGACAAAATGTGTACAGTTTTGTGGTGAAGCAAACTAAAATTGACAAGTGGTAAGATGATACTATAAATAATTACTGTGGTGGAATCTCAAGAGGAGGAATTGTTGTTTGCAAATTCTATTATTATTGTTATTTTCTTCTTCTTTTCTCGTTGGTTTTGTTGTGGTTTGAGTAGCTTGTTGGCATTGGTGGCGATAGAGTAGGAATGAGGGATGAGATGTAGCAAGGAGGTTATCCCCTTCTAGTACCTATCATAGAGGTAAAAACTCCTAGAAATGTAGACATTGTGGTCGATGACAGCTCCGCAGTGGAAGAGAAGTCTGCTATTTTAATAAAGGATAAAATGATGTAATGTATGCTGCGAAGGACATACGTGGCAAGGGCAACAAAAGAAGTTAGATAGATGAAAGTTGGATGATACAAAGGTGATTTTTGTCCAAATTTTGTGCCTCATTCTAGACCAATCTTGTATTGCATCCTAAACTAGTGTTGTATCTTATTCCAGACTAGTCTTGTACTCATTTTGGATAAGATTGGTGCTAAATTTTAATGTGATTTTTCATCAATTCTAGAGATGTTGGATACACATAAAGATAAATTTATTTTATAAATAATAAATAAAAAATAAAAAATAAAATTTAATTAACATATTTTATATATCAACCATTTAAATGCTTGATGGTGTGAATATTGCATAATCCTATTAAATTGCAAGTGGAATAATCAGACTAGATTTTAGAGGTATAAGTTAAATTCAACCATTGGATTACAAACGCAATTGAAGGTGGCAGGATTTTTCTTACATAATTGGTGCATTTATTGCGAGCCTACTTTGAGGTTGGTGCTTAGGATTAGTAGTTCGTATTTAATTTTGTGTGAAGTTGTGTGGAAATACTTTGTATGTTGTCTTTAAATTTATTGGAGGAAAGAAGAGAGTCATAAAGTAGAGCTGGTGCAGGAGTGAAGCGTTAATTGGGGCTTTGCTAGAAGGAGCAGGACAAGGTAAGTTACTAAAACTTGACTTGGGTGATTAGACAGAATCCTTCATCACCTTGAATTACCTTGACCTATGCGTTAGTGGAAGGTTAGAATAAGAAGCTCGTATGGAGGTCATCAATGAAATATTAACAGATAGGAGTATGGAGATTGCATAGAGGTATATATTTCTATCCAATTAGTTGAACGAATAAGAAGGAACAATTTTATAAAGTGTTTCTTGTTGTTGCTTATACAATGGATAATTTCCTAGTTGGTTGTTAATTTAGAATGGTAGGGTGATTCCTCGAATTCCACTTTGACATTCAACAAAGGTTAGTCCCATGTGAAGCTTGTTTTATATGGCAGTAGAATAAAGAAGGCATAGATGTGATACTCTAGCCCAGATTGAACACTGTCTTTTATCGTTTACTCTCTTTGTCGGTGTCGTCTTGTAGCATATTTATATAGTGAAAGATATAGATAAGAGTAATTTATATTTAATACTTGATTATCTTGGTTCAATAGGAACTTAGGATACTTAAAAAAAGATTTATGGAAGCCTCTTAAATTATTTTCTTGTTTAAATAGCTAACAGATAAAAGTTAGTTATTAAAGTTTCCTTCTAGGTTGTACAAACTCTATTACTACTTTTAAAAAGCCATAAGTTAATAAAAATAGAATAAAAAAAATAAATAGTTAATATGATTGATACTAGGATTAAATTGAAGATAGGATTAAACTTAAAAATCCTTAAAATTAGTTGAATTGATATACGGGGAAAGATCGGATATGAGACAGGGTCGAAATCAAACCTCTAGGGACAAAAACAACCACCAAAAACAAGGATCGAAGACATTTGGAGATCAGCAATTAAGGTTGAATAGTTAGCTTAAAGCTTGTTCTAAGAACATTTAGCTTATTGCTATAGGATTTTGGAAGACTTTGCAATCATTTTTCAAAGTCAAGGTTTATATTTGTGTTTTGGATTTTATGTAAGACAATGATAGCTTGCATTCTTGACTGATTCATACAATTTGTGTAGCATCTACGGTTCAAAATTTTATATTGTCTGGATTGTTTGATTTGTTAAGAATGCACAAAAGTTTGTATTAATCTAATAATGCAATCAAGAGATATATGGGCTTTGATACAAAAGATTATCAGAAGTTGGCAATTTAGTATTGGATAGGATTTTTGTGATAACTAAAGATCTATTAATTGGATCAATATAAATTTTGGCATGGTGATAGAAGACTTATAAATTGAGCTACAAATTAAGTTTGAGCTAAAATTAATAGTGAGAGAAGGAGAAATCACCACTAGAATTTTTGCATCAATTTTCAAGTTGGTGGCCGAGTGTCATAAGTGCGGTTTTTGGACATTTTCTTGCAATCTGTAAGTTAGGTTGGGCAAAATTTTTCTAAGCATATAGAAGGCTTATACCAAAATTTGCTTGCAAAATTTTACATTAAGTGGATGGTTGGATTAAAAGTTATAGCTTAACAAAACTCACTATTTGGAGTTAGGATTTGCAAAGAAAAATAAAAATTGCTTAATTATAAAAGAAACAAGGCAATTGGGATATATGTATGGTTGATGTTACTAAGAGGAGTGTTTATAAACACTTTTGAGTTGAAATTTGAATTATATTCTTCATATATGGATAAAACCTATTAAGGTTTCTTGATTATTTGTAAATACAACTTTATCTTCCATAGCCAGGTATCCGGTGCATTCCCGAACAAGACAACACGTAATACGACATTAGATAGATTGTAAATCAAAGTGGACTTGCACGTTTCTATTAAGTAACCTTTTTAATTTTTATTTAAGGAAGTGAAAATCAGAAATGGAGGGAATGATGGGTTGTAATATGTGTAAAATAGTGTGAGGCTCATTAGAAGTGATTACATGAACACTTGAACTCGATCAAAGAAACTAGAGTTGATGTTGTTAAGGAAAATAGATAATAATAGATTAAGTTGCTAATGGTCAAAAGGTTGATTCTTGGGATGGACTATCCTATGGATGGATCACAAGGACAATAGCCTCAAGAATAGATAAGAGTATATAGAATATATTAAGAGATGTCTTGATGGTAGGTGAGTTGTAAAAAGATGTCTTAATGGTAGGTTGGATGAATGTAAGAGAGAATGAATAGAAGTTGTTTATTAAGGCAGCAACCTATAAGTAAAAGAAGTTGGAAGTGTGAATTATCTCATTCCACACTTCTCTTTATGTGCAACCTTGCTGATGCTAAGTGTTGTCGCTTCTAACTTCTAGTTCTTCAATAGGTTATGGATCCACTTACATTTGCTTGTGAGTTTTTTTGAAGTTTTATGAAGTATTTGTTATTGTGTGGAATAGATCTTATAGTGTTTGCTGATATTAGAGTTTGTATGATCTTAGCTTATATTATGGCAAGAAAAGGTTCTGATTTGTAAGCTTAGAGATCTCTAACATTGCTTTGTGGGTTCTTATTTCCTTGGATAGTGAGTTTAAGACCATTGTGAAAGACCTTGATAGTGTCTTTATGTGTTATTGAAGTTGTTTCATTAACCTTGTGCATTTCATTAGATAATGAGTTGAAAGAGTAGAAGAACTTGATTTAGAGGTTCATAAGAGTGTATATATTGATTAGAGGCTTTAGAAGATCACTTGAGAGGTTCTTTGAGTGAGAAATCACTCTATTATTAACAAGAGGGCATTCTGAGTTTTTGCTAGTGTAAATTTGTTTTTGGTGATTTTGATCGCATAGAAACTCTTTTTCTCAATATTCTTTGATACACTACTTAGAAATGGCTTTTAGTAAGGGTGAAGGTTTGAGAGTGATTGAGAAGCTTAGAAGTGATTTGTGAGCATGAAAGTAATATGAAAGTGGCAAATTAGATTTGAGACATTTATATATACTTTATTGGACTTGTGAGAAGTCTTAGAAGTGAAGTTGAGAGTGTTTTGAGAGTGAAAATACTAGATGATTCACAGAGAGGTCATTTTTAATTTTTAAGGCAGCTACATCTTGTTGCTGATTTTGAGAGCTTTAGGACTACTTCTCTTGATCTTTTTTGACACATTTCTTTCTTAGATATGGTTTTAAGTGAGGGTGAAGGCTTGAGAGCAATTGAAAAAATTAGAAGAATGAATTTCTACCATAGAAAGAAAGAAAAAGAGCATCAAAGTCAAGACTCAATATTCTATTCATATCAAAGAAGGGGCAACTATTCAAATCAACAAGGTAATATCAAAACTTGCTTCAATTGTAGCAAAGTAGGACATTTTTCTTGAAATTATTACAAAGGTAAAAATATGCCCAAGAAGAATGCAAATAGATTGCAAGATAACTTTGGAGGAGAATATTTTACATTCATGGCAACAAATAAAACCTCTATGGGTGCCATGGCAAGATGGATTATAGATTCAGGTTGTTCCAAGCATATGACACCTTATAAGTGTTTATTTCACACTTATGAAGCTATTCTAGCATCAAATATGGTCTTCGCAGATAGTAGCATATGTGAAGCCATTGGAATTGGCTCTATTATAGTGGAGGTGGTTGTGAATAGACAAACCAATAGGATAAAAATCAAAGACGTTCTCTATGTGCCCAAAATGAAGCAAAATCTACTTTTGGTGAATAAACTTGTGATGGGAGGTTTTATGGTTCAATTCAGTATGAATGGATGTTTTGTGAAAACATTGAATGGAAACATGGTTGCTAAGGGCTCTAGAGAGGAACATTTATAATATCTTGATTGCAAGAAGGTTAATGGAGTGGAAATGGCTGTATTAAATAAAACCAAGTTGAATACATGGCATCATTGCCTTAGCCATTTGAATATGAAGAGCATGATAGAACTCAAGTCTATAGTAAGAGGTTTGGATCTTGGTAAAATAAGCCAAAATGCAATACAACTTGAATGTGAAGGATAAATACAAGGTAAACAACAAGGAGCTTCATTTCCAAGTGGTGTAGCAATACGTGCTACAAAGTTATTGGAGATTGTCCATTTTGATATATGTGAACCTATGAAGACTACAAGTATTGGAGGAGCAAGGTATTTCCTCATTTTTGTTGATGATTTTTCAAGAAAGGCTTGGATCTACATTCTTAAAGCCAAAAGTGAGTGCTTTTGGAAGTTCAAGGAATTTAAATCATTTGTTGAAAAATAAAGTGAATGCAAGATCAAGGTACTGCATACAGACAATGGAGGTGAGTATATGTCTAAGAAATTTCATATTTATTTGAAGAATGAAGGAATTGCTAGACAAACAACTACTACACAAATTGGTGTTGCTGAAAGGAAAAATAGAAGCATTATAGAGATGGCAAAGAATATGCTTCATACTCAAAATCTTGGTTATGAATTTTGGGCGGAAGTTGTGGTGAATGCAATATATACGAGGAATAGGTGTCTAACAAATGCTCTTGCATCAATGACACCTCAAGAAGCATAGAGTAGGAGACAACCTTGTATTTCATATTTGAGAACCTTTGGATGCATTGCATATGCAAAGACACCAAATTGTATGAGGTATAAGCTTGATGCAAAAGGAACAAAGTGTGTGTTCTTAGGATATTGTGAAGGTACCAAGGCATATAGGCTAATGTGCTTGGATAGTAATCAGATCATCAAAAGTTGCGATGTTGAGTTTTTGGAACATAAGAGTACTTGTGAGCATTTAGAGATGTGCCCAAGTGGGAGTAATGGTGTGTTTGTGGACACATCTTTAAATTCATTAAAGAAAGAAGAAAGTAAAGACAATGAAGATAGTGGAGATGTATACCAAAGAAAAGAGTTTAAGGAGATGGATAAGATGAAAGCTTCGACAATTGTTGGAACAAGCAATGAAAAAAATAAAGATGGAAGAGGTATGAATAAAAATGAAAAACCACATAAGATTGAAAAGATGAAAGCTACAACAATTGGTAAAAATAAAATAGAAGAAAATGATGATGTCAAGGATTATGATGATGATGATGATGATGATGATGATGATGAAGAATATATACCTTTGAATGAGAAAAGACAAGTTATAAGAGAGAAGAAAGTTATGAAAAAAGGTGAATGTTCATCTTCAAATGAAAGAAGATATCCTTTAAGAGAAAGAAAACCACTTGGTCAATGGTAGAAGAATCATATCTTTCCTCAAGTAAGTTAAGAACATGCTAATATTGTACTTGTTTCTGATTCATTGACATTATGTGATGCAATGAAGTCCACAGATGTTGTAAAGTGGGAGAAGCCATGGAAGAAGAGTAGAAATCTCTCTTGGATAATGAAACATGGAAATTGATTCAACTTCCATCAAATCGAGTTTCAATTAATTCAAAGACTCAAAGATGAATCAAATAGAGATGAAAATGGCTTTCTTGAATGGAAAGTTAGAAGAAGACATTTATATAGATTTGTTTATAAATATAAGTAACATCTTATTTGAGATGCAAATAATAGAAGGTCATTAATGGCTTAAATATTCTTTGTTGGAGTGGGAGCAATTTCATAGATTGCTAAAAGACAATAATAATAACAAGGTTGTCAACAGAGATGGAATATATGCCAACAAGTCATATTACAATAGAAGGAATTAATTAAGACTAGCTTTGAAGGCCATTCAATGTTACTTCATAAGAAAGAAGATCAAAATGGGAGTGACTAACATGACATATTATGCTATGGAAGACATGATTGCTGATTAAAATCTTAGTGAAGGATAGGCATCACATATTAATATAGGCAATCGATTTAAAAGCCTTTGACCAATAGAAAAGTGGGAGTGTTAAGAAAAATAGATAATAATAGATTAAGTTGTTAATGGTCAAAAAATTGATTCTTGGGACATAGAAGGACTATCTTCTGGATGAGTCACAAGGACAATAGCCTTGAGAATAAGTAAGAGCATATAGAATATGCTAAGAGATGTCTTGATGGTAGGTGAGTTGTAAAAAGATGTCTTAATGGTAGGTTAGATGAATATAAGAGAGAATGAATGAAAGTTGTCTATTAAGGCAGTAACCTATAAATAAAGGAAGTTGGAAGTGTGAGTTATCTCATTCCATACTTCTCTTTGTGTGCAACCTTGCTGATGCTAAGTATTGTGGCTTCTAACTTCTAATTCTTCAATAGATCCTAGTTGGATACAACATCAAGAAACAGGGCTTAAAGAAAAATTTGGAAAAACAAGGTGAATTCAGAAGAACTGTAGGAGAATCTAATAAGAGAGTAGAAAAGAAAGATCATGTTGTCGTGTTGTGACACGATTATATGGTGAAATTATGACTAAAAATGATTTTTCAATTAATACTCTATTATCTTAATTCAACAAAAATTCAACATATTTTAATAAGATTTTTATGAGAGTCTCTTAGTTTATTTTCTTCACTTAATAGCTAGTAGATAAGAATTAGTTAGCAATTTTACCTTCTAGGTTGTAGTAATTCTTTTATTGTCTTAGAAAGGCCATAAAATAGTAAAAATATAGTAAAAAAGGATAAATCACTAGCATGATTGACATTAGGGTTAAGCTGAGGGTAGGGTCGGGCTATAAAATCCCTAGGATAGGTTAGATGGATACCCAAGGGTTGGCCGTTTGTAGGACAGGGTCAAAATCAGACCTTTGGCTACTAAAATGGCTGCTTAGGGCAAATCAAGAGTCTTTTGGCAGATCAAAAGATGGGGTTAGAAAGAAGACTTAAGAGGTTTTGCATAGGATTTGTTGGGAGTGATTTGGATTAGAAATGACTTTATAAGAGCTTTGCAAAGTCAGGGTTTATTTTGGCTACTTGAGATTTTGTGAAATAAAATAGGATTGATGGTTTAGGCAATTCCAAAAGCTTTGCAGTAGATCTACAGTTGGAAATTTGTGGGTTTTTGGGTATTGTTGTTGTTAATGTGTGTTGTGAATTTGAACTCAATCTAACGGTTTAATTGTATGTAATTAAGGTTTAAGTAGGTCAAGGTCTCGGGAATTAAGCTTTGAAGGTCAGTTGGGGTTTTTGAGATCTTGAGCAATCTGCTAGTTGGATTGGAGTGAAATTTGTGTGTATAGGTAGTAGACTTGTTTTCCTATGCACAAACAAAATTTGAGAGCAATTGAACAGTGTGAAAGGGAGATTTAGGTACTGGAATATTAGTATTAAGATTGGAGAAGGAGGCCAGCCGTCACCCATGCAAATTTATGGGTTTTTCTTCTTTTTGTGAAGTTAGATCTTCTTCAAACTTAATGTGCTTGTTTTCAACTTAATTAATAAGGTGTGTAAAAAATTTCAATCAAGATCAATAATTTATTTGGTAGTTATTGAAATTTTAAAACTACCTTAGGATTTTCTTAGGGTTTGGTTAAGATTCGACTAGGGTTTAATTAGGGTTTGTTTTAGGGTTTGACCACGGTTGATTAGAATTTAGTTAGGATTTATTTTAGGATTTAATTAAGGTTTGATTAAAGATTATTTAGAAATTGATTAGAGAGGTTAGGACTAGTTTTGTTGCATATTTCTTTTTTATCTTCCACAGCCAGGTGCCCGGAGCATTCTCAAGCAAGACTTCACGACATACGACAACGTAGAATTCTAAGAGCTGATCACTACAATGACATTTGAATTTAATGTGGTGATTGAAGAGAGTAATAAAAGACAAGGGCGTGAAGAACCACCATTGGGAAGATCTAGTATAGTATTAGAGTTAGATTTCTTTTTGGCCTTTGAATTAGTGCATAATGGCCAAATTTTTAAAAAATCAATTGATACAGAACCTAGGGTAGAGATAATTCTTCAAAAAATGGCTCAAAGACCACCAATTGACCAGTTGGTGATGCCATGAGGATTATCCATTATGGTGTCGAGAGACTTAGCTGCTACAAGCATTACTGCACATCTACCCAAGTTTTATGGCACAAAAGATGAAAATCCATCCTTGCACACGGAGCAGTGTCGGATAGAGAGAATTTGCTTTGGAAAAACGCCGGATTCTTAGTTGCTACTAGAACTAGCAGGGAACATGAGAAGAAGCCATGCAAGTATCTTCTATACTTGCACAATATTTGTTCAAGCTTTCAAATTATACTTGTATTATACTTATACAAGACTTGTATAATTATAAAATATAAACCCTTGAATAATATTTGTATAAATGATTGTGTAATACTTGGTATAATACTTATATAAACACTTGTATAAAATACTTGTACAAAACTTGTACAAAACTTGTACAAACACTTATATAAACACTTGTATAAAATAGTGTATAATCCTTGGTATAATACTTATATAAATACTTATATAAATGTTATATATAATACTTATAGAATACTTATATAAATACTTGATATAAATATAAGTATATATACTTATATAAAAGGTATAAATAAAGTGTGTATATATTCAAGTATACCTCAAAATACAACCGCATATGAGGAATATAAGTTATACAATAAGGTGAAATTAAATAAATCACTAAAAATTCAGCCAAAGGTCAAATCAAGTATTCTTATAGCCTATCAAAAGCCAATAATCCATTGTAAAACATATCAAAATTTCACAAATAGATGACCTACCATTTAAAAGTTATGGCTAGAAGAAATAGGCACTAAAATTGCCCAACAAATGCAAAGACAGCAAAGCTCCTCTTCACTTCAGCCTTTGTTGTGATTACTTCCCTCCTCCAAATTAGGCATGCAATAGTTTTTTAAAAAGCTCATTCCATCATCTAACTTATTCTAAACTTTTACATGCATGCTTTTCAAACTTCAGATTTTATAGCTAGTTGATTCTACTCTTCAAATCCTAGCAAACATTTGCCCTCTTAATACTTCACGGCTCATAAAACTTTCATCAAAGCTTCAAATGTATTGATTTTTGTTTTCATAGAAAGCTTACATAAGCTTCTATAAGCACCTTAAATATCAAAAAGATTGAAGATATTTTCCGACTTGAGTGATTGAACAAAGTCTCTACCCCTCTTCATCGGGTGGCAGTAAACCCTTTCCCACTCTCAAGCTTACAACTTTCTCTCTCCAACTCCAAATGTTACAAGTGATGTCTTGATAGAAAGTTAGTACGATTTTCCACACTTTCTTTTAGTTTCACTGAAATAGACTCGAAATCAAACTTGTAGTGGCAGATCGAAGTTTTTGCCATCACTTTTTAATAGTAGCAGTCCTCATTCTACTAAAACAAGCATAACTTTTTGCTCACAACTCCAATACAAAAAAATGAGTAGGTTCTAGAATCTTCACAACTTGAAAAACACATCCACCAATTTTTTTTATAAACGCTTTTATATCCTTGGAGCTATTTCTCTCCAAAGTTTACAACTTAAAACTACCCAACCCTAGGTCTAGTAAGAGTATATCCCCCTTTCCTTCCATATTAGACTATGACACGCCCACATGGGCAGCCAAATCCTATTGGACAAGTCTTATTCACTCCATGTTCTTCTTTTTTATCCCTCACAAGGTCCATTCTACCACAAAAGTCAACAAGAAAGATAAAACAACCTTGACCATTCTTCTAATTACAAAAGAGTCTATTTTAGGATATAAGTTAGGTAGGAACAAAACAAATAGCCATCTTAATTCACTAACTAAGCTACTATAATAAATCCTCTTCTTATAATATCTTCTAAAATAATCTCTAGCACTCACAAATGTAATAACAATAGATACAAGATATATAATATTTTTATACATTGCACGTAAATGTAATATGACAGCGGTACATCAAAATTTTGACCACTTCATTAATTATCAATTCAGGTTATTATTTGGTCTGATTTTCTATTATATTACACAAAGTGGCATACAAATGATATTAAAATCATCTGGAGGGACATTTTATAGAACGGCCACAACTACAAGGAGAGTTTCTAAATTATTTTTGACTTGAGGTAGGACAGAGTACAACACTCAGGGCGGTATCAACAGTGAAGCAAGGGCAAGAGGAAGATGTCTTCTCTTATGTACAAAGATTTAGATTGATTTGTATCTGATTTATAGGAAATATACTCAACGATGATATCTTGAAGCAATTTTTTATTCAAAGATTTTTTCAAGGATTTACAATTAAAAGTCTAATAGAATGAAATTCCAAGACTTTAGAAGAAGCCAAGAGAGCGGTAAGGGAAGTAGATGCCATAGAAAAAAATTACAAGCAAATATAAAGGAGGGAAGATGAAGCAATTCTGCAATTTATTCCTATTAGGCTGGATATTTTAGAATTGGAAGGGAATTTGCATGGTTCTAACTCCAACTTTTTGATAGCTAGATTAAGCCAGTCACTAATGCTACTAGTGATATAAGAACCAACACATCTATCTGCCTTACTTGTTCCAAATTTAGAGTAAAAGGTAGAGGATATAGAGAAGAAAATACGGACAAACCTGGAAGGATTTCAAGAAGCCATTTTGAAGCAAATGCAGACTTTGATTGAACAAATGGCATGTATGGCAAGGAACCAAGACCCTAATCTACCACCACCTCGGATAGAATTTGGAAGCCACACTTCAGAAATATGATATACAAATTACAGACAGAATGGCCATTCTTCTCAATTTTACAGAGCTGGACCGCCATTGGTTGTTTGTAGGCAAAATTATCAAAAAATTTAGGAATCTTTTAGATATAGTAGACAATTGAATGCAAATTTGAGACATGGTGGTTATCAAAGTAGGTCACAAGGATTAGGAGGAAATAGACTATAGAAAAAATACCATTAATTTTATGGAAGATGACATGTACTTGGACAATATTGGTGAAAGGGCCAACAATTTGGATGTAGTAATTGCAAGAGAAACCACGCTTCAGATGAATGTAGGCAACTCAACAAGATTATATTATTACCAAATTCAATAGTGAATCCTCAACAATAGGCTCAAGAGAATATGTGAGGTCAATGGAGGCCATGGAAGAATCAAAGAGAGATGAGACCACCAAATCTCTATTATAATTATAAGGAGTCCAGACAAATACATCAACCACCTGTAGCATTGCAGACTCAAGGGAGATGTATTCTTTTAAACTAGAGCAGACAAGTGGAGCAAAGACAAGGTAGTAAAATAATAGAATTGAATCAAAAATTGAATCTTTTAAATATGCAAGATGTTCAAGTAGCAGAAGGAATGAGATTATAGAGTTATATTCCATCCCAACCATTGACAATGGTCTTAAGAGAAGAATTTTTAGCTACAAATCTAATTACTCACAAGGTGAAGAAGGAAGGACAAGGAATAAATCCTCAAGTCTTATCACTAGTAGAGATGATTGGTGCAAAAGTAATTTTACAACCTCTTATTTTAGAATCAGAGAGCATCTTGTTTGGAGATACTCTACGTTTTTCAGAATTAGACAAAGTGACTAAAGAAGCTGCCAAGAAGGTTACAAAATTAGATAGTGAGTCATTGTAGTGGGAACCAATTGATACAGTGTCATATTACGTGCTGTCTCGGTTGGGAATGCACCGGGCACTTGGCTGTAGAAGGTAAAGTACTGTTTGCAAATACTCAAGAAATCCTAATAGGTTTCACCCATATATAAGGAATATAATTTGAGCTTCAATTCAAAAGTGTTTAAAAACACTCCTCTTAGTAAAATCAATCTTACATATACCCCAATTACCTTATTTCTTTTATAATTAAGTAATTTTTATTTTTGTATATAAGTCCTAACCCTAATTAGTGAGCTTCAACAAGCTATAATTTTTAATCGAAGTGTCCATTTAGTGTGAAATTTTGCACACATATGTTGGTATAAGCCTTTTATATGCTTGGAAAAACTTAGTCCAATCCAACTTACGGATTGCAAGAAAACACCCAAAAAGCACACTCATGACGCTAGGCCGCCAACTTGAAGATTGATGCAAAAATTCCAAAGGTGATTTCTCCTTCTTTCACCGTTAACTTTAGCTCAAACTTGGTGTGTAGCTCAAACTACAAGTCTTCTATCAGTATATCAAAATTTATGTTGATCCAATTAGTAGATCTTTAGTTATCATAGAAACCCTATCCAACCCTAAACTGCCAACTTCCGACAACCCTTTGTATCAAAACTCAAATATCTCCTGATTGCATTGCTAGATTAACACAAAACTTTGTATACACTTAGCACACCCAACAATCCAGACAATATCAAATTTTGAGTTGTAGATGCTTCACAAATTTTACGAATCACTCAACAATGCAAGCCATCATTGTCTTATATAAAAACCCAAATCACCAATACAAAGCCTGACTTTGAATAGCAATTGCTAAGTCCTCCAAAACCCTATGGTTGCAAGCTAAATGCCCCTAGAACCTCTTTTAAGCTAGCTATCCAATCCTAATCGCTGATCTTTGAATGTCCCCCTCTCTTGCCTTTGGCGGTTGTTTTTGTCCCTAGAGGTCTAATTTTGATCCTGTCTCATATCCGATCTTTCCTTGGGTATCAATTCAACTAAATTTAAGGATTTTTAAGTTAAATCCTATTCTCAACTTAATCCTAATATCAACCATAATAACTATTTTTCTTTTCTATCCTATTCTAATTAACTTATGGCTTTTCAAAATCAATAAAAGAGTTTGTATAGCCTAGAAGAAAACTTTAACTACTAACTTTTATCTATTAGCTATTAAAACAAGAAAATAATCTAAGAGGCTTCCATAACCCTTTTCTTAACTATTGAACTAAGATAATCAAGTATTAAATATAAATTACTCTTATCTATATCTTTCACTATATAAACGTGCTGCAACACAACAACGGAGATGCTTGTAAAGGGAGGAGGAGAAAATGAAGAAGATGTGAAAAAAGATGAATGAGAAGAACCAAGTATATCCTTGAAGGAGTTTAGATCACTAGAACATAACCAGATAGGATTAAAGATGATGATGTATGACTTGTAGGAGGATTTGAAAAAATATAAGGTGGACATTACAATCGCACAGCTTTTAGAAATATCTCTAACAATATAGAAATCATTAAAAGACGGATTATTTGTGATAAAAAAGAATAAAAGAATGAACAAGAAGACTGTGACTGATACAATCTACTGAAAGGTTGTTGGATGTGAAGGCAGTGGAGATAGAAGTAATGATTGCCAACAAGATCATATCCAATGCATTGGTGGATGGAGGAAGTAGTTAAAATATCATGTCCCTACAAAGAATGGAGAAGCTTAGATTAAATTTGACTGGGCCTTCACCATTTGTAATAAACATGGCTAACCAAAGTCTAGCAAAGTCAATAGATCAAATTCAACAATGTAAGATGGTTATAAGAGGAGAAGAATATATATTGACCTTTTAAGTGATTTACATACAAACATCCAAGGAATCATTTTCGTTATTTTTGAATCATCCATGGTTAAGAAGGGCCAATACCATAATGAATTGAGAAGGTGAGCGATCTGGAATTGTTTATGAACCTAGTGAAACTTATACTTGAGTATCCATTAGATCTATTATCAAAATAGACAACCACCAAAAATCATTAGAGGATGATAGAATCAAATTTTTTAAGGTAGAGAAGGGCAAGCAACAAGTTATGGAGGTGTTGACAACTAATACTATCTTAAATCCGGAGATACGAGGATTAGAATATTTAGGCCTTAATCTTTATAATTGGAAGGATACTAGTGAATATGAGGCTTGGCTACAAACACACCTAGATTCAATGGCTGATGAAGAAGAAGAAGTAAATTTTATAGAGGTTGTTGAAGATGAAGATGGATTAGCATTTATTCTTGAAGTAGACAATGGAGTGTATTTGATAGAGGTGGAAGAATCCCAAGGGTTAGAAGTATTCAAAGAAGATGAGCCTCTAAAAGAAATGTTGTATTATAAAATGACTTCTATAGGAATCACAACAGGAGATGACGTGGCAACTACCCAAATGTGTCCTCACATTGGTATTACAATAACTTTAAGCAATCACATGTGATAAAAGAAGATTGGAATTTTGTGACTATAAAAATGGAAGGAGAGGAGCCAAAACAATTACAAATGGAGAGTCAATTGAGTGGTGAAGAAATAAGTGCATACAATGAATTAGTGCATGAATATTGGGATGTTTTTACATGGTTGTATAAAGAATTGAGAGGCATATCATCAAACATTGTGCAACATTGCATTCTCCTATTACCCTATATAGTACCAAATAGACAAAAAGAGAGAAGAATGAATCCACAATTTTAATTAATAGTAAAGGCAGAGTTGGAGCGATTATTACAAGCAAAATTCATAAAACTAGTAGAAATCACTGATTGGGTATCACTAATGATAAAGAAGAAGAATGGTAAACTACGCATATGCATGGATTATCAAAAACTAAATGTAAGGACCCAAAAGGACTACTTTCCTTTACTCTTCATAACTAGCATCTTAGAAAAAGTAGCTAGACATGAGCGTTATACTTTCATGGATGGTTACTCATCATACAATCAAGTATCCATTGCAGTGGAGGATAGGCATAAGACAACATTTATGATTCCATGGAGAACTTTTGTGTGGTATGTGATGCCATTTGGATTATATAATGCACCAAAAACTTTTCAACGATTTGTGATGTACAATTTCTCAGAATTATTATATAAATCCATGACAGTATTCATCGATGACTTTAGTATACAGTCACAAAATGAAGACCATCTAAAGAAGGTGAAGGAAGCATTGGAGAAATGTAGGAAGGTGGGAATGGCCTTAAACCCTGAAAAGAGTATCTGGCTGTGCACTAGGGTGTATTATGAGGCTATAGAATGAATACAAATGGTAGAGAATCTGAACCAGAAAAAATTAAGATCATCAATACTATTAGAGCTTCAAATAATGTGAAAGAAGTACAACGATTGCTGAAACATGTAGGATGGTACCAAGAACTAATTCCGAATTATGCAACAATTATTCTACCCATAACTTTACTACAACGGAAGAACACCAAGTTTATTTGAATTGATGATTGTCAAAGGGCACTAGAGATATTGAAGATTAGATTAAATTTATATCTAGTATTAAAATGTCCACAGTAGAACATATCCTTCCATGTATATTGTGATGCAAGTACCGTGGCAATAGGTAGTGTTCTTTGCTAAAAGATTGAAGAAGATGGAAAGGGCAGAAATTATTCCATTGCATATGCAAGCAGACAACTTAATACAATTGAGAAGAATTATTCAACAATTGAAAGAGAATATTTAGCTGTGATATTTTCAATTAAAAAATACAGCCATTATTTATTAAACAACAAGATAGTATTCTTTGTAGACTAAATGACAATTAAATACTTGGTCAATAAATTAGACTTAAGTAAGAGATTAATATGGTGGGTGTTATTATTACAAGAGTTTGATTATACAATGGAATACAAATCAGACTCAACTCACAAGCAAGCAAATCATTTATCAAGGTTGTTGGGGAACATAGAGACTCACCAAATTGATGATGGACTTATAGATGAGAATCTTTTTGTAGTAACAGCAAGGCCTATTTGATACACATGGATCATTGAATTTTTGACCACCCAGCAATTATCCTCAGAACTATCTATAGAAGAAAGAAAGAAGATTAGGATCAATAGCAGATACTTCATGATAGTGGGACATAGATTATATAGGAAAAGAGTTGACAGTGTACTATGAAGGTGTATTATAGAAGAAGAAATTCCAAAAATCTTAGTAGTATGTCATAATAGTACATGTAGAGAGCATTTTTTGGGACAACTTATGGAACAAAAGATGTTAAAGGCGGGGTATTATTGGCCAACTTTATTTCAAGATACACATACATATATTAAAAGGTGTGATGTGTGCTAATACTTCGCTAGAAATGATTTAGGAATGGAGTTGTCATTACACATTTCTTTACCATTAGTACCATTTGAGAAGTGGGGCATTGACTATATAGGAGAAATCCACCCTCATTCTTCTCGAAGCATGGCTTATATCATTGTAGCCATCGAATACTTTACAAAGTGGATTGAAGCCAAGGCAGTCAAGACAAATGATGCAAGAAATGCTTCTGTATTTTTATTTGAAAATATTATTACATGCTTTGATTGTCCTAAGATTCTAATTAGTGATCAAAGAATACATTTTTTCAATGTAGTGATTTAGGATATGATAGAAAGGTTTCAAATTGATCATAAAAAAACTACATCCTATCACCCTCAAACTAATGGATAGACTGAGAGGGTTAATCAAATCTTAGCAAGTATACTATGATAAATCGTGCAAGATTCAAAGAAAGATTGGGACACAAAGCTATCTATAGTGTTGTGGGCATATCGTACAACTTTTAAGGTGACAATACAAGCGATGCTATTTCCATTGGTTTATAGTATGGAAGCAATCTTATCCATTGAATTGGAGGTTCCTTCACTTAGAGTGGCAATGAAAACAAGGTTGATTGAAAAATAGTCTTTGAAGGATAGATTATTAGCTTTAGAAGCTTTAGATGAAAGCCAGAGAAGGAATGTATAGCATGTAGAAGCTATTCAATGAAGACGGAAGATTTGGTTGGACAAAAAGCATAAGAAATATGAATTACAACCAGGAATATTGGTGTTGTTACAAGATGCAAGGCGGTTAAATTTTCCAAGCAAGTTTGATGCAATTTGGCTGGATCTCTATCTAGTGAGAGAGGTATCCTCAAACAATTTGATGCAACTAGAGACATTAAATGGCGATATATTTCCCACCTATACTATAGAGAGTCGATTTAAGGAATATTGGACTTGAAACTTTCAAATTCCTTAAGCAAAGGAAAAAAATCACCACTTAGATTCTATAGATTGTGTATACCTAATGGAATTATAGAACAAGCAAGAGATTTCTGGAATTCGGTCCATTGATGGTCGTTAATTATGTGAGTTAAAAATTCATTACCTCACATTAGTTAACTTAAAAAATTTAGAAAAAATTATAAAAAAATAAAAATTTAGAATTTAAAAGATAAATTAAAGAGTAGTATGACTAATTAATAAAAATAATAATAGAGAAGAAAAATAAGGATCTGGAAATAATTAGAAGTAAAAAAAAAATTATTAAAAATAATAATTATTTTGGAGTTAATATTTTTGTATGGAATTGGATTAGAAAAGGGCCCTACATTAAGCCCTTGCCATTAAGTATGAGTTTGGGAATTAAAAAAAAAAAAAAAAAAAAAAAAAAACATTCCGCAGGTGCTCGAAAATATGTTCCGGCGACCGTTGACCATGGCACCGGTAGGGATTGCATGTGGTGCAAAATCTTTGGCCAGCAAGAACTAGAGAGGGTAGGAGAGAGAGAGGGTTAGTGCGGCAAGAGAGAGATTGAGAGACGGAGCGAGGAGTGAGGATGTGTGTGTCTGAGTGTGTATAGGAGACAAAGAAAGAGTTTGAGTGTAAATGAGGGAGTGAGAGTGGGATATCTAGAGAGTAGCAACAGGAGAGAGATTGGCTAGCTGGTTGGCTAGAGGAAGCGGCAAAGAGCGAAGAGTTGGGATTCATAGAGAGGAGCAAGTTCAAAGAGCAGCGACATTCTTTGAGGCAAGAAGACTTTCCGGAATTGTAGATAGGGTGTTGAGATGCTATTGCGGTGCTGGGATGATAAACAAGGCTGGCTAAGCTGTTATCGCGCTAGGCGAGGCTGGTGACATCGAAGACTTCAATGGAAGGCCACGGCGATCAACTTTGAAGAAATTTAGTGATCGCACCAAAAGGTTGTAGGTGATAGCCGGTGCTGTCGGGGCCTGAAGGCAGAAGCAAGAATAGCCAAGATTTTTTATGTATTTTTGAATTAGATGGTCTGGATTGTGGATAGTAATCTAACATAAAGGAGGGAGCTATACAATCCTAGGGAGACCAAAAGATTTAGCATTATAGTGACATCAATAATTATTGTCATACGATCCACGAGGGATAGAATACGGACGGTGCTGTGTATAGTTTTGTGGTAAAGCAGATTGAAATTGACAAGTGGTGAGATGGTACTAGAAATAGTTCATGTGGTGGAGTCACGGGAGGAGGAATTGCCGTTTGCAAACTCTATTATTGTTGTTATTTTCTTCTTCTTTTCTTGTTGGTTTTGCTGTGGTTTGAATAGCTTGCTGGCATTGGTGACGATAGAGTAGGGTTGAGAGATGAGGTGCAGCAAGGAGGTTGCCACCCTCTAACACCTGTCAGGGAGATGGAGACCCCTAGAAACGTGGATGTTGTGGTTGACGGGACCTCCGCAGCGAAAGAAGAGTCCGCTATTCTAATGAAGGATAAGGTGATGTGGTGTACGCTGTGAAGGGCATACATGGCAAGGGCGACAAAGAAAGTTGGATAGATGAAAGTTGGATGAGACGAAGGTGATTTTTGTCCAAATTTTGTACCTCATTCCAGACTAATGTTGTATTGCATCCCAGACTAGTATTGTACCTTATTCCAGACCAGTCTTGTGCTCATTTTGGATAAAATTTGTGCTAAATTTTAATATGATTTCTCATCAATTCTAGAGATGTTGGAATTCCACACAAATAAAGACAAATTTATTTTACAAATAAAAAATAAAAATAAAAAATAAATAAATAATAATTAAAATATAAATTTAATTAACATACTTTATATATCAACGATTTAAATGCTTGATGGTGTCAATATTACATAATCCTATTAAATTATAAGTGGAATAATTAGACAAGATTTTAGAGGTGTAAGTTAAATTTAGTCATTGGATTACAAACACAATTGAAGGTGGCAGGATTTAGCTTACAAGGTGCTACTAATTCAATTGTATATATAATAAATGGAATGAATAAGATATTGAGAGACTTCATTTTTTTTTAAATTATACCTTTTTTAGATGATATTCCTATAAAAAGATATAAGAAGGAAGAATAAGATGAGACTTTAAATAAGAGAGAATATTACAAGTATATTATTGATCATATACAAGATTATAAAAAGATTTTAACTTGACTTGAAAAAGTATATCTTATACTATTTGAAGTAAAATCTATATTTAGAATATAAGAAGTTATTAGACATTTATGTGGATTTTATGGAAGAAAATTGGATCTAAATAAAGTTGATCCAATTGAAATTATGAAAGAGACATGTGACTTTTTTAATAGAAGTTTGTAGATTTTTAGATATGTGTATATTTTATTGTATATGTATTCTTTATTATACTCATACACCAGATTTATTAAATGAATTATTATAAAAAGATTATTGATTTAAATGGAAAAAAATATATATTAAAATAATATAAAAGCTAAAGATATTATTGTTATCACCTCCAATCTTAAAAAAAGTTGATTATGAGCATAATAAATAAATAATTTTCATTATAGATACTAATCCTATTTCTGTTATATGGACTATAGATCAAGGCAATTTAAGTGGAAATAGATTTACAATTTGATTTGAAACTAAAATTTTGAATACTCACCAATGTGCATATTCACAAGTAAAAAAAAGCTATGAAGAGTTGTTTCGGCAATGAAAGCTGAAAAAACTATTTGATTGGTATAGTAATAATAATTGAAATAGATTGCTTGCTATTGCTTAGAATGATAATTAATTATACAATACCAAATATTATAATGCTAAGATGGATTATTTATATCAAATTATTAAATCCAAAATTAAAGCATATTGTTGAAAAAGATAATTTAGTAGCAAACATGCTATCATAAGCAAGATATAATAATGAAGACAAGGTGATTGAAGACATTGATGATGTTGGAACAAAATTTTATTCAGTTTTAAATCTTAATAAAGAGGACAAGTTATTTTTTAAAGAGCTTTATGAAGAAAAAATATTGGATATTAGTTATGACTTGAATACCTTGATTAGACAAGCAAATTGGTCTACAAAAAAATTTAGGCAAATTAAAAAAATATATATGGATTTTTGCTTTAAGATGGATTCTTACGGAAGAGACCAAAAAAAGGAATTGGAATGCCATAACGAGTGATAGGCAATAAGAAAAACTAACAAAAATTACTAAAGGAATTTCATAATAATCTATGGATAGAATATAAGAGAATTTTGATCACATTTGTTAAACTTAAAGAGTGATATTGGTGGAAAAATATGTATCAAGATGTGCTTTTATATGTAAAGTCATGTACAACTTGTCAAACATATTCTAATATATGGTATCAAGATGGTTTATATCCAATATATCCTTTGATTGTTCTTTTTAAATGGATTGTTGATTTGGTTATTATGCCAATTGGATTATGACAAATGAAATATTTAACCTTGGCTTGCTAGAATTTATCAAACCAAGTTAAAGAAAGAACACTAAGAACAAAGTCTATTGAAAGAATTTGTAGATTTTTGCTTGAAGATGTTATTTGCTACTATGGATGAGTGAAAAAAATCACTGCAGATTGTGGAGAATTAAATGTAATAAAAGCTTATGAAAGATGTGGAGTTAAATTATCATTGACTATTGATTATAATTTAGAAGGGAATACAAAAAGTGAATGTGGTCATCTACCAATTATAAAAGCATTAGTTAAAGCTTGTAATGGAAGGATGAAAGAATGGCCTTGACTCTTGTTATTTGCATTGTAGGCTGATCAAACAATTCATAGTTTAGTGATAAGGTACATGTCTTTTAAGCTCATGACAAGTCAAAAATCTTTTATACCAATTGAAGAAAAAGTACCAACTCGGAGTGTATTACTATAGGAAGTTGGATTGACAAGAGAAGAACTTTTAGCTATTAGGATTTAACAACTTGAACAAAGATTAAAAAATATGCAAATAACATTAGAGAGGTTGAAAAAAATAAGGTTACAAAATAAGATTCAATTTGATAAATAATATTGATTAAGGCCTAAAATAATTGAAGAAGGTGATTGGATTTTGATCTATAATAGTAATTTGGATAATCAATATAATACTTTACAAAAAAAAATTAAATATTGGTTTAGATTGTTATTGTACCATAAAATCTAATAAAAACTCATAATATGTTCATAAGTTCTAATATATATTAGAATGGTTAATAAAATAATTTTAAAAAATTGATGTAAAAAATTTTATTTTGGATTTTTTATTTATTTATTTTTATTATGGCATTTAAATTATACAAAACATAAATATTTAGTATGAAGCCTTGAGAAGAGATTGAGATCTAAAGATAAAAAATTAAACTACTAAGAGGCTTATTTAGAAAAATGAAAGCAAGATATGGATGAATGAAGGCAAAGAGTGAAGATCTTCATTCCTATAGGTCAATGGTCATATCTAATAGGCTTTGAATAAGTTGTTTGTGATGAGAACAAGGCTTTTAGTAACTTCACAGAAGGCGTTTGAAAATCAAAGGCTAGGATTAAAAAGCTTATTTTTTGTATTACAATTTTGGTATAAAAATTAAGAGATTTGGAATTTTTATGAGAGAGGAGTAGGAACTTGAAATTAAGATATACAAAACATACCTACAATCATTCTTTTGAAGATACAAAGAATTATTTAAAAGCTTTTAGAGATTGAAAGGTGCGGTTGGAGAGGTGATTTTAAGACCTATATCTTGTATAGAAGAATTATTATATTTGAAGTTTGAAAGAAGGAGATATTAGAAGTTGAAGATAATATATCTAATTCCAAGGCAATAAATAGACCATTTTATTAATAGTGATGCTTTCCACCATATCTTAATCTTTTAGACCAATTTTTGCATAAATTTTTTTAAAAAGATGAATTATTATATTAAAAAACTACACATCAAAGTTTCATAGTATTTGGGCATTAAATTTGTAAGATATGAAAAATTTAGCACGTGGGTGTCTATAAATAATGATTTGAAGCAATTATTAGGACTTTGGCAATATCTAAAGATTGACAACTAATCAACAAATGAAATTTGTTATAGTAGTTGTTAAAAGTATATCAATACTTTGTATAAAATTTGAATATTTTTAGATAGTTTGATTTAAAAATACGCATTGTTGAAATTTTTAAAAAATCTCTTTAAAGATTATTGAAGGATTTAGTATATTTTGCCACATTTTGGAGATTCTAAAATACTTGAGGCTTGTGCATTTGATGTAATTTTTCTTTTTAGAAATAACTTTATATAAATTTGGGATTTTTATCTATCTCAACATTTGATTAAAAAATTAATGACAGCCAAAAGCTCAATATTTTCTTGAGATAAATTTTCTTTATTCCAATACTATATGTAATAACAATGGTTTATGATAATACAACCTATTTGCTAAAAGAATTGGATAGATCAAAGTTAAAAATACCAATTATTAGAAAGCAAGTGAAGATATTTAAATGACAACATTCAAAAGTTAACATAGAAGATCTTGTTGAAGATTTTAACTTTCCAAGCTAAGAATATGGTTTTGATTTGGATAAAAAAAATAATAAAGAGAAAATTGATGAAGACATTAAAGACATGATATGAAGCCAATATCAATATATGATTTATTTGTCATATATTAAAGGATGCATAAGTTTAAAGGATGTGGAAGTTGTGTTGTAACATGGCTATAGGATGAAAGAACAAAATAAGATATATATTATAGAGAAGCTTAGTTAAAGACTAAGTTACAAAATTACTTTAAAAATATAGAAAAAATAAATAAAGAAATAAATAAAGATATAATAAAAATATTTAGTATTAATACTATCTTTTAGTAAAAAAAAACTTCTATTTACTTTGTAAGGCCATAAATAAGATAAGACAAGATAGATTAGTAAAAATATTATTATAAGCATCTTGAAATCAAAGTAAAGAATAATTTCTAGCAAAAATTATCTAAAAAATTCCTAGATTGATATTTGGGGAGGGCCAATTATGAAGCAAGGTCAAAAGCAGATAAAACTATACGCCTATGGCAAACAGGATTTTTTTTATTGATCAAAAAGTTAAATTTGAGAAAAAACTCAGTAAGACTTTTTTAAGTGTTAATTTTAAGGTTTTTGGATTTGTAATAACTTTGTGAAAGCTACACAAAGTTAGAGTTCTATTTGGATGACTTTAGATTTTAAAAAATAAAGTGTGTTTGCATTTTTAAGCATATTAAAAATTTTGTCATAGATCTATGAATAAAAATTTGTGGATTTGTGCATGTAATTGTATAAAAAGTTTGTTATAAATTTGAATTTAATCTAATGGTTAGTTCAAAGATTATTGAAGTTTAAATTAGGTAAGGTCTCAAAAATTAGATTTTTAGGGTCAACTAGGATTTTTGTGAATTTGAGCAATTTTTTGGTTAGATTAGAACGATTCTTTTTTGATCTGATAGTTAACTTAGTTTTCAATATTTTTTTAAAATTTTTATTACATATAAAAAGTACAAAAATGAGATATTGATATTAGAAGATCAACATCAAGATAGGAAAAAAAGGACAACCAACATTCAAGAGGATTATGAGCTTTTTCCTCAAATCAATAAGTTTGATTTCTTTAAAATTTTGTATGCTTGTTTTTAATTAGAAGGTTAAAAAGTGTACAAATTTTGAATGAAGATCAATAGTTAATTTGATAATCATTGAGGTTTTAAATCTACTATTGAATTGATTAGTATTTTATTAGGATTCATTACGATATTAGGATTTCATTAGAATTTATTAGAATAATAGGATTTTATTAAGGTTTCATTGAGATTTTTTTAGGATTTGATTTAGGATTCGATATAAGATTTGATTATAGTTTGATTAAAATTGATTAATATTTGATTAAAAATTGATTAAAATTATATTAGGATTTATTTAGGATTTGGTTAAAATTTAATTGGAATTTATTACGGATTATATTAGGATTGTGAGATTTTTGATTAGTTGCAATATATAAGTGTACCTTTTACAATCAAGTACCTAGTATATTTTCAAACAAGATGATATGTAATATAATAATGCATATTGACTAAATATTTGTTGCTCAATGTAATTTGGTAGTATAATCTCTCTTATTTTTTTAGCTTTAATAGCAGATTGAATAACAAGATTTAATATCTTAGCTATTAGGAGCAAGAGGTAGGAGATTAAAAGGCATCCTTGTCTTATTTCTCTATAGATTGAGAGGTAGTTAATTTTATTTTTATTAATATTAATAGTTACTAATATTTCTTGAAATGAGATTTTAATTATATTAATAAATTTTTAAAAGAATTTCATTTTCTCTTTGGATTTAAATAATAAAATTTTAAAAATCTCTATTATAAGCTTTATAGAAATTTAAGTTGAGAAGCAATAGAAGTTGCTTAGATTTTTGGATTCAATTGATTTTTTTTGAATTAATAATATATATTTTAATGAGAAGAAGACAATTTGATCTAAGCTAATTATTTCTATCAATATCTTTTGAAGCTTCTTTTATAAAGTCTTGTTATAAATTTTATATATAGAATTAAAAAATATTTTAAGATAGTAATTGCCTTAGCTAGTCCTATTTTCTATTTTCTTTGTATGGTAGTATATTATTTCTTCTTATTAGATACAAAGAAATATCCTTGTGATATTACTTTTTCTATCATAGAAATTTAATCTTTTTTTATATATTTTTAATATATTTTTAAAAATTCAATACCTATCTCATTTAGCCATAGTATTTTTTTATTTACCATCTTTATAATGGCTTTAAATAATTTAGGAGTGGTAATAGATTTAAAAAAATAAGTATTTGTATTTTAAATGATTTAGAATAGAATTTAACTTACCATTAAATTGAAGCTTAGAATAGAATAATGACTTGAATATAATTTGGTATAAATTCCTCATCAGTTTTTTTAAGTTATTCTTATCTACTTATTTGGTTATATGATGGATCTTGAAGAAAAATAATTCTAGATTTTAGATGTTTTTTTATTGTCTTAAATAAATTCTTAGAACATATTTTGCCTTGTACTTTTCATCCCATTTTATTTTTTAGTTTTTATAATTTTAAAAAAAATTTAGGATGTTTTGAAAGATTGTTGTAACTTAGAATTTTGATGGTCTTTTTGGAAGTTGAAGTGGACTACTTTTATTTGTCTTTTTGCTTCTAAGATATGCCTATTCTTTATCATGATTTTTTTTTCTTGTAATAGCTTTTGTGGAACATAATGGATTATCTAAATCTTTTAGAAAAATTACCATTTTTCAAGGTGTAGGCCCATAACTTATAAATTTTATTTTAAACTTTGATATCTTTGAAATATTTTATATTCAACTTAAGGAATAATTTTTTAGATGTACTTTCTTTTAATTATATTATTAATTCTATATATATATATATATATATATAAAAAAAAAAAAAAAAAAAAAAAAAAAAAAAAATCTAATAGAACCACATTGCTTCTAATATAATATAAATTGATCTTTTTAGAAAAGAATTGTTTTTTTTTTTCTTATATAAAATCTATTCAATCTAATAGGTATTTTTATCTCATTTTTTTTTATTATTTCATAAAAAATTTTGATTTTTTATTACAAAATAATCTTGTAATTGTATCATTGTCTTAAGTAAATTCCATGCTATGGTTTTATTTTTTACTAGAATAAATCCATAATTAGAAGATTTATCTTCTTTATTTTTTTGTCATGTTCAAATCTCTTCCAAGGTTCCAAGGTATATCTTCTTATAAGTAGTTAATCATATCTTTCCATCATTGCTTATGTTCTTTATATTTATTTGAGGTAAAGATGCTAGCAACTTCAAAAGTGTTTCCATATAAACTTTTAAAGGCTATCCAAAGAAGACAGTTGTAGATTAGAGAGCCTACGTTATTTGCTAATTATTTTATATAGCAAGATAAGAATGCATACTCATCTTGTTATGGTTCCATTGAAATTTATTATATAGCTTGGTATTGCTTTAAAGATATAAGAGCTAACATTGTGCCATAATATTCTTTATAGATCTTGGGCATGTTTGCTATAAAGTTTACATTCTTGAATGAAAATGATATCTCACTTAGATTGAAGACTTTGGATGTAGTTTTTAAATTTTAATATCCTGATAGTGTATTAAATTTCTTTATTTTATAAAATTTTAATATCTTAATGGTGTATTAAATTTCTTTATATTAAATGGTATATTAAATTTTTTTATATTATAAAATATAAAGTTTAAATTTATAAATATAAATTAGATATTTGAAAACATATATATAAGCTTGTTCATTATTCTTTATGTTTTCAATTATCTGATTGATTTAATCTATTTCTTTAAATTGACTATAGAAAGATATTTAAATCAATTAAAAGAAAGATAATTGGATTTATTGACCTATTTGATATTTGCTTTAGAATTATCTTCTCCTTATGTTTATTTGGCTCTAATCTTTTGCCATAATTAGAATATGAGGCTTGTATCTAGATGTTTCTTCTTTATTTGTTGTATTTGACTTGAGTCTTATACTTTATTGATTTAAATCTTGATGTTTTTTTAACTCTTTGCTAGTGAGAAATATATGAGTCTTACATATATAAGTATTGGCCACTTCTTAATTCTTCCATGCTTCCTATTTTAATCTTATCTCTTCCTACCTAATTGAATTTCTTTACTTGTGTGTTGATCTTCCAAGGCTAATCTTTCCTTGTGATATTCTTACTTTTGTTCTTACAAGGCTATTCTTGTATGCTCCACCTATGCCATTGTCAAGTCAGAAAGAATTTGTCTCTAAAAAGCACTACGCTTTTAGTTGTCGCTAATTTCTTAATCAATTGTCAAGACAGATAAAAATCCCAAATTTATATAAGTTGTCTCTAAAAAGGGCCATTATATCAAGTACACTAGCCTCAAGTACTCTATAATTTCCAAAATATAGCAAAATATATTAAATCCTTTATTAACCTTAAGGGAGATTTTTTCTAAACTTCAATAGTGAATATCTTCAAATCAGACTATCCACAAGTACTCAAATATTATATAAAGTATTGATGTATTCTTAACAACTACTACAACAAATTTTAATTATTGATTCATATTCAATCTTTGGATATTGCTAAAATCCTAATAATAGCTTTAAATCCTTATTTATAGACAATCACATTGTCATATTATAATTCCTTATAATATATAAAAATTAGTCAAAATATAAAATATATTCATAAATTCTAGTATGTATTAGAATAGTTAGAAAAGTAAATTAAAAAGAATTGGTGTAAGAAACTTTATTTTAGATTTTTATTTAGTTCAGTTATGGAGTTTAAATTATATAGAATCCAAATATTTAGTATGAAGCCTTGACAGAAGGTTGAGGCCTAAAGATGAACAATTAAACTACTAAGAGGCTTATTTGGAAGGATGAAGATAAAGAATGAATGAATGAATGAAGACAAGGAATGAAGTTCTTCATTCCTATTGGTCAATGGTCATGCCTAATAGGCTTGAGGAGGCTGCCTGCAAGGAGAACAAGGGTTTCAGCAATTTCAAGGAGGCTATTTGAAAATCAAAGACTAGAATTAGAAAGATCATTTTTTGTACTATAATTTTGGTATAAAAATCAGGGAATTTGGAATTTACATGAGGGAGGAGTAGGTGCTTGAAATCAAGATATATAAATAGTATCTATTGTCACTTTTTTGAAGATTGGAAGAGTTGTATGAGAGCTTTTGGAAATCAAGAGATGTGGTTGAAGAGGTGATTTCAAGCTCTATACCTAATGTAGAAGAATTACTACATTTGGAGTTTTAAAGAAGGAGATATTAGAAGTCAAAAACAATAGATTGAATTCCAAGGTAGTAAGTAGGCTGTTTTGTTGATAGTGATGGGATTTGCCATATCTTGAGTTTTTAGACGAATATTTATCTAAAACTATCAAAGAAGCTGTATTATTATGCTAAGAATCTATACATCAAAGTTTCATAGCATTTGGACATTTAGATTGTGAGATGTGAAGAATTTAGTACATAGGTGTTTGTAAACAAGGGTTTGAAGCTACTGCTAGGGTTTTGGTAATATCTAAAGATCGGTATTGAATTGACCATTGAAATTTGTGGTGGTAGTTTTAAAGACTACATCAGTACTTTGTCTAAATTTTGAGTGGATTTGAACGGTTAGATTAAAAGCTATGAATTAATGAAGTTCAAAAAAAATTCCCTTTCTATAGGGAAATGAGGGTTTTAAAGCATTTGTTATGTTTTGAGTGGTTTGAGGAAATAAGGCTTGTGTATTAGGTGTAATAGCCCTATGAAAGAGACTTTATATAAATTTGGGGATTTTTATTATATTTGGATCTTGGTTGAATAATTAGTGGCAGCCAGAAGCCCAATGCTTTCTTGAAGCAAATTCTCTCTACCATGACAATGTGCTAAATTCTTAATATCTTATAAACTAAATATCCAAATGCCATGAAAATTTGGTATGTAGCTTCTTAATATAATAATTCACTTTGAAAAGTTTAGACAAAAATTTGTCCAGAAGCTCAAGGTATAGTGGAAATCATCACCATCAATAAAATGATCTACTTACTACCTTGGAATTAGATTTGCTATCTTCAACTTTGAATATCTCTTTCTTTTAGACTTCATATGTAACACTTCTTCTATGTAAGATGTAGGTCTTGAAATCATCTCTCCTATTGCATCTTCTAATCTCCAAAAGCTCTTGTACAATTCTTTATATTTTTAAAAGAGTGACAATAGATATGATTTTACAACATATTGTGGTGGTTGTTCTTTAACTCCCTCCTCACCACATTGGACTACTTTAATTGTCACAATGTAATTTGGAGATAATAGAAGAATACTCCCAATTATGTCTTTTGAATCTGCTTTTAGATAGAAATAATCTTTCATAATATTTTTCTTTTTATAATTTTTTTAAAGTACCTTTATCTAATTGAGTTATCTATTGGTCAAAACTTCTTTTGGAGGTTTTTTACTAATAAAACATGTAATCATTACATGTATGGATAGGTATTCCATCTCTGCACAAATTACATCTTTGTATACATTTATTATTCTTAAAACAATTTTAACTAAGAAACTTGCATAGCTACATGCATAACCAAGGGAGAATTCCTCACCATGAAAGATTCTTGTAGGATAAGGCATTAAACTTTTGTTGTATCCTCCTAGAATTTCTAAGATTGCTTCCTTCTTCCTGTAACAATATTGGACCTTTAGCCTCTCTACTTTGCATTTTTGCCTAGCTTATCATGGGATCTTCTCCATGATTGAAGGCATATTCCTTGATACAATCTGCATACAATCCCATTGCTTCTAAGATTGAAGACATATTCCTTGATATGATCTGCTTACAATGCCATTACTTCTAAAAGCTTGAAATCCCATATATATAAATAAATAAATAAATAAATCACAAGCAAATAAATAAAAACGGTTGTTGATTCCGAAGCAAGTTAGAGCTAGCTTAACAAAATATGGTCCCCTCCCTACACGCGGCCAAATCCGCGCGCCAGTGATGGATCCTGCTAAGATCCGGATTTTTCGGAGCTTTTCTTCCCATTCTTACATACCTCCTTTTCTCAGGTTCCGCAAAACTGTTCCTGGAAAGGCATCCTTTCTTCGTTAAAAGGATCGCCAGTCCTTTCCTATTTCCGGTTACGTGGATTCTTTGTATCCAAAACGTTATGGATGGCCCCAGTTGCTTTATGCAGATCTCATCAGATTGTGCACAAACTAGACTAAGTCAGTTTGAGGAGACCTCAATCCTTGAACGGGGTTTGCATGAAATCTGTGACAGCAAATAATTGGAGGGCGATGAGAGGATGTGCGGATCTGCTGTCGATCCGGAAATGAGGGTAGAGTTGCAAACAGAACACTTTAGCAAGGCCACACTGCACTAAATGTGTAGGTTGCGTAGGCGTCCGCCGCAACGCCAGCGAGTAAATGTGGTAGGAACTAAAAAGCTTTGATGGGTAGGAGAATTTTTGTGCGCATTGTGAAAGTAGGTGAAACTAAGGACGATCATGGGACAGAAGTGCACGGACTGGATAGGGCGCTTAGTTTAAACAGCTTAGGTTAGATAATAATGTTTACAACTCACCACGGATTTCGGAAAAAACTTCATGCAAGTTAAGTGTTACGGACAAAATATGACCGGTGTCAGGAAAGCAACAGATTAACACGAACATGTTGACAGATGAGCAAGTTAAACATCTTTGGGGAGATAACAAGGTTTTACAAGGGAAACTTGCCATAGCAAACATGTCCAATATTTACTATAATGTTGATTGGCCTTTCAAACCAAGGTTTTTTTTTTAAAAAGAGGGAATTAAGGATGTCTATTGTTTTCCTATCTTTTTACTATTGTCAATATAGGAAAAATGAGAGGCATTAAATTATATTAAAAAAATCTTAATAAGTTCTAAGTCAATATATGGATGTTCCACACTATCTAGTTGATAAAAAGACAAGTATGCAATCAATGCAATTTAAATATTTTGCAAGTTTGATCTAGCATCATGATAAGATATTAATTGGATTAAATTAATAATATCTTAGATATCTTTAGATATAAGTAGAACTAAATAGAAAATAAAAATATCAAAAAATTATTAAAAAATCTATTTAATTATTCTTTAGTAAGATTATTGATATTCATCCTAACTAAATATTATAATTTAAAAAAAAACAAAACCATTACAAAGATGATATATTCTTATTTCTTTATTATTATTTAGTCATAAGAATAAAATCTACTAAAGTAATAAAAAATATAAAATTATTAATATAATTATTTTTATGAAGTAATTACCTATAATATGCTTAAAAATAGTATCAACTTTATATTGCAACTCAACAAAGAAATAATAGCTATGTTTTATTAATCCAAAAAATGCACTTACAATACTTCTAGATAAATGAGCTAATGTAATATTATACCTACATGAAACTTAAATTTGATTTTTTTGAAGATATTGTCTAATATGCATGGCTTCTTACTGAAAAAAATGATAGCTAAAATTTATTTTAAAATTATCTTTTTATTATAAATAAATAAATAATTCTTAAAACTATTAGTCTCAAATTTATAAGAAATGGTATTTTATGGTTCAATATATATATATATATATATATATATATATATGTCTTTCAAGACTCTTTTATATAATCTAAAATTTATAAATTTGATGTGATTTAGATTATTTAATTTTAGAAACTAATATAATATAAATAATAGTTTATTTTATTTTTTAAAATAAAAAATAAATTATAATTATAATATATACAATTTGGAAGAAGATCAAATATTAAATTTTAAGTAAGTTAAAATCAAAATTTCTATAAAAGAAGAAAATAGAGAATTCAGATACAATATCTAATGTTTATTATTTTATGAACAAATAAACTATTAAATACAAGTTTCATGCTATCAAAATCAAAAGATTGAATTGGACTATATAATTTTAAAAAAACACTCATTCAATTCTTGCAATTATAAGAATTTAGTTTAAATCTTAATATTAGATATTTTATTATATTATTAAAATTATTAGACTTAAAATTTTATTAGATATAGAATCAATCTTAAAAAATCTATTAAAACAAAGAATTATCTAAAAAAATAAAAAAATAATTAAAAAAAACTCCAATAGATACAAGTCAATCAAATCTTACATTAGAAGGTTTGCTTATATTATTATAGTAGTATTTTTGGTTAAATATAACTATACAAATTCTAATAGTATAAAATTATTTTATAATTAATTTTTTAAATTTTTAAATTTTTAATTAAAAATAAAAAAATTTAAAAATAAATTAATGGCTTATATGATAAAATTTAAAATAAAAAAAATAAAACCTTGCAAAGACAAATTGGGATAAATTTTTTAAAATGAAACTAATAATTTAAACAGTCTAATAAATTTATAAGAATATAAAAAATAAAGAATTATATGCTTATTTAGATGAATTAGCTTAGAAATAATATAATAAATATATTTCTACTTTGTTAATTATGTATCTTATAAGTACTAAAAACTATATATATATATATATATATATATATATATATATATGTATATATATTTTTAGAATTTTAAGAAATTAAAAAGAATATATAACTAACAAATTTTGCTTCTACAAAAACAAATTAAGATTATAACAACTTGGAGCTATAGAAAGAAGTAACCACATAACAAATTATATTTTTAGAGAAATTAGTTCATTTGCTCAAATGATTAAATATATTTTTTTTAATAAATAAAATAAATTTATAATATATATAAATTTAACACAATAAAAAAGTTTTAAAGATAATATGTGAAGGAAGATGCATGCAAAAAAAAATGACTTGGATGTGAATAATAGAATATAAAAAATATTACATTTGTTTATAATTGTAGCCCACTACATATAAGCTTATAATGATTATTCTTCCAATATTATTATTTTTATCCTAAGAGATTCTTTTTCTATTTATTTGATTTCTTCTTGAATTTTTTGATTTATCAAGGTGGTATAGAATTTAAATTTAATAAATTTAATAAATTTAATATTTTAGTTAGAATTCTACTTAAAAATTTATAACCTTTGATGCTTTGATAATTCAAAAGTATAAATTTCAATATAAAACCTTTTATAAATTTATTTTGAAAAAAATTCTTCTAAAAATTTATAATTTTATCTGATAAAATTTGGTCATATAAGCAATACATATTAATTTTATAACATAATCCAAATTCTTTTTTTATTAGAATATTATTTAAATATAAATGAATAAGTATTTAGGAATCCTTTAATCACTTCTAATCACATATTTTGTGATATGTTGTTATTAGATGTATACTAAGGCGTATACCCAAATAAATATTTTTAAAATTCAGATTGCTCTTTATCAATTGTCTTAAATATATTGCAACTTATTTTAGAATAAAATAAAAAATAATTTGTCAAATTTCTTATTTAAATATCTAAGAAGATGTTTTAAGAAAATAAAAAAGTAAAAAATAATAGTGTTTAAATAATTTTTTTATTTCTAAATTATTATATCTTTTAGTTTAGTTTTTAAATTCTAAATTTAAAAAATTACTTAAAGACATTTAAAAGGAAGTAGGATTGATAAGTTTTTTATAAGATGTTTTTGTTTCCTTCATCAATTGCAGAAAAATTATCTAACCTTGATAGTATTAAAATAATCTGAATATTAAAAAAATCATTCTATTAAATTTAAAATAAAAAACCAAGGAAATAAAAAATTCTATTGTATACAATATAAACAATGTGTAAAAAAACTAAAATACCTATACTATCTCTTCTTGTAACTTCATCATTAAAAGTATATTTTAAATTTCCTTTTTTATTTAAAAAATGGTCCCTAATATTAATCTTTTATTAAAAAATTTATATACTTTTTACAAGCAATCAATAATTCTAACATATAATAAGATAAGACATAATTTTTGGATTAAAGGATTTAAGAAGGCAGATTTTGTAACAATGCAAGGGACCTTTGTAGTAAAGACTTTTAGATGCTCAATTACTTTTAGATACACAATAGTTAGAAGATATCTAATATTATTATTATTTATTTAATAAATTATTTTATATTATTATGAATTTATTTAATGATTTTTAATAGATTTTAATTCTTAATAGTATCACATTCAAGTTTGGTTGGATAATAAGATGTGTAGATGTGTCTATCTAATATTTCAATAAAAAAAAATTAATAATACTGGAGTAACATGTAGTCTTAATTTGTAAGCATTTATATTGGTATAATTTAATAATCTATCTTTTTTAATATTTATATATATTTTAATTAATATAATTTTAATTTTAATTTTTTTTAAAAAAAAACTATTTAAATAAATTATTATATTAGAATTTTTATTTTAAAATATTAGTTGATTAAATAAATCTTTTGATCTAATATTATAGTTATTTGTATGTTATTTTGAGTTATAAAAATTTTATCAACTTTACTTTAATCTATTATTTATATATCTTGTGATTTAAAATGTCACTTTTATTATATAAAAATAGATTTTATATATAGAAGATTTATCATCTTTTTTTTTTTATTTTATCTTATCCTTTATAGAATGCATCTACATCTTTTATATTTTAAACCTTCTTAAATTCTTGGAATTTTAATTTGTTTCTTATATGGTATTTATATTTTTTATACAATATTGATGAAGATGATTTTTTGTTTTTTTGTTTTTTTCTTCTTGATGACTTGTTTTTTTATTTCTTATATGATTTATTATTATTTCTAAAATTTATCTTTTGTGCTTTAAGTGAGGTTAAAGAATTTTTTTGTTTCTTTGATGATATTATCTAAATATGTATATCTATATATAGACACAAAGCTGCAATATATACATAGATAGTTATAATCTAAAATAACAAGAGTTATTTGGCATGATTTTTTAAGATTAGAAAAAAATAAATCTTTCTAGTCTTTATTTAATCACAAGTTAGTAAAAAACCATAATTTTGGTTCTTAGCATAGTTAGAATTACAACTAAAAAAATGATTAATTTTTAAGAAATATTATTTGTATTATTTATAATTTTTTTTAATATTTTAAAAAATAAGACTTAATCAAATTATATATATATCACAAGTTATCTTAATTGAGTATATTTTTGGATTGAATTGAGTATTCATCAATACTTGGTGTTATATTAAAATACATAATTTTGATTGAATAGACATACAAATATTGTTTTGTTATTCAATTTTACTAGATTATGAAGTAGTTATGTTCTTCTATATGTTTTAAACTCTCTAAAAGAGTTATACTACCATATTATTTCAAGTCACTATTATTTAAGTAATTTATACCATTCCACCTATACATCTAAATGAAATACTATTTTATGTTTTAAATTTAAATAGTTACAATCTATAATTTTTTTAATATCTTTTTTATTAGTGTATTGTAAGTTTTATCCATTATTTCAAAGTCCTAGTAATCATTTTAGTTTAAAAACTCTCCTTAAATTTTTAGAGTAAAATTTAAAATTTTTTTATTTTTTATTTATTGATATAATATTCCACAAAAGTCTATATAAATAATATAATAATATAAGAAATGTTTAGGCATCCATACCATGGAGCTTTACATTTTAAAGAACCAATAGGATGGCATTGTATGCACACCTTAGATGACTTATAAAAATTACTAAATTTTCAGAAGTAACAATAATATTAAATTTACTAGTCTTTTTAACACATATTTTATCACCTTATTCTTACGTGGAATGCAAACAAATTATGTGTTACATCAACTATTTGAGGAGATGTTGAAACTTAGATGAATACTCAATTTAATCCACAAACATTCAATACTTTAGAACTAATAAAGTAGTACTTGGAATTCAAACAAGTATCTGATTCCGTCTTGCACTCTAATGAAATCTGGAACACGCAGGCTTTATCTGGAACTTGTGCTAAAACGAGAGTTGGCTTCGAAAAACACTGAAAAACTAAAAAAATCAATAATTAGATGGTATACTTTCTAAACTTTGAAGTCGTGTTATACACATAAGCTTTACTGCATTCCAGAACTAGTGCAGACATTGTGCACGCACACTTTGATACAGAGAGCATTGATCAGGCGGTACAATACAGTCGTGGAAAAGAAACTTATACTCTAAAATTTTCAGGTTTACTCCATATTGAAAGAGTTGGAGATCGTCGCCTGGTTTAGTCTGAGCAACACACCGATCTGCTTCTAAAAAAGTTTGCCACATCCAGTGGATAAGACCTTAATTGGGTGGTTTATGACCACTCCTCAGTTGAGGAGCTTCTATTCTGGATGTGCAGAAACATTCTGCTGTGGCATCGATGATCGGTCGTGGAGCTTCCGAGGCGGACCTTTCATTTGCCTTAATCCGGTGGCATCTTTAGTGATTTGCAACGCACCATTCAGATAATGCTTAATGAGGAGCCATCGATACCAGTCAACCTCAGCAAGGAAATCTCTCAGCAGCCCTGGGAGCACGTGACAGGATGAACAGACGTGCACTCCGCATTAGGTCCCATCCTGTCAGAGCCACAACGGAGCCGCCACATCGCCGCTGGGCAGTCGCAGTCTTCAAGCAGGGAGCACTGGGACAGCCCGGTCCTGGCACGGACGCGATGCGATCGAGATCAGCCGATCAGTCCCAGTCAATCCTCGAAGAATGATCCAGCGATCGACGCTACGGAGCATGCTTGTAGTGTAATCTAGGCCCTACAGATTCTGGAAGTCGGAGCTCACCTCACACCAACACCGACACCGACGCACACCTGCAGGTTGTTGTTTGGCTCCACCTTCACCGCACCGTGATTGTGCCGATTTCGTTGCCAAATCATCTCCACCATGTGCTCACCATCATCGTACTCTTGTTCGCATTGCTTCTGATCGACTTGCAATGGATGTCGGTGATTACTACCAGCTCCGTCAGTGGTGCAGAGTCGGTGTCGGTGTCGGTATTCCTCCGCTCCGGTTTAAGGCTTTGGAGAAAATTACACACATGTATAAACATGTTGTTTTCATTCTTGTGAAGAACTCAGAGATCATCATTTTCAGTGCGAGTTTATGAACTTACATGAAGAATGTATTACAACGTGCTTTGATTGGTGAATTCTGTGAAGTGATCATAAGTCAAGGTAAATGATGCAAGTGTTTGTTAAAATCTTCACTTGATTATTTATGTGTATGCATATATGTAATGGTTTGTGCGGTTATGGTTTAAGTGATCATTCTTTAATGAATTGAGTAAGTCTCTAAAAGGATTCTACTGAAGAATTAATTAGTTTTGTATTGTAATTAGTTATGATATTTTAAAATTGTGAAGTGAGTACAATATTTATGTTTATTGTGATTTTTAGACTTTTTTTTTGTAAGTGTATAGAATACTGTAATTGAAAAATCTTATTACTGCAGTATTATTGCAGTAGCTATATGTAAAAATGCTCTTAAGTATCCCAACACGGACAAATAATTTGCTTTTTCTATTGCCTTAGTGTAGTTTATACAATCAACTAGTATTTTCTCCCAAATAGTTTTTACGTTTGTATTTGATTCTACTGTTATTTATTATACTTTTGTAAAGTATTGAAAGGCAAAGACTTGTTAGTTAGTAATTTTATATTCTTTTAACATGGCAAAATAGTATTTAAAAGATGAAGTCTAACAACTTAAGAAATCAAAAAATAAAAGTTTTTAAAAGTTTAATGTCAATAATTTTAATTGATGCTTTTATTATAATTTTATAATACAAAATTATTAAACTATATAATCTTGTAAAAGAATTTTAAATTTAATTAGTTTAAAACTATATATATATATACTAAAATAATTGTAGGGAGTTAAATACTAAATAAATAAATTTTATATATATTTATTTTTAGATTTTAAATATATTATTTATAATTCATGTATATATCTTTTTTTTTTTTTAAATAACTACAAATTGATTTAGAATTTTTTTTAAAAAAAACATTAATAAGCTTATAAAATAAAATAATTTATTATTTATCATTAGTCCATTTGTTAATATTTTAACTAATAAAATATTTCATAATATTAATTTATTTTTAATATTTTAAAAACATTCAATTTTATAAAATCTTAGAAGTTGTATAGTCTTTTTTTTAAAAAATTATATATATATATATATATATATATATATATATATATATATATTTATTTATTTATTTATTTATTTTAGAAGTTATTTTTAAAAAAAAATTGATACAATATTACAACTAAAATATATAATTAAAAATTAAATTATCATTAAAAGATTAATTTTTCTTCTATTAAAAGCTTAACCTTAGAAGAATAATATCAAATAATATTTTTACTTATTTTCATTACAAATTAAATATAATCAAAATGCCTCATTTAACTACTTTTTAAAAAATGACTTAATTTTAGAGGAATAATATTATAGTTTTAAAAAAAATTCACAAGAGACTATTAAATCTTAAATAGTCAAATAGGTCATATGGATGATTGGTCTTAATGTTATTACTAATTCATTATATCTTCTTAGTAACTTTGAATAGAATTTTTTTCTAAATATGTCCAAATAGACCTTTTGTTATTTTTAAATTTCTTTAATTACATATTCACAATATATATTAAATAGAAGAATGCACCATGTTATCATTTTAAAATTTTAATAGTAGCAAGAGGTTTTTTTAGTTATCTTATTAACAATTTAAAGAATATTTAAAATATTTTTTTAATACAAAATAAGATCGTCAATTAGATATATTATTAGTTGATAATCTTTGATTTTAATAAAAATTATTAAAAAATAATTTTATTTTTTCCTCACTTACAATAGATTTTATATGAATTAAAAAATATATCATTTTAGAAAAAAATACCCACCATTACAAACATATTGTCATAATAATCTTAAGCTAATAGATATATAATAAATCTATTAAAGTATATGAATAAATTTTTTTTAATATAAATAATGATTGAAGAAGTATATATTATTGATGGCATGAAATTCTTTTTTATGAGAAAAAATATTATAAAATTATAGAAATTATTTATTAATTTTTTTACTTAAATCCATTAAAATAAATTTAATTAAAACTAAAAGTTTTAATTTATCTAAATATCATGTCTTTAAAAAGTTATTTTGTGCTTAATAGACATAAAATTATAATTAATTATTTAAAATATATAATTGTAGTTTAAACTAAATAATATTAACTTCAAAATCAAATTTATTCAAATCATTATAAAGATAATTTTTAATTTTAAGAATAAGAAAGTTTGTTGATTTTCTCAAAAATAATTTATTAAAAAATATAGAGTCAACTAGAAGTATTGATTTCATACCTAAAATATATAATTTCATTAATTCTAAGAAAAAAAATTGGTTCTTTTTATATACAACATCTTTTCTCTTTTTTTGAAGCTAAGAATGTCTTAATAGGACATCAACAAGCCTTCTTATTTTCTAAGACAATATACAATATTGATTAAAAATTGTGATATAAATATGATTTAATTGATTTGGTGACAATTTAAGATATATCTTGATATAAATTACTTGAGGTTCTTTTAATTGATACAAGTGTTGATTAGATTAGAAGTATTTTTTAGAAAACACTTTAGATTAGAAGTATTTTCTAAAAAACAATATTATGGAGAGGATTAGAAAGCCAAGATATATTAATAAGAGTAATGGTTGGCAAATAAATTAATTTAACTAAAAAAAATAATTTAGAACTAAAAAATATAATTATATTTTTATTGTATTTTCAATGTATTGTCAAAAGAAATAAGTTGTGCTACTTATTTCAAATGCAAAATAGGTGGTTAGTATTTAAATATAAAAATCATTCTTTTAGTATAAGATTTTTTTTTAATTATTAGAATATATTTAGATTAAGATGTGAATTCAACTATGTTAATATACTATAGAATTAAAAGTTGGAAACTTAAATGAAACAAGAGTTATTTTTATCTATAAGATTAATTGATAATCATAAATAAATTAATATCAAAAAGTATTAAAATTATTTGGACATTGGATTGAATTAATGACCATAGAAAATAATCTAATAATAGTAGCTTAAAGTCAATTCATAAAATTTTATCTTATATTATAAAAATATTTTATAATAAGACACAATAATAAGATAATATATCATTTTATCAATAAATTTGGATAAAAATTAATAATAATAATAATAAAACCTATAATTTTGTTATGTAAAATAATAGCTATCAAACATATATAATATAAAAAATAATAAAATTCATTCAATATATAATTTTTGGATTTTTTTGTATTTAATCATACAACCATGTGCTTTAATATACAAAGTTTTAGAGAAATTCAATAATATATTTAATAAGAAAAGAACATGTTTAAGCTTGTAATTTTGTTTTTGTTATTAATCTTAATTAAATCTTAAAAACTCCCACAAATTTAAGAATGTAAACTTAAATATACAATTTATATCCATGCATGTCAATTAAGGATAGATATTTCATTGATAAGCTCAAGAAAAATCTATAAGGTTTGTAAAGGATATTTAAATTTTCTTGTGTATTTTTTCAAAGTACTAAGTACTATTTCCATCAAATTAAATATTACTTAGGATATAAAATTGAACTTAGAAATTCTACAATAAGTAGTACAACTTATTTCTTTTGATCTAGACTTAGAATATATAATTTTCTTAAGCATTGGAAATCAATTTTAAGAACTTTTCTATTTAATTTTTTTACTATGATAAATAAAGAAGTTTAAAGAGTTTTATCATAGTAAAAAAATTTGTAATAGTAAAATTATTTATTTTTTTACTATGATAAAACTCTTTAAACAAATTTATTTAAAATTTCTTTAGGATTTACTAAAATTTTAAAGATTTTTTTAGAATTTTTTTAGAAATTATTTAAAATAATTTTTTAAAATTTATTTAGGATTAGTAAAGATTAAAATTTAAGATTGATAGGATTTAAAATTTAGGAATAATAAGATTTAAGATTGCTTAGATTTAGAATTTCTAAGAGAATTAAGGTTGTCAAAAAGAGTGTTTTTAAATATCTTATTCTTTTTTAGATCATTAAAAAAAAAAATTAGGCTTTAGATAAATTTTTTCTATTGCCAGATGCCTAATGCATTTTCAAGCTATAATTCTCATAATTTAACATTATACTTGCTTTAACAAACCTTAATACCCCTATTCAATTCCACACATCAACTTCAATTGCCTCCTAATCCTAAACCAAATAACAATCTAATCTACAAATTCAATTTTATTACAAAAAGAAATAATCTAATATTATTGGTCAATATCATAGTTGAATTTGATGTTAATCCTAATATTAATTTTTTATTTTTTAAAAATAATATAGTTTATCTTTTTTAATTAAACACCTATTCTTTGTCTATATATAAATTAAAATCTTTATATTATAATAATGTTATATGCATGCATTAGTGAAGTAATTTAATTTGAAAGTAACCACATTAATGAAAATGGTGAAGTTGCACACGGATATATGGATGTTTGTTTTATATGAAGAAAGAATGAAGTAGGTCTATAAATTATTAAAAAACTTATAAATTAAATAATTAGTTGTTTGCAAAGTGGTATTAATTTTAACAAGTATATGAAGGGTACACACAAGTATAGTTGAATAAATTAAAAATCATTAAAAAAATTCTTTAAAGATGATGTTTTTAGTTTTTTTTAAGTAAAGTATTATAAATCAATAGCATAGGTATATGAATATTTTATTAAATCTTATTTTATATAAATTAAAAAGTATAAATATAATATAATTTTATCAAAATAGTAATATTAAATTAGATTATTTATTTATTTATAGAATTTTAATTATGACCAAGTTTAAATTTTTCTTTATTTCATTGATTTCATAGGATTTTGAAATAATCTTAGTATATGATCACATAGCCAATGGACCTCTTAGAAGCTACTTTTATAGAACAAACAAGGCTCTTTAGTTGTGAAAGCAAGAATTAGAGATTTATATTAGTATATCATAAGACTTATATTGCCTTCATATCTAAGTACAACAATATATCATTCACATAGACATCTTTGCAATTAATATCATCTTTGATAAGAAATTTATTGTTAAAATTGGTAGTTTAGATTAGTGAAGTATAGACATATTGTGGAAGAGATTTATATTATAATTGTAGTGGGTAGTTCTAACTTCTTAAATCCCAAGTATTTTTATAATAAAAAATTAACTTTAAAATTTGACATATATTTCTTTAGAATTAACTTCACAAAATTTTTATATGTGCATCCAAAAATTAATTCTAAACTTATATGTAAGGAATTTAATATGAGTGAGTAGATAATTAAGTTTTAAATTTTTTGCATATTGGATCAAATTATTAATAAAAAAATTCATCCCTTAATTAGTTTTGATTCTTTGAAGAATTTTGATAATATTATTGTAAATTATTTGAAAAAACAAGATTTTAATCTAATTGCTATATATGTTGACTTCTAGAACTTGGAATAGTGCTGGCAATTACAAGAAGTACTTTAGATAGAAGATATGATTTTAAGCCATGAACAAGGAGCTTTAAAAGGACTTTAAAGAGATGAGATAGAAGATACTATTTCAAGTCCTAATAAATGAATCTTAGTTAAATTTGAATATGCAATGGCAATTGAAGCAAAAAGTTATCAACTACCTCAAATTGATAATTAAATAAATACTAATGAATTTAGAAATAATATTAAATCTTATGTATTTTTTCATTATAAAAATTTGGTATATATATATATATATATATATATATTCATAAAGCTATAGATGATTAGTTGATCAAATATTTTAAAAAATTAATTTATTCAAAGATATATTTTTTATTTTATTATTATTAGATATAAAAAAATACACACTTATAAATATAGATATTACAATAGAACATTGCAAATAGAAAATAAGAAGAGGATTCTTTGGCAAAATTAGAAGATAGATCAAAGATAGTAGTAAAGTGGAAGAATTGTAGATCCAAACAAGTTGTAGATGCATTCTAAACCAAGATTAAGATTATGCCAAAGCTTCAATATTACCACCTTATTTCATTGATTGGAAATTCTTTGAAAATGATAAAATAATCTGAATATATGATTATATAGCTGTTAGAATCAAAATTTCTCTAATATAAAATATTGATAGAAATCCTATTACTAAGTAGATTTTAAATCAATATTCAATATGATAAAATTTGGTGGATTGATTTTTTTATAGAATTAATCTAAAATTATTCAAAAAATAATAGTGATAGACATGCTAATTAAAAGGATTAGACTTACTAATAGAAAATTAAGACTCAAAAATATTAGTCTCAAGTTTCTTCTTGTATAAAATATTTGATTGACATCTTGTTGCTAAGGAGAACTTAAAGCAACATTTGACAATATGAAATCAAGAAGATTGATATTTTTTTATTGTATAAAATAAAAAGATTCTAGACTAAGTAGGAATGAGTTTGTTAACTAAGAGGACTAAACTCAATGAAAAAGAATCAATAAAAGATCTTGGAAACAGCCAAGCAACAATGTTAATAAAGACCACTGCCATGTTATGTAAAATTCAACTTTAGGCATTTGATTATGGGAGGGTTTCAACTTACCTTGAAGTTCTTCTTGTAATAAAAGAGAGATACATGAAGTGTTTAGAAACACTTGCCTTAGCAATTGTGACCTTCTAAAAATCCTCAAATCAATCAATTTTTATTTCTATCAATTTTGAATTACATCCTTGCCATAGCTAACCATGAAGCTAATTCTTCCTATAACTTGGGAAGAAATAGAAAACAACATATAGAAAATAATGTAGTAGTTACTAACTATATCCATAAATGACATTACTTAGATAATTTTTAAGGTCATTTACATGTCTTTTATTCATCTCTAAGACAAATGAATATATTTCAAGCTAATGGATATAGGCTCTACTAACACTTTGTAAGCCAGTAAATGTCATAGACATCCATTTAGAGAAGATTTTAGAGGATTTTAGAAGATCCTAGAAGAATTTAGAAGAACCTAGAAGATTGTAGAAGGTTCTAAGAAGTTGTTAGAAGAGGTTCTTTAGATTGCTTAACTTCCAAGCAACATATGAAGTCACATGAGAAGGTTCTCATGATTTCTCATTGAAGCAATAAAGAAGTTGCTCAAGAAGTGTCTTAGAATGAATAATTGAATAATTAAAATTTTAAAATTAGTTAATAACTATAATTTTAAATAATTTCATTTGTATCTTATTGACATAATGATATGGAGTCTATTTTGCATAAAAATATGAATACATGTATTTTATAAAAATAATTTGAATGTTTAATTTGATAATAATATAAATTTCTAAACAAAACATAAAATATGAAGTTATATGAAGAATTGAAAAGTAAAATTATCTATAAAAAATATTATAAATTAAATTTTAAAAAATTTTATATTATGTACAATTTACATTCTATTCGTGTATGAAGTATTATTCTATTTTTTTTTTATTTTTTTTTCATAAAAATCTCTATAAAATTCTTTATTTATTTTTTAATGGATATTTTTTGGATTACCTATTTTATATTTTTAAATTTTATTTTGATAGTTAAATTTAATAAAATTATAATAACTTAAGTCTTCTGGTATTATTGAATATTAGTTTTATAATTATAATAAATTATTGTAATAAAATTAAATCTTAATTTTTATGATTTAAAAAAAAATTCTACAATATTTTTTCACCATTTTATAAAAGATTCATTGTTAAACTTTCTTATACATGCCTCTTATACTACTTCAACCACTTTTCTTGCTTTTGATTTGTAATTTTTAATTTTTAACCTTGTTTATTTTTCTTATTGTTTTTAAAATTATCAATAATATACAGAATAAAATATATTTCTATAAAATTTAAATATCTATATTTAGTATTATAGTATTATTTAAAATTTTCTACTATAAAATATTTATAAAAATTTGATAGAATATAAAATAGAATAGTAATTTGATATTTGCATATATTGCTTCATATGGCATGTATATAAAAATAATATGTTTAACTTTTTTAAAATAAAAAAAATATGTTTTAAATATTTTAAATAGATAATGTCTTCTATTAAAAAAAATCTCAAATATTAATTGGATCTATATATATTCCATGTGAATATTAAAACTTATTTTAGAAGTTTAGAACTTCTAAAAAGTCCCTTTAAAAATATCTAATAGCTTTTATACTTTATTTGTAAGCCTTGTGGTTTTAAAAATCTTTTATATGGCTTTTTCAATAGTTAGTGTATAAATATACACATATATATATATATATATATATATATATATATATATTAGATTAAGACCAATACCAATCTTATGAATACTTATTTATATTCTAGTCATAATTAAGAACTAATTCAATACTCTTTGATTTGTTTCAACTTTAAAATAATTATTCTAATATATTTTAACTATATATATATATATATATATATATATATAAAGAATTTATTATAAAAAGTATTTAAAATTATATATATATATAAATAATATATAATTTAATTGAAATCTCAAAGTTGGAATTATTTTAATAATATATATATATATATTATTGTAGCAGTTTTGTGAGCAAAAAGATGTATCAAATGCACTTTCTAGGTGTCCAATTTAACCAAACAACTTTTCTTCAAAATATTTGTATAAATAAGATAATTTTATTCTATTTTATGATTTATTTATTTTTAAAAAAAGCTTGACTACATCAAATAAGCCATAAGTTTTTATATATATATTACAATACATAATATTTATTTAGATTTTTTACTTTCACATAATCATGATACAAGCTTCAATGCATCTTGTTTGATTTACAAACTAGCTAAATAAACAATAGAGAGTATAAGACTACATTCTTAAAAAATACAAACTCAAAACAAAGTTAAATAAAAAAATAGAAACTTTTATAATATGAAAAAATTACAAAAGATTTGATATGAGAAGAAAAAATAAGAAATAAAAATAAAAAGACTATTACAAATATTTTAACTATTAAATAAAAGAAATAGAAATTTTTATAATAATTTACATCAAAGTACAACTCACCAAAAATATAAATTGATTAATATAGATAAGAAGGAAAAAAATTGTCCTAAAACTCAAAATTACTAAGCACAAAACATCAAATGCTGCTACAAAGACCATCATCATAATAAACCACTCATAAAAATTTTAAATCAAATAAGATAAAAGAATAGAAGACAAGAAAATTTCTATTTTATATGAATTATTAAAAAAATCATTAAATATGAAGAATAAATGCAATCAACAACAAAATAAAAGAATATTTTTTGAAACAAAATAACCAAGATAGACCATCATAATGTGGTTTTAAAGAAGAATGTTTTTTTTTTTCTCTTTCATCTTATCTATTTAAAATATAATGAATCAACACTTAAAAAATAAAATTTTTAAAAAAATAATGATTTAAATTATTAAAATATTATATCTAATTTAAATATATCTAAATTATAATACACCTTACGTATGTCTATTATAACAAATTATCCGATCTATAAATCATGATATAAGTTGAAGTCCTAATTATCTATATACTTATTCCACGTACTTGTTCTAATGTGCATTTGCTTAAATTGACACAATTGAATCAATTAAATCAACTTTAAGGATTGAAATTCCACTCTAAAACAACTATATTTTTTATTGTAAGAAGCAATAAAGATTCTTATAATGCCTCCAAATTGTCACTTCTAATTCCAAAGATATTAATTGGTAATCTTATCAATACCAAAACAAGTCAATGTCTTTAGTTGAATGGGATCATTCAATTGCCATCATTATATCAATAAAAGCTCCATTTGAATCATGAATCTAGGATAGGATGGAGCCTAGAATTATATGTTGCATTCCACTTAGCCTTAGCAATTATTTTCTTCAAAGAAAACATCCTACCAAATGTCAAGATTTAATAAGATTATAATATTTATCAAATTATAATATATATCTATATTTATAATTTATTTTATTTTTAATAATTTTATTTATTTAAAAAAAATTAATACAAAGATGGAATATATTTCATACATTAATAGAGCAGATCATAATATAAAGAATTGACATCTTATCTTTTAATATCAAAGAGACAAAGTAAGTATCTTTAATAAAATAATTACTATTATTAATTAATTATTTATATTATTTTATATAACTAAACTATATTGTGATTTTTTAAAATTCTTTTTAATTATATTGGTTGATATAGTATCAAGTAGATGCTTTGCAATCTATGATTTGTCTCATTTCTTGAAGAGAATTACATCTTGTTTGAAATATTTTTTTAACTTTTTCTTGATGGCTAACTAACTAATTTGACTATATTCTAATAATCTTTTTTATATCAAGCTTCTTACATGGGTGTCACTCCATTCTTATTTTTTAAAGACAAAATTATTTCTTTGAATCTAAATTGTCTACATATAAAGTCTTATAAGTAGAGACCAAATTTTGTAAAAGTATTTAAATTTTAAAGAGAGGTTTTGTAAAGATAACTTATTTTTAAGAATATTCTTTTTAAAGACTCTATTTCTAAGGATTTAAGATTATTTTGTATAAGAAGAAAGTGACTTAATTCTAAATTTTATGTACTTATTGCATTTTCAAAATCTATATAATAAGGTGTAATACATGGACTAACTTGTCATCTTTATGTATTAATTGTCACACTTTTGTATCATAGAAGCCAAATAAGCATGGCATCATTTTGGGCTTGAGGTTTGGATTAAATATCATTCCATTTAAATAGAAAATTATGCTTTAATAAAAAATTCCATTTGTTGGCTATATTGGTTGATAGAGAGTTTTTTTTGTGGTAGCTTCCATTATTATATTATAACAAGGTTATAGGATGAAAGAGAAAAAGAAGACAAATATTATAGAGGAGCTTAATTGAAGATTTAGTAATAAAATTATTTTAAAAAATATAAGTAAAAGATTAGAAGATAATAAAAATATTTAGTGTTAATGCTATCTTTTTATTAAAAAGGCTTCTATTTACTTTGTAAGACTATAAATAAGACAAAATAGGATAGATTAACAAAAATAATACTATAGACATCTTAAGATGAAAAAAATGATAGTTTCTAATAAAAATTATTTTAAAAAATCTTAGATTGATACTAAAAAAAGGCTGATTGTAAATCATAGCCAAAATAAGATCCTAAGGTACAAATTTATGTACCTATAGTAGAGAGAGAGAGTACTTTTATTGATCAAAGAGCAGATTTGAATAACAGACTTGATAGGAAGCATGGATGGATAATATGGGCAACTAATAATACATAAGGTGAATTGTATAGTACTTATTCAAATTTTAAGATTTGGATTGGTCATATTACAACAAATTAAAATTTATTTTTTTAAGATACAACATTTTATCTATTTATTTTGGAAAAACCATATATTATAATAATACAAATAAAAATAAATATGTTTGATGATAATTTAGCTTATACATAAATACACAATGAAGATGGAAGAAAGATAGTATAATTTCTAACTATATCTTCCAATCATGAATAGAATTAAAATAGATTGAGAAAAAATCTATTACTAAGAATTATTGCAGAATTTAAAGATTTTGGCAGAGTACTACTATAAAGCAAGATTATAGAGATATAAAAAAGAAGATAATTTTGTAAGATATAGGTACTTTTTATATTTTGTTTCTATAATAGATAAGAAAGTAAAACCTATTACAAAACCTTTGCTAGAGGATTCTAAAGAGGAAAAGAATTTAAAAGATCTAAGGAATATTAGACACTAATTCACTATGAAGACTTTTGAAAAATTGAAGATTAGATTTAATGGTTCTTTGTTGCCAGAGAAAGTTGTATATTTTAAAAGGATGCTTGTAAAATGAGATAAACCATTTGCCTTTAAGCCTTATGAAATAAGATGTGTAGATTCTAGTATTGTAGCTTTTATAGTTATCTTTATAATACCACATGTGCCTTAGAATTTGAGGTTAATTCCAATGCCAAAGACATACTTACCTAAATTGATGGACTTATTAAAAAAAAAGATGCAAATAAAGATTTTAGAGTATTTTTTCACTCTATATTTTAACTGTAGATTTACAATGCCTAAGAAAAATGAAACACTACAATTTATCTAAAATATATAGCCAATAAATGCTATAACTATTAGAAATATATTAAGGATATGAGAATATAAAACAAGAGACTTCCAAAGTATATGTTCCTAATAAAATATAGATATAGAACCTTTAGTAGATGAATTTGCTGAAGCATTTATATAAAGAAAAATTTATTCAATGGATGATTAATATTTAAGCTATAATCAATTTCAATTTTTATATGGAAGTAGAGATATGACAATAATAAAAATATCACATAGATTGCTTAAAATATATATTCTTCTATAAGATGCTATTAATTTAATTATAGATATGATGAATAGAATGAATATGGTATTAAAAGATTTTATTCTTAAAAATATTATATCTTTTTTAGATGATTTTCTTATTAAAAGGTATAAAGAGAAAAAAAAAAGAAAAAAAAGAAAAAAAAAGATGAAACTTGAAATAAAAAGGAATGTTATAAGTATATTGTTAATTATATACAAGATTGTGAAAAGATTTTAATTCAACTTGAATAAGTACACCTTACACTATCTAGAGCAAAATCTATATTTGGAATATAAAAAGTTGTGATTGTTGGTCATTTATGTGGATTTTATAAAAAAAAAAAAATGATCTAAGCAAAGTTGATGCAATTGAAAGGATGAAGGAGACATGTGACTTTTTAACAAAAGTATACAAGTTTTTGGATATATATATATTTTATTATATATGGATTCTTTACTATGCTCAGATAGTGGATCTATTGTATGAATTATTATATAAAGATTATTGATTTAAATAGAAAAAAAAGCATATTGAAGCAATGTAAAGGCTAAAGGCATTATTATTATCACCTCCAATTTTAAGAAGAGTTGATTATGAATGTAATAGACAAATAATTCTTATTATAGATACTAATCTTATTGCTATTGGATAGATTGTAAGTCAAGATGATTTAAGTGGAAATAGATTTGCACTTTAATTTGGAACTAAGGTTTTGAATACTTGCCAATGTCCATATTTATAAGTCAAAAGAGAACTATAGAGAGTTGTTTCAACTATGAAAGTTAAAAAAGATTATTTGATTAGTGTAATGATAGTAATTGAAACAAATTGCGTGTCATTGCTTGGAATGATTATTAATTGTATAACACCAAATATTGTAATACTAAAATAAATTACTTATATGAAGTTGTTAAATCCAAAATTTAGATATATTGTTAAAAAAGATAATTTAGTAGTAGACATGTTATCTCAAATAAGATATAATAATGAAAACAAGATAATTGAAAACATTGATGATGTTAGAATAAAATTTTATTTGGTTTCGAATCTTAATAAAGAAATTAAGTTATTTTTTAAAGAGCTTTATGAAAGAAAATTATTGGATATTGATTATTACTTGAATACCTCATTTAAATAAATAAATTGATTTAAAAAAATAGATAGATAAATTTAAAAAAAATACATATGGATTTTTGCTTCAAAAAAGATTTTTATAAAAGAGACCAAAGAAAGGAGTTGAAATACTACAATAAGTGACAAAAAGACCAACAATAATTACTAAAGAATATAAAAGACCAACAAAATTTATTAAAAAAATTTCATGACAGTCTATGGGTGGTATCATATTGTAATAATTTATAGTATGTAAAATTCAATAAAAATATATAATATGTTTATAGATTCTAATATGTGTTAAAAAAGTATATGGTTAAAAAAGTAAATTAAAATATGGTTAGAAAAGTAAATTAAAGAGAGTTGGTATAAGAAACTTTATTTTAGATTTTTATTTAGTTTGATTATGGCGTTTAAATTATATAGGACCTAAATATTTAATATAAAGCCTTGAGAGGCAATTGGGATCCAAAGAAGAAGATTTAAACTACTAAGAGGCGTATTTGGAAGGATGAAGATAAATTGTGGATGAATGAAGACAAGGGGTGAAGTTCTTCATTCCCATTGGTCAATGGTCATGTCCAATAGGCTTTGAGGAGGCTGCTCGCAAGGAGAAGAAAGGTTTTGGCAACTATAAAGAGGCCATTTGAAAATCAGAGACTAAGGTTAGAAAGCTTGTTTTTTGTACTACAATTTTGGTATAAAAATTGAGATATTTAGAATTTTTATAAGAGAGAAGTAGGTGCTGGAAATTAAGGTATACAAATAATACCTACTATCACTCTTTTGGAGATTAAAAGAGTTATATGAGAGCTTTTGGAAATTGAGAAGTGCAACTAGAGAGGTGATTTCAAGCTCTATACTTGAGTTGGAAGAATTGCTACATTTGGAGCTTTGAAGAAGGAGATATTGGGAATCAAACACAATAGATTGAATTCTAAGGCAATAAGTAGGGCGTTTTATTGATAGTGATGGGATTTGCCATATCTTGAGCCTCTAGATGAATTTTTGTCTAAAACTTTCCAAGAAGATGGATCCTTATGTTAAAAAGCTACAAATCAAAGATTTATAGTATTTAGACATTTAGTTTGTGAGATATGAAGAATTTAATAAATAAATATTTGTAAATAAGGATTAGAATCTATTGTTAGGATTTTCATAATATCTGAAGATTGATATTGAATCGATGGTTGAAATTTGTTGTGATAATTTTTAAAAATACATTAATACTTTGAGTAAGTTTTGAGTGGATTTGAATGATTAGATTAAGAGTTACAAATTATTGAAATTTAAGAAAAATTCTCCTTTCTACGGGTGAATGAGGATTTAGAGTATTTTGTTATATTTTGAGTGTTTTGTGAAATAAGACTTATATATTGGATGTAATAGCCATAAGAGAAAGACTTTTATATAAATTTGAGGGTTTTGTTATTTTAGATCTTGGTTGAATATTTAATGGCAGCCAAAAGCCTAGTGCTTTCTTAAGGCAAATTCTCTCTACCACGACAGCGGGACATAGGAGGTTTGAATCAAGATTGATAAACTTAAAGAGCAATATTGATAAAAAAATATATATATCACAATATGCTTTTATTTATAAAATTGTATACAACTTATGAGACGCAATCTAAATATAAGATATTAAATGGTTTATATTTAATATATCTTTTAGCTATTCATTTTAAATAAGTTATTGATTTGATTGTTATATTAGTTAGATTATTAAAAATGAGGTATTTGGCCTTGGCTTGGAAGGATCTATCAAATCAAATTGAAAGAAGAGCACTAAAAATAAAGTCTATTGAAAGATTTTGTATATTTTTACTTAAAGGTGTTTTTTGCTACTATAGATGTATAAAAAAGGCCATTATAGATCATAGAGAATTAGATGTATGAGAAGTTTGTGATTTCTTTGAAAGACATGGAATTAAATTACTATCAATTATTGCTTATAATCTAGAAGGAAATACAAAAAGTAAACATGATCATCTATCAATTCTAAACACATTAGTTGAAGCTTATAATGGAAGAGTACAAGAATGGCCTCAACTTTTTTCATTTGCATTTTTGATTGATCAAATAATTTATAGTTTAGTAATAAGATACATACCTATTAAGCTCATGACAAGTCAAAAATCTAATATATCATTTGAATTAAAAATATCAACTTGAAGTATGCTACTATGGAAAAATGTATCGATAAGAGAAGAATTTTTAGCTATTAATATTTGGCAACTTAAGCAAAGACCAAAAGATTTGCAAATAGAGTTAAAAAGGTTGAAAAGAATAAAGTTATTAAAGAAGACTTGATTTAATAAATAACATCAATTAGGACCTAAAGTAATTAAAAAAGATGATTGGATTTTTGTCTATTATAGTAGCTTAGATAATCAATATAATACTTTATAATTATTATTTTTTAAATGTTAGTTTGGACCATATGTAGTAATAACTATTCATGATAATGCAACCTATTCATTAAGAAAGTTGGATGGAACAAAGTTGAAATACCAATAACTGAAAAGCAAGTGAAGATATTTAAATAATGATATTTAAATTATAATATAAAAAATCTTGTTGAAAACTTTAATCTTTCAAGACAAGAAGGTTTTGATTTGGATAACAAAAATATTAAAGAAAAATTCAATGAAGACATTGAAGGCATAGTATGAAGCCAACAATAGCATATGATTTATTTGGCACATATCAAAGAATGCATAAGTTTAGAAGAGGTGGATGTTATATTGTAACATGGCTATAGAATGAAAGAGCAAAAAAAAAATATTATAGATGACCTTAATTGATTAAAAATTTTGGAGCTTAAAAATCTTGGATCAATATTTGGAGAAGGTTGATTGTGAACTATGATCAAAACAAGACTCTAAGATGTAAAACCATATACCGATGGCAAAAAAAAAGTTCTTTTGTTGATTAAAGAGTAAGGTTAGAAATTAGATTTAATAGGATTTTTTTAAGCATTAGTTTGAAGATTTTTGAGTTTGTAATGATTTTTTAAGAGCTATGTAAAGTCAGAGTTCTATTTGAGTGACTTGGTTGTTGAGAAATATAGTGGATTCACATTTTAGAGAATTTTATGAATTTTGTAGTATACCTATATGTGAAAATTTATGGATTTGTAAACATAATTGTGTTAAATGTGTTTTATGAATTATAGATTAATTAGACAATTAGATCAAAGGCTATTAGAATTTAAATAGATTAGGGTCTCAAAAATTGGATTTTGATGATCAATATAGATTTTTGTAATTTTGAGCAATTTGCCAATTAGATTGGAATAGTTTTTTAAAAAAATTAATAGTTAACTTAGTTTTTAATATTTTTACAAAAACTTAGAACATACAAATAGTGCAAAATGAAGCTATTGATACTAAAAGATTAATATCAAGATTAAAGAAGGAAGACAATTAACATCTAAGCAGATTAAGAGTTTTTTCTTCTAATTTATGAGTTTGAAATCCTTCAAATTTTATATTCTTGTTTTTAATCACTAATTTAAGAAATTTATAAATTTTAAATAAATATTAATAAAATAATTATTGAAGATTTAAAATTGTTATAAATTTGATTAAGACTTTATTAGGATTTGATTAAGATTTGACTAGGATTTTATTAGAATTTTATTAAGATTTGACTAAGACTTGATTAAAATTTGACTAAGTTTGATTAGGATTTGACTAAGGTGTCCAAAGACATAAGAATCTAGAATAAAGCTTAAAAGTGAAAAGAAGTTTGAAGAAATACGACAAAGATTTGAATTATCTGAATGAAATGCAAACAATATAAAAAAGGTGAGCTAAAATTCCAAAGAGATTGCATTGTTGTATTATGTGAAGTCTTACTTAAAATACACTAGGCGGCTTGGCTATAGAAGATAAAAAAAAAAAATTGCAATAACAAGTCTTAACACCCCTAATAGAATTATATATAAATTATAATTAAAGATTAATAAGTACATTCAATTATTAAAGAAGTTTAATTATATTTTTAATTAATTATAAAAATATATAAAGAAATCCTAATTTTTTTAAAAAAAATCATAAAGAAATAATATAAAATTTATAAAGAAATATTAATATAAAAT
>JAWRVF010000245.1:279167-339167 GCA_036785485.1 Physcomitrellopsis africana
ATTAGATTGGAATAGTTTTTTAAAAAAATTAATAGTTAACTTAGTTTTTAATATTTTTACAAAAACTTAGAACATACAAATAGTGCAAAATGAAGCTATTGATACTAAAAGATTAATATCAAGATTAAAGAAGGAAGACAATTAACATCTAAGCAGATTAAGAGTTTTTTCTTCTAATTTATGAGTTTGAAATCCTTCAAATTTTATATTCTTGTTTTTAATCACTAATTTAAGAAATTTATAAATTAAATAGAAGCCTCTTCTATAAGAAGGCAGCATTAGCACTTTTTAATTTTTATTACCTTTTTGTCTATTATCTATAATTTTAAGATAATTTGCTAAAATATTTTTATTTGAATTCTTTTATAATATAATCATCTTTTTTCTCTTTCACCTAATAATTGTATTACTATGTGGCATTTGTCTCTCCCTCTGAACTTATGCAATCTTCTAGCATGCACCAAATATTCTTCAATATATTGATATATGACACTCTTTATCTTGGTTGAATTCTTGATCTTCAATTTATTCCTATTATAGGTGACTTCAATTTTGTTCTATCAAGTTTTTATAACCAATATGTTCTATTGTCATAGACTTCTATCACAATATATGGTCCAAATTAATGCTTAGAAATTTTTTAATATATTCTATATTGGTTATCCAAACTATTGTCATAGATTAAAATCTAATCACCTTCTTCTATTTTTTTAGGCCATAAACAATGTATTTTATTAAATTTTTCTTTATTCTTTTTTTTTATTTCTTTCAACCTTCCTATTACTACTTCAATATCCTCAAGTTTTCTTTTCAATTGTTGAATCCGTAATATTGAAAGTTCTTCTCTATTAAGATCATCATTCCAAGGTAATACTTTTTATGCAAGTATTATTTCTTTTATCAATATAATTGGCTTTTGTCCATATATTATTTCAAAAGGCATATAACCAATCACCATACTATGAGTTGTGCAATTTGTCCATAATACAAATAGTAGTAGTCTTGGCCACTAATATATTTTGCCATTGCATGCTTTTATTAATGCCTTAACAATAGATGAATATCTATACTCACTCTTCCCATTATCTTCTAGATTATATATTTTTGTTAAAGAAAGTTTAATTTCTATTCTATCAAAGAATTTTCTTGCTTCTTTTGCATCCAATTCACCTCTATTTGTAGTGATTTTTTCAATACAATCATAGCAATAAACAATATCTTCCAAGAGAAATCAATATACACTTTCAATACTTTTTATTCTTAATGCTTATCCTTCAATCATATTTAATAAATCTTCATATGTCAGTACCAAATACTTCATTTGTCCAAGTTCTATAGGCATTGCTAATAAATCCACTACCTTTTTATAATATAGTATTGGAAGATAAATTGGATATAATTCTTCTTGATGTCAAATACTAAAATAAAGTTGACAAATCTCTCATGATCCTATAAAACTAGCCACATCTTTAAACATACCTTTCTATTAATACTTCTTCTTCAATTTAATAAAAATTATCTAAATTTCTCTATGCTCTGCATATAAACTCTTATGAAATTCCTTAATAATCTTTTGTTGAGCTTTTAAACCACATATCACTTATTGTGGTACTTCTCCTCTTTTCTTTAGATGCTTTTATAAATATCCATCATATAAAAAATATCCATAAGTATTTTTACAGATTTTCTTCAATTTTTAATCTATCTAATCTTTTTGTTGCTTTAATTTATTTAGATACTTTCCAACATCTTCCCATTCACCTTCATATAAATTTCTTTAAAAAGATTTCAATGATATATTCAAATATATATCTTCTTCTTTTGATAATGCATTAATAAAAAAAATTTACGCCTACATCATCTTGAAAATCAATCATATCTTTTTCATCATAACATCTTGCCCTTGATAACATATTTGCAATTAAATTATCTCTGCCTACAATGTGTTTAAATTCTAAATTTATAGATTTTATATATACTATCTACCTTAATGTAACAATATCAGAAATTGAATAACTTATAATTATGTCTAATAAAGATAGATAATCTATTTTTATAACTACTAATGTACCAATCAAGTACTCTTTTTTATTTTTTATAGCTATTACTACACTCCACAATTCTCTTTTAATTTGTGTATATGCCTTTTGTCTAATATTCAAAATATACTTCAAATCTTACTGCATATCTATTCCTTTATTCATCATCTTGTCTAACTATCCAACTTATTCCAATTAAACTTACATCTATTGTTAATGTCACTGGCCTTCCACATTCATAATTCACTTTCTTCAAAGTTGGAGGCAAAGAAAGAAGTTCTTTCAATTTTTTTATTATTTTTCTTTGTTCTTCTTTCTATTGAAATTTTTTATTTTTTCTTAGGAGTTCATACAATGGATCTGCTACATGTGCAAAATGAAATATCTATATATGATAGAAAATATATGTTCCTAAAATTCTTCTAACTTCTATTGTATTTGCACATTCTTTTATTCTTTTAATAATATCAATCTTTTCAATACTTGGCTTATGTCCATATGATCTACATATGTATTTAATAATAAATATCTCATTTATTTTAAATATAAATTTAGTACCTGATAAGGTCAAATATATCTCTTTCAACTATAATAGAATCTTCTCATAATCTTTGTTATGCTTTGCAACAAATCTTTTATAACCTTTTTAATCCAATATCTTATCTTTTTCTATATCTTTTAATTGAAACATCATCTAAGAATGGCATAGTCTTTTCTAGTATAAATTCCTTCAATACTTTATTCATTTCATTCATCATATGAGCTATTAAATTAGTAGCCCCTTGAAGCAATGTATACATTTTTACTAAATTCAATGGAATTTTTATAGTAGTTAAATCTCTATTTTATAATGCAAATTGAAATTAATCATATCCTAAATAAAGATCATCCATTAAATAGATTTCTCTTCCAACAAATATTTCTACAAATTCATCCATAATTGGACTTGAATCCATATTTTTAATAATCACTTTATTTACAAGTTGCATGTCTTGTATAAATCTCATTGTTCTATTTTTTTATGATATTATAAACCATCAATTAGAATAAGATTCCATAGATGGTTCTAAAATTTTTATTTTAATCTTTTCATTGAATAAATTTATTAACTTGGATAAATATGCTCTTAATATTAGAATTGATTGTAAATTCCATGATTCATGAGGAATAGTAAAAATAACTATAAGTGCTATAATATTTGGATCAACACATCCAATTTCATGTACTTCAAATACAAAAGCCTTTTCATGTTGTGAAAGTATTTTTTCAAGAATATTTTTCTTTTTATTTTGTTAAAAATCCATTACATCCAACTTTTAATCCATTTAATGTAGTATCTATAAACTCATATCCTATCTCCCTATGATCCCTTAAATTTAATTGTATAGATGCTCTCCTCACCCTTTTTTTACAATTTAATGGTAGTAGCAAAGCCATTGAATTAATCTTTTTTACCACTAATTTATACTTAGTTTCAATATATATCTCTTGACGACTTAAATTATTTATAAATCTTTAAATTTCATCACAATTTTTTTTGGAACACACATTAATAATTTTATTCTCTCATTATAATCCACATTGCAATAAATAATTTAATTATTCTATACCATGTGCAAATCTTACTTGTTCAAATATTCTTGAAATAAATTCATTCTCAATGAATTTTCTATTTTTTTTCAAGATTTATTCCATATTTTTAATATAATATTTATCCATCTTTTTCATCTTGTCAATAGTCTTAAAAGACAATACACAATCTTGTCTCAATCCAATAAGTCCAATAAATAATATCTTCTCTTTTAAACTAAGTAGAAGCATTTTTTTTTTTTGTAATCCATTATAATCCCTTTTTACAATGGTGTGCAATAAAAACCCTAAAGTTTTTCAAAATTCTCATTTAATAATGGCTTCTTTCTCAACTTATCACAATTTTTTTTATAATTGGCGTAAATAGTTAAAAATTAAATTCCTTTCATCCCATCCTAGCTTCTTATTCTTATATAGGATGAACCATCATCTATAATCTTTGTTTCCATTTATCTAGTAATAATATATGGTTGTTCCAATATAATAGGATATATAAATATATCTTATATAAAAAAATATTATTCATAAATAACATCTCATATTATCACCTTGATATTTGGATAAGTCCCATATAAATCTCTATTTGAATTATTTGCTGATCTTATCATCCATCCATGTTTAATATCAATAGGCTATTTTTCTTTTTTATATAGCTCTTTTGATATCAAATTGATTTCAAAACCATGATCAATTAATGCTACAATTGGTTTTTCTAACTCTCTTAATTTTATTAAAGTTTCAATAGTAGTCCTTATCTAATAATTTGAAGAATAATGATTAGATGGTTGAATCCCATTTCCTTCTTTTGTAAGTCCAACTTATAAAACATCTCCTAAAATTTGCATTCCAATCTCTTCATCTACTCTATTTGTCATTATTTTTGTTCTTTATGTATTTGATATCATAGTATCTTCTATAGATTATTGTTTTTTCTTTATTGTGTCAATAATAACTTCATTGAATTCACACTTTGTAATCCCAAAAATCTCACTAATTGTAAATTCAATCTTTTTTTATTTTAATTTTTTTTTTAATATCTTCTTCAAATCTATAGTAGCCTCAATATCTGATTGTAACTTATAAACACGAGTCTCTTTCTTTTGTTTTATAACTTCTTTTTCTTTTATAGAAACATTCTCTATTTCCTCCTTATACATAGGATTTTTTTGTTGTCTTATTTTTTCTCCTCTTATGGTCTTATTTGATGGTTCTTCATTATTTTCATCTCTTCTTTATTTTTCTTTTATTGAGGCCTCATTTTGACTCCTTGCAATATGAGCATGCACCAATAATCTATCTACTTGATCATTCCACCCAATAATTTTTTAAATATTATAGCCAATATATTTTAAATCATCTGTAATAAATTTTTTATTTTTGGCATAGTTCATTGTATTTGTCCACAAAGAATTAGTTTTCTTGAAAGTTCAAGATTTATGCTTAATCATTTGCCTTGATTTGCTTCTATCCAATATATTGATTATTTGAGATTGTATGCACTTTAAAAGCATCTCCTATAAATATCTTGATTCTTCCTTTATTAAAATTTGTTTCCAATTTTTTTCCACTTTCTTTTAAGTGTATCTTATCATCTTTAAAATAAAAAATAAAAAAATCCTTTGTATAAAACCTTTGTAAAATCTTCACACTTCCTTCTTGAATGATCCATGCTATCACACTATATGCACCTATATACTATACCTTCTATTGGTCCTAATTTTTGTCTTGTTGATACTTTTGATAATAAATTCTTCTCTTCAAGTTTTGTAAATTTTATTTGCAAATCTCTCATCCCACGTATGATTTCATAAATGCTCATTTCTTTTTTCTTTGATGTATATATTGAAGGTTGAATCACAAATGTAGAATAATTAATAATTGATTAAGATAGATCTTTATGGAACATACAATCTGGTATGAATCAAAGAAGAAGATGAATAGAAGATTGTATTTTGGATAAGGTATGGATATTTTGAATATAATGTCATGTCCTTTGGATTAACAAATGCACTTCCTATCTTTTAGCATTTAATAAATAATATCTTTCAAGAATATTTGGACAAGTTCATGGTGATCTATCTTAATGATATCTTGATCTATTCAAAAAATTTGGAGGAACATGAAGGATATGTTAAGTTGATATTGTAAAAGCTACGTGATACATGTTTATATGCCAAATCAAAGAAATGTGTATTTCACCAACCTAAGATGGAATTTTTGAGATACATCATATCTACTAAGGGTTTGATGATGGATTCAAAGAAGGTAGAGGTGGTTATGCAATGGGCCATTTCGAAGACTGTGAAAGACATACAATGTTTTCTTGGATTTGCTAACTTCTATCGGATCTTCATAAAAAATTACTCTCAAGTTGCCGCCCCTCTTACTCAATTGATATGTAAGGACAAGTTAGAATGGTGGCGTCAAGCGGAAAAGGCATTCTAAGACCTCAAGATGGCGTTTACTATAGCCCCAATATTAGTGCATTTAGACTTTATAAAGGCATTCTATTTAGAGACTGATGCTTTAGATTTTGTACTAGGGGCCATACTTTTACAAATGGATATAGACAATAAATTCTATCCTGTTCTATTTTATTCTTGAAATTTTTTTACTATCAAAATTAATTATAAAATCCACAATAAAAAGCTTCTTGCTATTGTGGATTCTTTTGAAGAATAGTGCCACTTTTTTGAGGCAACAATACATCTTGTGATTATATATATAAATCACAAGAATTTAGAATATTTTATATTAGCTCGGATTCTTAATTGCCGCTAAACTCGATGGAATATATCACTATCTCGATTTAATTTTGTCATCATTTATCGTCCAAGGAAGCAACAATGATTGTTTGATGCTCTATCAAGGAGATCATATCTTATACCAAAGGTAGAGGAGGCAGCATTTGATCAACAATATACAACTTTATTGAAATCAGAATAATTCTACATTTAAGCCACTATTATATCAACACCTATTAATTCTAATTTCTTCAATGAGATGCGTGTTGCAACTACTTATGATGCTTTGGCCCTAGATGTCAAGCGTCGCTTGAAAAAAAATACTAATAAATTCAAATTTGAAAAAAACCTTTGATACTTTGAAGAACATTTGTATATACCAAAAGCACCAACATGACTACATGTTCTTCAATCTCACCATGATTTTTCTGCTAGAGGTCACTTTGGATTTAACAAGACCTTAGAATTTATTTCGCAAGATTTTTGATGGCCTCAAATGTGGAAGGCAATGAAGGACTTTGTGTTCTCTTGTAACATTTGTTCAAGGTCCAAAAATCCTCGACATTATCCTTATGGACTTTTATAATCTTTATCTATTCCAAGACAATTATGGTCCTCTATCTCGATGGATTTCATTACAAATCTATTGCCATCCAGTTTATTGGATAGCATTTTTGTAGTGATTGATCGACTCACAAAGATGGCTCATTTCATCCCTTGCAAAAATATTGTATTGTTGCATTGTAAATTAAAACATAGTGTGAAAGATATAAAAGAATATATTAAAATAAAAAGATTAAGATTAGAAGAGGAGAGGATGAAAAAAAAAAAAGATTGTGATTATAACCACATTATCTTGGATATTACAATATTTATCACAAGCTCAGGGATGATAGATAGGCCAAACTACTAATTTCTTGCTGAAATTTTCACTAGTAGTACCAAGTCATGAAGCTAGGGATTTCTACAGTGAAATCAAATAGATTCAAACTCACGTTAGCTCCAAAGTAGCTAAGAACTTAACCACACAAGCTTCTTTGACTTGGCAGTATATGATGTAGTTCTTTCTTTTTTATCTCTAATCTAATCTAAATTATTTCTTTCTACTTGTTAGATTTTCTTCTATTTTATCTTGGATCTACTTTATCTTTATTCTCTTCTCTCTTAGATCTAAACTTAAATGTTGTGGACTGAAATTAGAAGAGAAGTTGGTAGAAAAATGGTAGTAAGAAGGTAGAATAAAAATTTACCTCAAAAAGTGAGAATTCTTTGAATTAATCCAAGATAAAAGGTTAAAGAGGTGAAAAGACATGGGCTGAGGTGTCTCTTTGACCAAGGGAAGAAAGAAGACCGGGCGGGGATGACAAGGAGGGGTCGTGAGAGAGAAAAAGAAGAGTTTTTTTGGAGGTGCATAGGATTTTTGTGTAGATAAAGTATGTTTTTGTGTGTAGAGGAAGCTTAGAGAAGATTTTTAATACAAATTTCTGTAAGTTTGTAGTAGACAAGATAAAAAACATATAAAGACAATTTTCATGTCTTTTGGTCAAATATCAAGAGAGATATGAGTCATCAAAGTTGCAGGTGTTTAAGACTAAGGTAGTGAGGGTTACTTAATTTTGGGCCTTGGCTCTTGGAAACCACTTAGACTCTAGAAGAAAAATTTGTTGGATTTTTTTTCCTTATAGAGTTAATTATTTTGTGTCAAAATTTCAAGTCAATATGATCTCTGAGCACAGAGTTATGAATGAAATTGTAACCAGGTTTGGATAAAAAGAGAAATAGAATGAAGGCAGGATGAGGGTTTATATGGGTAGTGTATATGAGTGGATTTTTTTTCGATATAAAGAGAGTTAAGAGACGAATTTGAGTGTAAAAATTGATAGACATGATTTATATAAGCTAAGAAAGAAATAAAAGCAAGTTGGATACTCATTCATTTTATGAATAAAATGTTATGCTCTTTTAAAGTAATAGGGATCTATCTCCAAATCAGTGAAGTTTGAGGGAGCATACCTCTATGATCAGAGTAGAATTTTGAATAAAATTTATTGGAGTTTGTAGATATATGAGTCTATTAAGTTGTTTAAAAAATTGATTATTATTGGAGTTATCATTAAAGAATTATGAGGAAATTTGTGGTCGGATCTAGAGTTGTTAGAAGACAAAATTAAAGAAGAAGAGTAGAGTCTATAACTCTAGTTCAAAGAGGAATTTTGGAGCAAAAATTGAAGGATGTTTGTAACATAAAACAAGAAACAAGCCTACCAAATTTCAGTACTTAGGTCTTCTTTAATGAGGAGCAATAAAGGTGTGAAGCAAAGGAGGTTCAGAATCAAAGGCAGCATGGAGGGATTATTTTGACAACATGGTTCTCTCTAACCACATGAGCTATAATCAAAAGATTTATGAGGTTTACTTCCTTACTTCCTTAAGTGCTTAGTATTCAAATTTTGCTACAATTGATATGATATCTTAGGATTTATAATTGAAATTTGGAGCAGGTCTCTAAAGACAGAATAGGTTAGAGTTCACAAAATATATTTGTTTTAATGTAAATTCTTCAAATTTATGAACTCTTATGGATCTCATCTTGCACTTAATTAACTAGAGGCACAAAAGATCCGGTGTTTTTTAGAACTAAGATTCTCATCACGACAACGTCTAATGAAGAAATGACAAGGCTCTTTTGTAACAATATATATTGATATTATAGCCTATCAGATGATATCATATTTGATCGAACACCCTAGTTTATATCTAAATTTTGGATATGTCTTTTTAAAATATTAAAAGTGGATATTAAACTTTCTTTGGCTTTTCATCTTCAAACTGACAGCCAAACAAAATAAGTTAACTAAATTTTGGAATAATATTTATAATGTAACATTAACTATCAATAAGACGATTGGATCTCGTATCTACTATTAGCAGAGTTTATATATAATAATATTGTTCATGCTTCAATTTAGCAAACACCATTCTATTCCAACTATAAATATCATTTGAAGCTTAATGTATAGAATATGCTAAAGAACAACAATCTAACGGCTGAAGGATTTGCAAAGTAGCTATCGCAATATCAAAAAATCTTGAAGCTTCAATTACAAGCAGCTCAAGATACTTACAAGATATCTATAAATAAATTTAGAAATCGACCGCTTGCTTTTCATATTAGAGATAAAGTATGGCTTCTTTGACGGAATATTAAGACTAAGTGGCCAAGTAATAAATTGGACTATTGAAGGTTGGAACCATTTTCTATCTAGAAGCAAATCAATCTAGTGGCATATTGCTTAGAATTGACATCTGCTATAAAGATACATCCAATTTTTCATGTGTCTCTTTTAAAATCTTATAAAGAGTTGCATATTCCAAAAAGGATAGGGTGCAAGAAAACATCCTTGTTTCATCCCTCTTTCAATTGAAAAATACTTTGTAAAAGAATCATTTATTTCTACTAAAAATTTGTAACTTGAAAGATGATTTTTATCATGTGTCAAAATTAGATATTAAAGCCAAATTTCTTAATAGCTTAAAGTAAAAGTTTATTTTCAAAAGTATAAGAGATTGGTTAGATGCTTAAGTCCAATTAACATTTTTTTGTGTAACTAGTACATTATTCAAAATATATTTTAATTTCAAAAAAGTCATTTGATTTGGATGGATTAATTCTATAAGTATAGATTAAAGGTAATTTTAAATGATCTTTGTATAGATTTTATATGAGATATTTAGAAGAATAATAGGATGTCAATTTCCAAATTTGATCTTATCTTCATCTTTATAAATTATACTAAAATGTTCTTTAAAATTACTTGAAAAAAATAACCATTTATTAGTGCTTGATTAAGCATAAATATATAGTCTTTATAAATAATATATCAAAAGATTTAAAAGAATTTAATCTTAAACTCATTGAGACTAAGTATCAATAATATAAATCACAACAAAATCCTAAAGAGACAATATATTCTTATATAGAGACAAAGTAGACAAATCAAAGATAGATATAAGATAGGTCCTAAATTAGTTATTACTAAATAGTCTAGAGAGTCTTGAACTAAGACTAGAATACTAGAAAGTTGTTGATAAGAGTGAGAATGGCCTCACTCTTTTCTCTATATATACTAGCTATTAAGAAGGCCATATGATTGTTATGACAAGTGGCTACTTTGCCAAGCCAGCATATGGCCAATTTATTACAAAAAATAGTCAACATATTTCAAAATTATATATAAAAATTTTGTGGCATTAGAATTTTGTAATATGAAAGGGAGTAGTAAGGCCATCCATGTAGATGAATGAAGATGGATGATAGAAATCTCTATTCTTATTGGCCAAAAGTCATGCCTAATAGACTTCAAATAGATTGCCTAAGGCCTTATTAGAAATTAGGATTTTTCTTTTAAACACTGAAGGTTAGGATATCACGGATATAAAATTTACTCTAATAATTATCTAATTAATATAAACCAATAGAAGTACATAAAATAAGTTGATTTGATAATATCTGATATAAAAGCTTCTTAGAAGCTTCATAGATGTGAAATCACCTTTATGTATGTCTATAGGTGATTGGTAGATTAAAAACTTGGTCAACAAGCTAACCACATGGTACACATGTTGGTAGCTTGTACGGAACAAGCCAAGTACATGGCACACATGTGGAAAACTTTTCGTGCAAGTTTGACACATGTCTTGTAAATTAGACATATGTAAGAGGTCTTATAGAATATCGCCCCGTAGCTGTTAATTAGATAGTATTTATAGAGGCAAGAATGAAACCTTCTTCACTCTTATTAATTCCTTTCTTGTTTCTAGTCCAGATTCAAGAGTCTACAATTTTCTTGTCTTATGGCAATAGCCATTCTAGTTTCTTTTAATATACATACTTCTTTACTTCTATTTTGTTATACTTCTTAATAGAAGTTTCATATATTTATTTGCTTTCATCGAGTTCTTATCCTTGACATAGGATCAACAAATTTAGGTTTTTGCCTATGATTTTGGTGCAAAAATTGAATAATTTTAAGTTTTTATAGAGCTATAAAGTATTCAAAGTTAAGGTATTGAATTTGTATCTACTTTTATTTTTTTAGATATTATTCACAAGTATAAAAAGCAATAAAAGATTGATGATTAAAATTAAAAAGAATATTTTTTTATTATATTTTATATATATATATATATATATAGCTTAATAAATTTTAAGTTGAAATAAAGGAGATATTAGAAATTGAAGTCAATACTTGTAACCTAAGAGCAGTATGTGACCTGCTTAATTAGTGGTTGTATTTTGAGCTATATCTTAAGTAATTTAATAAGATTTTGGCTCAAAATTTTTAAGAATGTATATTTTTGTATTAAAAAATTATATACAAAAATTTTGTGGCATTAAGATTTTGGATTTTTGAGATATGAAGAAAATAATATTCAAATATCCATAAACTAGGATTTTAAGTATTTGTTAGGATTTTTGAAATATTAGACAATTAAAAATGAATCTATAGTTGAATTTTTTTGTAATAAAGTTTAAAGATATAAGCTACACTTTGAATAAATTTGATAAAAATTAAATAGTTAGATCAAGAGTTATTAGATTCTAAAATTCAAGAAGAAATCAATTATTTCTACATGAATAAGATATTGAAGGGTTTTGTTATAATTTGACTATTTTGTGAAAACTAAAGAGATTTTTTAGAAGACAAGGCTTTATAGAAGTGAAAAGATGAATATATGGAGCTATGATAATATTTTTGATATAAAGATGAATTTATAAAAAGAGATTATGGATTTTTTTAGAAGTTATTAAAATTTTAATTTATCAAAAATTAGTTAGTTATGATTTGGCACAGAAAAGAGTGTTAAGGATTTTTTGAGATACCATAGAAAAACTTTATGTACAAACCTATTAAAATATAAGAGGTTTTATTAGTATAATATTTTTTAATATTATTGTGTTTATTTGCCTTTCTTATTAAGGACAAACAATTTATTAGAGTCTAGTCAATATATTATAGATAAATTCTCTACAACTAGGTGGTTGATAGAATCCTTCAACCATTCATAATGTTTCATATTAAAATAAAGAGACCACTTAATTATTTGATTATTATTGAGGCTTTTATAACTACCTTCAAATAATACATTCTACATTTTATCAATTGTAATACTTACCTCCAACTATATCACTAAACATTGAGAGTCTCTTCTAAGATTGTGATATCAAATATGTTGTATCTTTCCATCTATTTAAGGAGAAATATGTCTCTTTTGAAGATCTTTATTATGATAGTAATATCATCTATGTTGAAACAATCTAAAAGCTTCATCTTGTAATTTTATAAATAATAATTTTTTAGATGAATTTGCTAATTATTGGTTTTCCATATTTGCAAAGAAATTCTACAAGTTGATCCTTGAACTTATTTCTCCTTAATTTATACCATCGTATACTCAATAATTAGTCTTTAATTTTTATAGATGTTGTCAATAAAAATTAACATATTACCAAAATATGGCCAAAATACTTCTACTTATTTTTACCTACTTCTATTTTAATTCTATTTGTTTAGATAATATATATATCTATTATACTTGGAGCCTTATTTTTTGTCATTTCTTCTATAATTTCTTCTAATTTGTAGGAAGTAATAGAAAGAGTTAATTCTTTTTTCATATGGAAATTGATTTTACAAGGCATAATATTCAAAAAAGATTAAAAAGCTTTTAATATTTTTGATGTCACATGTTATTTTTTATATAATTAAAAATAAAAGTTGAAAGTAATATTATTAAGTTCTTAAGGATCTTATTGAGTTGTATCTTATGGATTTATTAATTCTATAATAATTGGTCTAGAATGTTGTATTTTAATGCTTTTAAAAAATTCTTTTATGTTGTTATTTTTAAAAAAAATTTATTAAATTTTAGACTAGATTTCTTGTCTTTATTGCTTCCAATCTTTGTGTTGAATAAATAAAGACTAAATTTGTTTAATCTTGCTTTATAAGATGGTATTTTAGAAATTAGCTTATAAATTAATATGAACTTTTTGTAGGTGACCTTGAAGCTCCATATAATATCTTATTTATAAAAATATATTTTTTTTAAAAAAGATTTACAAAAACAAATAAAGATTCTTATTTTATTGATAAAAGAACGTCTAAATTGATGATTTGATTACATATCTTGAAGTTGTTAAAGGATTCTAGAATTATTTAGAATTGATTCTAGAGATAAATAAAAATTCAACTTTTATGTAAATTATATGGACTTGGATTTATAAAATTAAAAAAAATTAATTAATTAAAAAATGATCCAAAAGTGCATAATTTCTTTTGATTTTATAAACATGAATTTGATCTTTCTAAAGTATTGTGGTACTTAAATAAAATCTATTTAATCTTATTATATACCATTATATTTGTTATTTCAAGAATAATTCAATAATCTTCCATATTTAAAGTAGTAAAATTAGAAGAAGCTTAGAATTTAAATAATTTCCTTATGTTTTTTTCATCCCTAGATATAAATCTTACATAAAATAAAGTTTTGTCATATGGCTTTTCAACCATGTTCCAATTTCTTCTTAAAATATATGAGGTATTAAGTGATAAGATGTTTGTTAGATCTAGTAATATTTGGCTTTTTTCTTAGAACTTAATTAAAGCATATATATTAATAATATTAATAGAATCTTCTAGAATATTATTTAAAGTAATCTAAAGAATCATATTATTTAGAATAGATCTCAAATTCATCACTAATTGTTTTAATATAAGAGTAATAAGAATGTAAACTCTTCTTACTCCAATTCTATTAAGATTTTTGATGTAACTTGGTACTACCTATAGTATAAAAAATCTGACTCTAGGCAATAATTGATCTCTTAGATTTTGAGCGCTTAATTTATATAATTTATATTTTTAAATTAATAAAATATTACACCTTAGTTAAATGCTTTGAATATAAATTTTGTATTTATAAATCTTAGAAGGAAAGAAGAATGTTATTTAAACCAAAAATATTATATAATATGATATTCAACTTTATTAGATAAGTAAAAAAAAAAAAGTAGGCTTAGCTCTTGTATGTATTAAATTTAAGCTTTGCTTGGAAATTGACTTATTCTAAGAAGAGATGTGTATCTAAATTAAATTGAGTTGAGATTCCATTTGCCATATCCTCAAGAGAATGTTGGAAGCTTACAATATCAATAAAAATATTGAGTCTTAAGCTTCCAACCTTGTTTCTATTATTCAATATTATCTTATTATATGTTATCTTATTTGGAAATGCACCAAGCACCTCGCTGTGGAGGGTGAAGTTGTGGTTTACAAATATGCAAAAAACCTTGATAGGTTTTATCCATATAAAAAAATGATTTGAATTTCAATTCAAAAGTACTTAAAGCCAATACAAAGTGCTTAAAAACACTCTTCTTAATAACTTTAACCATACACAAAATACAATTGCCTTATTACTTTCACAATTAGGCAAATTAGATTTTTCCTTGCAAGTCCTAATTCTTGTCAATGAGCTTCAGCAAGCTATAACTCTTAATTTGACTATCTACTTGATGTGAAATTTTGCACACAAATGCCACTATAAGTCTTCTACATGCTTAAAAAATTTCAGCCCAATCCAACTTACAAATTGTGGAAAAAACATCCAAAGCTTGCATTGATGTCACTCAATGGTTAACTTGAAAGTTGATGTAGATGTTCTAGTAACAATTAATATAAATTATAAGATTAATCTAAAAAATATGGGAAATTTAAAAAATAAAAAATAAAAAAATAGATAAAACTATTTAATTTATTTATCTTTCAAATATTAAAGTGATTTAAAAATTATATATTATTTTCTTCTAAATTATATATATATGTATATATATATATATATATATATATATATATATATTATTCTATTTTATTCTCTTATAATTTTATTTTTTAAGAAAAAAATTGAATATATTTAAGTCATATAGTTTTATAGTAAAAAATAAATAATAAAAAGGTAATTTTTATAATATATTAAATAGAAAATAAATTACAACATATGAGTGTAATAAAACACAAAAAGAAAAAATCTCCACAACAATTTATACCAATATACAACTCACCAAAAATTCAAATTGAATAATATAGATGAAAATTAAATAAATAAAATAAAATAAAAAATTGATCTAAAAGCCAAAATTACTAATCACAAGAAACCAAAGGTTGCTACAAAAACCAACTAGTTTGACAAAAAAAATTATCTAGCTCATACCGTAAAAAAATTATTTCATCCTTGCATATACATTTCATCAATTTGTAGTACCATTTTTTATTCTCTTCCATCCGCTGTCCACTTGATATCGATGGATAGTGAATGGACAAAAGTACAATAGAATCAAGATTAATTAAAACAATATGAGATTAAAAGTCAAAGTGAGCAATTAAGAGGACTATGTAGGAAATTATATATATTAATATTATATTTTGGCCCTTTTCCATACTTCTTAATTGCTTCTCTCTAATCCTTTGCTTTAACCATCATCTAGCTTTAGTCAAGGCTCTATTTGTAATAGATACTTATATTATTTAAGTAAATAAGAATAAGTAGAAATAAATAGAAATAGGTAGAAACATGTTGAAAAGATAAAATCTTCTATAAATCAACAAGATTTGTAAAGAATAATAATATAAAGCTAATATTAGTTCAAAAAAGATAATTTATATTCTTTGATATACTTTGATACTTCTTTAAAAAAATTTAAAAAGATATCTTTTATTTTAAAAATAATAATAAATTATAATATTACAAATATTAGTCTTATCATATTTTTGAAAATATGAATCTAGATAAATTTGTATAAAAGGATACTATATTCATATCTAACACATGCTTATACTACTTAAGTAATTAAGAGTATATAGAAGTAAATAAGAATATATAAAAATATATTTGATAAATAAATAATCTTCTCAAAAAATATTGAAGAAGCTTCATAGATACATATTGGATATATAGATTCTTTTAGATATTCTATATAATAATAGAAGTTTCTTTTAAAAGTTTTTATTTTTATAAAGTCTCTATAAAAGCGATGTACAATTTGGATGCTTGTGCCATAAGCCTTGTGATTTTTTTTGAAAGATTTTATATGATCTTTTTTATAGCTAGTATATATAGAGATAAGATTGATATTATTTTTAATCTTATCAATATCTTTATATTCTAATTTTGACTTAAAATTCTCTAATTCCATTGTATTTAGTAATAGATATTTTAGATTACTTTTATCTTATATTTATATCCTTTCTTTATTTTAATTCTTTTTTTTCAATAATACATAAATGTATTATATTTTAGAAGTCTGTTTAGATTCATATCTTTAATATATGTATATTTAAAAAAGATAGAAAGTAGACAAAAAATTAAAATATTTATAAAATTATAAAATACTAAGATTTCTATTATCAAGTACAAAGAAATTAGAAAGTATTAATTCAAGTTTGGAATATACAAAAGATATTAATAGGACTAAATTTAGTCCAAGTCTTACCTCTATGTATACTAGTTAATTAGAAAGTTAGACAAAAGCTTCTTAAAAATCATTAGGATTGTACTCAAAATGTCCAACTTCTAAGATACTTTCAAAAGTAGCTTCTTAGAAATAAAAAAACTTCTTAAGAAAATTATAATAGCTAAAAATAGATCCATTTTAGATTTTAAATGTTTCTTTAATATTTCTTATAAAAAATATTATTTATCTAGTTATTTTCATGTACTTCTACTTATTTGAATAATATATATTTATAATAGTATCTATTAGCTTATATTTTTGGAAAATTAGTAAAACTTAGGATATGAAAGATTTTATTTTTATTTTTATTTTTATAATATTTTTATAAAGTATTTTTAATTAATATCTAAATAAAATTAGAATTTTTTTAATTTAAGATTATTTATGAAAATTTATAGTTGTTAAATTTTTTTATGTAATATTTAATATTTAATATTGAATTTTTTAATTAAATATTAAATTTTTTAATAAATTTAGAATGAAAGTATAATTTATATTAGATATATTTAATTTTAAATTTTAAATTTGGATATTTTATAATTTTTATTATTAATTTTAAATCCAAAAGATTTCTAATAAGATCTACATTTTTATTTCTTTCATAAAATTTTCATATAAGTTTGGATGCTAAAGAAATTTAGATTCTAAAGTTTTAGATTTTTTAACCATGTTTATGACTAATCATGTTATAAGTGTTTTTTAATGCTAGATTATTTAAAAGGAATTGATATTTCTACTTAGAGTTTTACTATTTCCATCCAACATTGCATTGCATCTACTGCCATTGATGTTGTTGTAGTTTTGTGATATGTTGCATTTCAGCAACACTTGGGTGTTTTAGAAGAAAAATTTGTACTCTCTCAAGACCCTTCTCCAATGAGTTGTAATAAGGGCACATGTATTGGACCTTGCTGCCAAAAACAATCTCCACTATGTTAGATCCCATTGCCAATGAAGACAAAGAACTACCCTCATTGAGGTACAATTAAAAAAAAAATTGCCTTTGAACATGTCACAAAACAACAACAGTGATGTGGTAGATGCTAAATGGAAACAACAACAACAATAACAACAGCGATGTGGTGGATGCAACATAATACTAAATGGAAATAGTAAAACTATAGATGCTATGTGTACTTTGGTCATGACAAATGTCTCTAAGAGTTGTCTATTAACAAGCCTAGGCCACCCTAAAGGATATCTTATTTTACTCTTTTAAAATGTATTCAACTAATTATTAATCATGTGATAAAACTACTTCTCATGTAATTTCCTTTTTAAAGGTAATACTCAATATTCTGCGAAATCTTTTATTCCACCACACTTTACAAAAAACCAAAATTGTTTATCCCTCCTGATCTTTTCAAGAAATTCTCCCACAATCCCTCTCTGTACATCTACACACATCAGCACATATATGAACATAAACTAGAATTTGAAATGATGTGATGTGCTCTACCAAAGAGGCAGCGGTAGCGACGTCGCGACCAGAGCGCACAGATTCTGCAGTAGAGCTGAAGCAGAAAGGTGACGCTGATCTGGCAAGGAAGCTTGCTGTCAGCCGTTGCTAGTCTTCTGCTACCATGCAGCTTCTGTCATGTGAAATACTCAAACAAAAACACTTCCAATAAAACAACAGCTTCTGGAACAGAAGCAAACAGACAAACAGCGGGCAAAAACGAAGCCACGGACATAAACTCTTATACCTCCAGTATGTGTGAGAATCGTGCTTGAATGAAAATGTAGAAACCATACATCTCCGTATAACAATACATGGATGTGAGTTCCAAACCTACAGATGAAAGCCTGAGCTGAAGCCTAAGTAATCTGAGAGAGAGCTTTGAGTTTAATTCTGCCTGCACGTTGTGTTCCAGAGTTAGGACTTCGCTGACAATCCACTCCCGTTGCGCTTAGAAACGGGTGACTGAGAATATGCTCACATTTCCATTTGTGTTTCTATCGACCCCCAAAAACCCAAACCACTTATCAGATGCGTGTACGCCTCCCCGGCGCAGAAAATAGTTGTTTTCAAAGCTGCTTCTGATTGATACGTTCACGCCTTCCCATGGTGGTAAGGATTGTTGAAGGAGTTCATTGGTTGCAGTCACGTTGGTGTGGTGAAAATTCATCACAATTAATAACAAGAGAGAATGGTTCACATTTCGTTGACAGCATCCTTTGTTGAAGTCCCATCTGGTCTTCGATACACACTAAGAGCCCTCTCGAATAGAGTCACTCCTATTGCCCCACAGGCCTTTGAAGCACTCAGCTAGTAAACTCAGAGCAGCGTGCTCTGGAAACTCACAATTGTAGAGAGCCTTTTTTCTGATCCTCCCGTGCTTCTTAAGCAGGCTTCTCCATCCAGCGCAATCTGGTACCACGATTCTCAAGTTGACTGATCACCACCGGAGCTAGAGTCATATGCAAACCTGTGAGAAGCTTTACTTTCTTCAAGCTGCCGCATGCCAGAAGAGTTCTAGCAAAGCTATCACTCGTAACGTTCTTCATGTGAACAAGCTTCATATCCTGGATACATGACATGTTTGCAACTGCCGTCATCCCCACATCTGTCAAGGCAGTGTATGAGAGGTTGATCTGCAAGGTGCCACCTCCAACAAATTAGCACTTAACAATCACCTGAACAGAAGCTGAATGAATTGCAAACGAGCATATATGCTGCTATACTCCAGTGCGAGAAATACCTGCCGCAGGTTTCGACATCCCCGGGAAAGAGCCAATACGCCGGGATCTCCCACAAACCTGCAGCGTTTGATGTCCAACTCACGCAAGTGCTTGCAGGATGCGCCAACGTAGGAGATTCCTACCGAGGTTATTTGGCTGCAAGCGCGTAATTCTAGCTGCACAAGGTCTCTCAAGAGGGCAAGGGAATGCAAGCTTGCATCTGTGATAGACGCACAGTAAGATAAATTCACCACTTTCAAACGATCGCAACCGCGGGCAATTGCTGCCACACCATCATCGCTGATACCAACTGACCTGAAAAGTTCCACATATGAACATACATGAATCTTCATGCAAGTAAGAGAAATATGTAAACAAAGCAAGCAAGACGTTGCGACAGCTGCGGATCGGTCCATGTCCATATTACTGATTTAGTGGAACTTATGAAGAAATGACATGATACAACACCACAGAGAGAAGATGACTGCAAGCCTGAGGTAGTTTCTCGTGATTCCTTTCTTATACGAAGAATTTAACAAAGTTGCAGTATGAGTCCCTGCCGGAGTAAGACGCACCTGTAACAATCAAATTCCCGCAAGTTTTTGCAAGTGGAACCAATACTCGCAAGCCCAGCATTTGTGATGTCCATGCAGTAACCCAGCTTCAAGAGCCTCATCTCAGTGCATCTAGAAATCGACTTCAATCCTGCCACGCAAGCGACCAATTTCAATCACCATCAGGCAACAGATCCTTAGGTTCTTAAGAAAACTTTAATGATGGCGCACATTGAATGTTCTTTTCAACCATCACTAACGACATCAAAACTAGAGAAGAATTTGGGTTTGCACATCTAAGTGAGAAGACCTTGTTCAGACAACTTCATGCTAGAGTCTATAGTCCATTATCAATACATACCTGAAGGTATAACACATAGTGAACGAGAGAAAATAGAGAATCTTTCACAGAGCACCAAGCTCTTACCATTATCATTCAAATTGCTGTCTGTAAGATCTAGCTCCTCCAGATGAGCACAATTTTTCCCTATCAAAGTCAGCCCCTCGGATGTGACTGATAGACAACTTTCCATTCGTAGACTCAACAGGCCCTTGCAATTTGATGCAATAGCCTCCAAAGCTGCATCCGTGATATCGCGGCAACAGGTAAGGTCTAGCTTTTGCAGGCCAGTGCAAGCGGTCACCACACCCACAACACTGGCGTCAGTCACACCCTGGCACTTGCTCAAACTTAACTCCTTCAACTCTTTGCACCCAATTAGACTCAAATTGACCCTCCCAATCGCACAGCCATCTAGCTTGACCACCTGTAGAGTCTTCAGCTTCTGGAAGCTAGCGAAGAGCACGTCGCTTATCTGTAAAAGCACGAAAATCGTTGGTTGATTCCAAGTTTTGGTTCTTCTGATGCAGATACCATAAAGTTTGCGTCACTAAATCATACAATCACTTACCGTCTTGCAGTAGGATAGATTAAGCTCTTGAAGCCCCAGCGAGATGCCCGTCAATGCGAGAATTCCCCGGCTACTCACGTTTGAGCACTTCGCGACGTCCAGTTTCTGAAACAAGCAACATAGAGATGGTACGCATTCCACTCAAGCTCAGTGCCAACAGATTCCAGTACTTTATGCAGTGAGGAAGCATTTCAAACACACCAGTCGTAGCATTCCACATAACTAGTTTCTTTCAATAGCTTCTTCATAGTGTAAACAATACAGTGCATCTCTGGCAGCTTTACCACGCATCCCTGTTTGGCACCAAACAAGACAACGTATTGGAAAAGAATTAACGAAAGCTGCACCTGTAATGACTTGCATCCGCTTCTGAGACAACTAAGACCCTTGTCGGTGACATTGATGCATGATATAATCGAAAGACACTCTAGATTCTTCAGAAGAGCAAGTGACGATACTCCTTTATCCGAAACCTACTTCGGCACCAAAACCCACGTCAGTATGTCGAATCTGTCCAGAGGTTTACATATGCAACTAAAATTTTAAAATCTCACATGGATTCTGCTCATTTTTAAGCAGGCACAATTTCATTATAATACAACAAACGCCAAGCGAGCGAGTAAAACCTAAGGTAGCAAATCACCTCAGTAAATGACAGGTCAATGTTGCGAAGCTGCGGGCAACCGGTTGCAACATTCTGGATGCCACTATCTCCAATTCCCGAGCAATACTTCAGCCCCAAGATTCGAAGCTCTGTGCAACGACGCAACGCAGACAACCCTATATCTGTAACGTGCCGGCACGAGTTCAGCTTTAGCTTCTGCAAGTGCTTAAGCTTACTAAGGACGATCACCTCCGCATCCCCAACTTGTGTACAGTACGTCACGTCCACATCCTGCAGAGAACTACACTCCACGAGACTCCTGACTCCAGCAATCCCGAATCCCTTTGTCCTGATGAGCTTGATGGAGAGAAGCCGCGAGCTCGTGAACTTGGCGACGGTCGATAGGCACTGATCAGTAACTTCGACGCACGAGGACAAATCCAGATGCTCCACTTGGCGGTAGCGACCCAGTATGGGTTCTAAAATCTCAGGGCGCATCAAATGTACATAATTCCTACCCGCGGCTTCCAGTGAGAGAAACTTTTTGCACACCAAGCACCATGACTGGCGATCTGATATATCTAAAAGCAGGGCTAGCACGTCTTGAAGATTTTCATCTGCAAGCATCCATATCAGCGGCTCTTGGCGGCGCTGCTGCTGCACTTCTCTAACCATGGCCACAACTGAGCTCTAAACACGGGACCAAATATTAAACCCTGCTACAACACCTGTTCCAAAGAACCTTTTTCTTTTCTTTTTTATCTTTTTCTTTTGTTTCTCACTCCCGAATCTAACAATCTCTAAACCAGAATAGGAAAACCAAATACGATCACAAGTTTTAGCTCGAATCCTGCCTTCGAGGTAATTCTAAGCATCTAACCCTATTATCAATATATGTGAGCCTCATCCGGAACGAAACTATCCGAGGCTCGAAGCATTGCACCCACATTCTAACCCAACACGGTCATTCAAATTTCACAACCAGCGAAGTCGTTTCGAGCTCCGAGCTTTGCGGCATCGATCAATTCCAGATTCGCAAAGTTCTGCTACAGCAGCTCAACTCGCGAATCCTCCTATTTCGTAAGTCGCAGTCAGAAAATCCTCCATGGTTCCCCGTTTCCAATTGTAGGTTTCTTCACCAAACTAACTAAGCCTCTCAATCCCCGTCTTCCTAAGTTCTAACATTCCGTCATCAATCCACGCTTCCGAACCGAAAAACAGCCACACATTCTAACCTTCCACGACATCCACCATATACCCAACCTGAACACAAAATCATACAAAGTCACGATATGTACAAAACCACCCAACTCCAGCGCTCTGAATTCACAACTCCAACGTCGACACCCAACGTTTAACCAAACTCGGCTTCAAAGCCAGCAGAAGCCACTTCTCAAGGCACAAACCTTCCGCTTCCAACACAAAGCTGTACCTGGTTGCTTCAACAGGTCACAAGCATCCCGCAAACACAGCTCGCAGGGCTAACTGGCCGCTGATGCTGCTGGTGCTTCTGCAGCAACGGTAGAAACGCATGGTTCCCGAGCAGGCAGGCAAAGACAGGACAAACGCCGATCAGACCGGCACATCTGGACGACAAGCACCTCCAGGCAACGATGCGGCTACACCCTGCGCATCAACCATCACCCGGATCCCGACGCGGCTGCGACAGCAGCAGCAACTGTTCGGTGACTACCGTTCTCTGGAGTGCGGGACGAGTCGCGACCTGGAGAGAATGGTGGGCGCGCATCCGCCATGGCTAGGCCGGTCGGATCGGGCGCGGTGCATCTGGATGCAACGGCATGCGGGTGTGTTAGATTGGGCTTGGATCAGAAGCCACAGCTGGCTGCGCGGATGTCGATTATAGCCCCTGCTTATCATAGATCTCCCGAAGTCAACCCCCATTCTCCGGCAGACTCCGTCTCGGTGCAAGAAGCGCCTTCTCATTATTCCTTAATGGGCCTGCCCGTCAGGTGGCTCAGATTCCTTGGCTTCGATTCTGTTGCTTCACGTTGCCTACGTGGCCTTGCCTGTGTAAAACCGGCGGAATACGATCGCGTCTCGTTGCTTACGTGGCAGAACATGTGGAGAATGGCGGACCAGCCCGTGGTGTTGCTTACATGGCGGTGCTCGCACTGCATTGTCTTGGAAAACATGGCGGGTGAACTTACGTGGCGATCGCTTACGTGTCAATTACTTTACGTGGTGTTGTCTGTGCAAAATGGTGGGCATACTTATGTGGCATTGGTTCCGCGGTATAATCTCTTAAAAAATGAAGATTGTGGTTGTGTCTTTTAGGGTTTTGATAGTATGTGTGTAGGTATTTTTAAAGAAACAGTATTACACTTGCTTTTGTTTACAGGTGGATTATAAACATGTATTATATTTAAGAAGTGATAGCTTATTGGTAGATGTTAATGAATGTTTACTGATGTGTTTGAAAGAGAGGTTTCATTGGTATGCTATGAGTTGATTATTGATCTAAATTATTTTGTAAGTGAGATTTGAAATATGTATAAGAGGTCTGCTGTAGTGTATAACAGAGATGTTAGTGATGGCTTAATTTGGTTTACATATACTTGGTTGCAATAGTATCAAAAAGCATATAATCATAGTAATGTTACATGCTAATTTTTATTTGACAATATAGCTTTTATTACAAAAGGTAGGATATCAGATAAGCTATGTAAATGGGCCCATGTATAGAATAGGAAAATGTAGCAATTATTTCATTACATAAACAAATAGATTAATAAGATATTTTAACAAATATTTGGGAAGAAGTGCAAACATTTTTGAAAACTTGCATGGAACAATTTATGTAATCATATATTACCAAATCATGAAGATGTGCATGCAAACGTACATACATACATATATGTACACACAATGAATGCAACCAACATGGATCTTTAAATAATTACAACTACATATAGCAACAAATATAAAGCAATTTTAAAAAACAACATTTCTGAGATGAGAAGGTCTTATGAGTCCTACACAAGTACATTGTTAGTTATATATATATATATATATATATATACATACATACATGTACTAACACCAAAACTGAACCCAGTTTATATTTTATAATCTTCTCAAGTATAAAATCTTTAGTGTAACACCACATGATCAAGCCCTACTAATATAATAATATAAGACAAGTAGAACAATATCCTATATTATGTAATATATGATATAGCTTTTTTAATATAAGATATTAATAAAGGACATGAAAAAAGGCATCCTAGAAGGGCAATTAGAAGTGAACTGTCCTATATTAGAACAATGTAGGTAGAACAATTAGGTAGGATAATGTTCAAATTTTGATGAAATGTCCTACATTAGAAGGGCTTGCACATGATTATAAAAAAACCATTAAAGGCATTTGTGGATACACCATGTGAATTAGACAAAGATAGTAATATATTTGAGTCTTAAATTTCTTTAAAAGAATTGTATGCAGTGTATGTATATATATATATATATATATATATATATTTATATTTATATTTTTCTCTTAACATTTTGATCTTTTTATTGTTATTGTTGTACTTATGATTTTTAACAACATAAAGAAATAATAGAGAAAGAAAGAGAAGGTAATAAAGAAAAGGAATGTAGCCATCCTTGTTTTCTTTCTTTGATATTCTTCCTGAATTTTAAAATACTTGCAGTTTATTGTTCTTGTGTTTTAATACAATCACTTTAATATCTTGTATTTTTAAAGTCCATTTTTTCTCTCTTTTAAACTCTATACTTTGTATATACACAAAATATTTTTTTTTCATTTTCATATTGATCTAAATTATGGCACTTATATTTTTATAAAGTTATATATATATATATATATATATATATATAAATTGATATCATAGAAATCAATATTAGAATCTATTGATAGTTTGGACATTGTAATTCAACCAATTTGAAGTGTTTAGTTCAACATTTTATCATGTTTACTGTTTGATTCATTGCTCAAAATTGTGTAAAATTTAATTAATATATATTTTTCACTTTAAGCAATTTTGAGCAATGTGGATTGATTTGCTACAACTACAATTTGTCTTTCCATTAATTATATACATACCATGTGACACTTTTATTGAATCCATACTTCAATGCAATTAGTTTTTCTTCTTTAATATTTTATGCATCACTTTTTTCATCACATATTTTACTGTGAGATGCTTGATGACATTAATACAAATTATATGATTGATTTTATTGTCACCATCATTCAATATGTCCAATAGAACCATGGCTGTATACATATTGTAATCCACTTTTCATGTTTCCACAAATAAACCTTTGAAAAGTATACTATGTGCAACTTGGTCACGTTAATAAAAACCAATAATAGAAATTATTCTGAACTTTTTATTTGATGATCGTTTTTTCTTTTTCTTTTTACATTTGGATACATATCACTTCATAGAGGGTCCTCTGCATCTTCTGTAATCCGCAAAACATCCAATATAAACATATTTGCTTTGTAATTACACACACACATAGATGTATATGTATATTTTGGCTCTGTAATTTTCAAACTAATGAGAGAAAAGTTTCACCATTTATTTATTTATTTTTCAATAAAAAACGATTCCTCACTATTTTTTACAATAGCTGAATTCTAAAACATAAAAAATAAAAAAATATTTTTCGTTCTCTATTTACCCAAAAATAATAATTACACGATTGAAATCCATATAAAACATTGACCAAATGAGTGAATCGTCACCAAAAAACAGTATTATTCAAAGAATGTTTTCTTTACATACAATAAGCCAATCAATATGTCAACGTGGGCTTTGAGGTATGCGAAGGCTCATGCACAGTAACCAGGTTTGAATGAATGCTTATACTCCACCGGATGAGGACGTCGCTGGAGGACTAGAACGAATGACACCATCCAACGGATGAGGGATGAATAGGATGACGTCCAAGCATGTTCGTCTGTCCATCGTTTGTGGGTCTGGTCTGGCGAAGGCGAGGGTGTGGTGAGGGAGACCAGGCAGCTTTGGTTTCCTCTGCTAAGCTGCAGCTACTGGTGTTGGATCTCGAGCTCGACAAGCTCGCTGACGAAAATCTCAGAGCTGGTACCTTGGGAGTTCTGTTGCTTGCCGTCGACGCCACTTGGAAACCCACTTGACAGTGTTTTCGCGTGAGGAGTTTCGGGCACACACTTGGTAGCGCCAGGGTCAGGGTTTTAGCTCGCCGTGAGGACTTAGGGTTTGTGAAGACTTAGTGGGTGCGTCATTTTCAAGATGCGAAGCCCCGACGATTGCGAGTCCTGGAAGAAAGAGGGAAGCTACGGGTCCCGCTCCATCTCGTCGCGCCTGTTTCGTCGTCTGGAGGGCGGGGGTGAAGGGTGTCAGTGATTGTGTTAGGTGGTTTAGAGAGGTCGTTTGTGTGCAGACGGTGAGAGTGGAGGAGTAAATGTCTGCGAGAGTGCAAGTGTGAGCGTGGGTGCTTCCTTTCTTTGTGGAAACATGGAAGGAGGTTCGATGACACTCAATCCGCGATCGGTCGACGAGGTGTTTAAGGACTTCAAAGGGCGGCGATCGGGGATGCTGAAAGCGCTCACGACTGGTAGGTTGATGAATTGTGCATTTGTCGACTGGAGGTTGTCCAATGAGTCGAACTGCAGCAGTTATCGGCTGGGCAATTTGTTTTTAATCCGCATTGCGTGGGATGAGTGTGGCATCCCTGGTTCAAATTGAACCCCTGGTTCGGTTGAAGAAATTGTGAGAAGCTGCTCAGAGGCGATATCTGTGATTATTTTTCCGACTTTGTGAATTGCATGATTTGTTAGAGGAACGTCATCTTTGGTCCGCATCTATTATTTTAAACGGTTTTATCCGCTGTTCCGTAGATTACTCAGGATGTGGTCTCAATATTCATCCATGTCGGGAGTACTTAGAGCCTTATTTTGGGTGTTTATTTCATTGCCAGATATGTATAACTTTGTTCGGATTACGAATCTTCCACGCTCTCCTCTCAGTTGGTCTGTTTTCGTGGTACTCCTGCAGATGTCGAAGAGTTTTATCGGCAGTGTGATCCAGGTGAGAATTTTACCCTCAGCTCTGTGAAAGTGTGTCTGTAGGCTGATTGTACTGTTACGTTTGTGACGGGTTTAGAGTCGCACTGTGTTTGCATTGACATCGCTTTAACAGTGGTGAGATTTTCGAGCACACACAAAATGATAGAGAATTGGTCTGATTGAGCATGGCCGCGTAAACTTCTTCCTGTGGAGCTATTTTAAGGCTGTTGTGAAATATCAGGTTCTTCACAATGCAGTTAAGATCACATTAATTTCTGGGAGGGTTTTCAAAGGAAAATTCTTGAGACGATTTCGTAGCATTGGTCATGATACACAATGATTCGTGTGATGGGCTCTGAATCGTCTTCTTTATCATCATTGCAGAAAAGGAGAACTTGTGTTTATATGGTTTCCCGGACGAAGACTGGGAAGTGAATTTACCAGTGGAGGAGGTTCCACCTGAACTTCCCGAACCTGCACTTGGTATTAACTTCGCCAGAGATGGCATGCAGCGTAAAGACTGGCTTTCTTTGGTTGCTGTGCACAGTGATGCTTGGCTTCTCGCTGTTGCTTTCTACTACGGAGCCCGGTTGGATAAGAACGAGAGGTCTGCTATCTCTATTCACTATGATGCTGTTGTTGTCTGTATTCATGAGTATTTAAATCACTCTTAATGATCTATTACATCCTAGATTGAGAACACCACATCAAGCTTATACTGGTGTTTCTATTGACGGTCAAGATCATCGCTTGAGCTGTGTTGTCCTTCGTTGAGGATATGACAATGCACCTTGGAGAGGGACATCCTCATCTTGCTGTCTGAGGATGTTCTGGTGACTCTTACAGGAAGCGTCTCTTTAATATGGTAAACGAGCTCCCAACTGTATTTGACGTAGTCACAGGGAAAAAGCCCGTGAAAGACAAGCCTGCTGTTAATAACAACTCTGGCACCAAAGCCAAGTCTGCTACAAAGGCGGTGAGTGCTGTCTAGCTATATCATAATGAGTGGTGCTGTCCTTCTCTAAATATGTTCTTTATGCTCAAGTTTATCTGCTGGGAAGGTCTCAGGATGAGAGTTAAATTGTGAAATATGTTGCAAGGAACTTGAGGAAGCGGTGCTGTTGACTTAGGGACGTTCTTCCATGTTATTTTATGGAGGGATGAACTCAACATTTGGAAGCCACGATATTTTCCACACTACACAAGTGTATTCATAAATTGATTGTGCATGGCGTTGATTTCCTGTTCAGCAGCAGGTGACTCAAGCAAAGCCCGCAAAACCTACCCCACCACCTCCCAAGGAAGAAGAGGATCCTCTTGACGACGAAGACGAGGAGGAGCATGGTGACACTTTCTGTGGAAGTTGCGGAGGGCCTTACACCGCTGATGAGTTCTGGATTGGCTGCGATATTTGCGAGAAATGGTTTCATGGCAAGTGTGTGAAAATCACACCAGCTAGAGCAGAACACATTAAGCAATACAAATGTCCTTCTTGCAGCAACAAAAGGGCCCGTATATAACTTATCTGGCCGTATTTTCTGTGTAATGCCAGTCCACAGAATGCACCATTGATCTTGTGCTAGACTGGTGTGCTTGAGAAGCCCGTGTGCAAGCAATTAGGGGGTTAGCCACAGTGTTGAAGAGATTTAGTTCATTGCATTTGAAAAGGCTGAGGATCCATTCTTCTGATAGCCTCGCGTCAGTGGAGGTACCTACTTGTTTGTTGATCAGTTAGTTTTTAGGATACAGATTACAGGTGCTGTGGGACTTGAGTGCATTTTTCTGCACAATTTAAGAGTTCGGCTATGTGCTACCATTGCGCTTTTTAAAGTCACTTTTATTTTTTTCTTTTTCTGGAATTAACCTCCAATTGTGCTGAAGTAACTCGTGGTAAACAGCTTTCTAATTGTTCTTAAGGAATACAAAGAAGTGGATTGTAGCTGGTTGTTGGGTACCAATTCCATGTTTTGGTTCAATTTCACTATTACAAGCGCGTGTACATAGCAGATAGTACATAACAAATAATCTACAGTTACGGCACTGAGCATGAAATGTAGACTTCAAGACAAATATCCTCTGTGATTGTTACAAAAGGGCATACCTGAGGGAACGTTGTGACACACATGGAATGAGAACTCAAACGATTGCGTAGAAGAGAATTTTAGTAAAAATTCCACTGGGTAAAAAATCTCTACAACATCCTTATTCATCACTCTGTTTCCCAAATCTCAACACAAATAAAGGCAATCAAGTCTCTGATTGTCCATGACCAACAATCCAACTTCCAGTTCGCACATCCATACATCTTAGAATTCAAGTCAAGAATGAAAACCAGTAGATGAGATATGGATTCCCCGTGGGTGTGATTACAATGAACATTTCTCTCATTTTTTCAGGAATGTATTACTAGGTGTGCGTCTGTTGCCAGTATGGTTTCATAGCACGCTGTGACAGAAACATATGCAATAACGTGTTGTTAGTGATTCATTGATGCATAGGCGTCCACAACATACTCAACATATCAGCACTAATATAGTGACTTTTGTGGCTTAGTTTGGATTTTCATTCTTTTTGCATGGAAGATCGATGTTGGAGCTGAGACCATATTGGCTTCAATTTTGTATTGGTTTACATTGTTTAGGATGTCTTGAAAACAAAAATAAATGTATTCAACACTAACAACAATCTACTTATACAAGTGCACATTAAGTGAAGGAAAAGGTGTTGTGCTAATTTTCTTTTTGCAAAAGTCTAAATAAAATTTAAGAATTATGGAGCATGTTTTATATTGAAGAGTTAGTGACTTAAGAATAATGATAATATTATAGAAAATTTTATATTATATATATAATAAAATACATCTTAAATTAAATATATTTGAAATTTTATGGATCCAAATTAAATTATAAATGCACAAAATAATGACTAAAATAATAAATTTTATATATTTTTTAATTTTTTAATTTTATTTATACTTTTTCATTTAATTGATACTATATAATGTCTGAGAGTTAATTTTTAAAGCTTATATATATATATATATATATATATATTCATACATATATTTTCTTTATTATTATTTGATACATGATTTAATAAAAGAATTTTGAATATGGTTGCAAATGACTCTTTAATTATTTTATCACATTCTAAATAATACTAAAGTGATAATTTTTTTTAATAAGCAACATAGTGGTAAAAAAAAATATTGATAAAGTTTTAGTTGCTTATAGCATTGCATTGATTTAAAAAATATAATAATATAGCATCCAAAGTTGGTATTGTACAAACATTTGAAGTTAATGTTTGTTTGTTTTTTCTTTTGTTGTTAGTGTTATTGGTGATTTTTTTTTTTTTTTTTTTTTTTTTTTTTAAAATTATATTTATTATATAAACATGTGTGTGTTCTACTTATTACAACATATTAATTTATAATTTATGCAATAAAAATCAAAAGGGTGTAATCTTTCTTACAAACTTACATGACATAATCAAATAATTAGACAAGTATAACTTGTATATAACTACAAAATATCAAATATTTTTTTAAAGAAAATCTAATGATATTAAATATGAGATTTTATAAATTTTAGATATGAATTACATTATTATAAATATAAGGAATAAAAAGAAAAAAAATTTTGATTTTAATTTTTTTTTATTAAATAAGATTTAAGACTTAATATTATAATTAATCTACTATAATATTAATAATACCAAATATGTTTTTATAAATACCAAGTATAATTTAATTTTCTTTTGAAGAATTATTTTATAATATATAAAAAGAATGATTTTTTAAAAGATATTTGGAATTAATTTTAATTTTAACTTACAATCTTTTGTTAATTTTATAAAAATAATATGAAAAAAATGGTACTAAGTACTAAAAATATCTTCAAAAAATCTTACTTTGGTTTTTTAATTAAATACAATAAATTATCTACAAGAATAATTTTGTAAGATTTATTATATTTATAATTTTTTATATATACAAACAAAATTTATGTTTGCACTAAACAGTCCACCGAACAGGAGTCGTTCAAATCCGACGGAGACGATTCTGTAACATGTTGCCACGGTTCCGCATCCACATGGTGCCCATGATCCTTCTCTGTGTAGCACTTCGACACCTGGACAACAACTTTGCAGTTCTCCACCGTATATAGCTCTCTCTGCAATCAGGCTTTAACAATCTTGTGGTGTATCAGAATTTGTGAAGTACACGAACTTTAACCTTCAAAAAATCATAGTGGCATAGTTTCCAGATACTAGATCCTTAGTGTAATTAATTCTTGGTTCATCATCTTCTCTGAACGTAGTGGAAAGATGGCAACCTCGAGCGTGTTGAATAGGAGTTGCTTGCAGACGGTGGCTGGGCTTCCATCGCTGGGAGTTGCGCAGGTGAAGGCCACAGCGAGCAGCAGATCGCTGCTAACCGGAGTGGGGCTTCGACCAGCTCGATGCTTCCAGCAAAAGGGACGCCGGAGTTTGGTCGTTTCCGCAAAACAGGAATCTCCTCTGGTGAGTATCACCATTGTTCGAAGTTCACGTCTTTCTCGTGACTTCCATCTCAAATGTGTCGTAATATCATTCCAGGAACTACTAGCTTACTGATCTGTGCTTACTATCATGGGATTTGGATCTTGCCAATTGTGTAGCCGGGCACCAAGCGTGAGCCAGAGAAGAAGGACGACCCCCTCCGTATCTTCGAGGGCTCGCCTGTGGAGAAATTCTATCGACCCGAGAACGAGCGTCGTCCGGAGGACGGCAACACGAGCACGAGCAGCTTGATGAAGTTCGATGGGCCCGCGCCGGAGACCATCAACAGCCGTCTGGCCATGCTTGGCATCACCTGGGCCTTGGTCGCGGAGATTCTCACCGGACAGAGCGTATGGGAGCAGGTCACCGAGGGCCGCGGTTTGATTTGGTTCCTGTTTGTGGCGCCCATCATCATCGGCGCCACTCTGATCCCCATGTACAACAGGGAGTCTCCCGACAGCCGAGAGAACGGTCCCTTCAATGCTCAGAACGAGAGGTGGAATGGTCGCGCAGCCATGATTGGGCTCGTGGCACTGCTCGTCACCGAGAACATCTACTTGAAAGGCTCACTTCTGGGCTTCATCCACAACTCCCTCAATTTGTAGACAACTCGTGATCAATTGTAATGCGAAGCGGTTTCTGCCCGAGAGAAACCCGAGTGTATATAGCCGTTGTAGAGAGGTTTTCAGGGGCGAATGCTAACGGGGGATACAAAGAACTCCGTCTGCAAATCTGCTTGAAGGTCTACATTGATGTGGGATTGTAATTTGTGATTATTCTGTTTAAGTTCCTAACAATGTGACTTATTTGAGATGGACGTGGTCCCACTGTGTTTATTCTACTACACCAAGTAGGAATTTTTCATTGGGACAAATGCAAAAAAAACTAACTTGGTACTGCTCTGGCAGTTTCCAATTCTTTTAGAATTGTTTTGCATCAATACTTCATATAGCTGCATCTAGATTTCAACATGTCGAAATAGGTGGGAGAATTTGCTGTGAAGCAATTTTAGGGATTCAGCGAGTATAATTTCTTATCATCACCTCTCGGAGAATTTAGGTCAATGATATCATCGAGAATTTATCATTGGCTTACTGTGTAAATTACCGATTCCGCAGATGTCCCTCAGACAGGACTGCGGATAATTTCCGCCCCAGGTCAGTGGGGCGCCTTGGACTGATCTCTGATCACCTTCTCCAATGAGTCGCACTTGGCATTCTTTCACTGCCATTGGCACACTGAAATTTTCAACTTCTACCCAGTTCAAAAAAAATTTGACTCTGTCCAGCCAAAAAAGTTCTGGTCTGCCTTACATGTACACCGCTTCCAGAAAATTGTCTTCTTCTGCCCTCGACTCTGCGGGTAGTCTACGGTAGCCACAAATAACCTGCAGTCACTGAACTTAACCTGAAAGTTTAGAGCATGTGTATAAAGATAAGACAGTTCACTTTTCGAATTGGCCACTACTATGGTTACTGACGTCTTGGAGTTTAGCAACAATTGATAAATTTCGGGCTATTTCATTGGCATTACTGAAAATTTGTCAACGTGAATTTTCGACTCCAGAAAGCCGTTACTGCAGCATTCCAGATTATTAGAACATTTTCAGACCTTGGATTGTTCGACTAGGAATCAAGATTGTGGAAGATGGTTTCAACACTAATGAAGACTCTCTAACCTCCACAGTGAGCAATATGACCATAATCTTCCATCGAATGCAAGAAGAATGCTAATACGAATTGTAGGTTTTGAGTCTTAATTGAAAAGATTTGATTGTGCAAATGATTCGAACTGACGTAAAAAACCAAATACTTGTTGAGGATTATTCCAACTTGAATCATTTCATTGCCCATTTGTATGCGCAACTGTAAAATTTGGGTCCAATATATAGATATCGCTGCCTTGCAGCTTTGCTCTATGTCCAATCTCTATACCCATCCTGATAATATGGCAAAAACCATCGCATTGTCAAGCAGACCAATTACCTAAAATCAGATGAGCTGATCAGACGCGAGCTTCAATTCTGCAGTTTCCACGAAAAAATCCCGACTATTGTACATGGCCAATGCACATCATATGTGCCCTTCAAAAGCAGGCTCCCATAGCCTCATTGGTTTCTGTAAGGAGCTGAAGAAGTATAGCAGACGTATTCCCGCAGATTCTTGGGAAAAGGAGGAGAAAAAAAAGACCACCTGAATCACTTCTGTTGCAGAATCAATCCATCGATTCTGACATCAAGCTCTCTGTGCTTAAGGAAGACGAACGGAAAAGGTCGCGCTAAAAAGGAACTGAAATTTTGTGCAATTATCGGACATGCTACAGAATTCGATGCAGTATAGGCAGTGTATCTCCTTGTTTCTTCACATTCCCTGTAACAGTTAGAGAATACATGCAGTTAGATTAAGGAATCTCAGAGTCCAGACGCACAGACAGGCAGACATTCATTGCGCTGAGAATGGCTGATGCAGAATCATTCCCAGAAAATAGATCGACAAAACTCTGTAAAAGAATGAGAGCAAGGCATTACCTGATGAAATGAGCCGGGTCGAGGGGTACCAACAACCGGGGAGTCCACCTTGCATTTCCCTTTGCTATGCGGGATCTTACATTTCGACAGTATTTTCTTCACAGCCTTGCTCATGGATGTCTGAACGCAAATCCCACACGGAATTGGAAGAAATCGTTAAGTAGATTACAATTGAAATGCACCAAACAACGCAACTCACGATGTGGAATGATCATCACGAGTAAGAGTTGTGAATGAGGAGGGACGGTTGTGCTCACCATCACGGTGGGTGTATCCTCCGAAGAATAGCGTCGCCTGCTTGACTTCAACTTCTTTAGCTTGGTAGACGATTGCGGTGCGGAGGGCAACAGAAGCTCCACAGTGGCAGCGTAGGTGGGTGACCTGACTTCGAAGTCGTGGGGTGGTGAGAGAAGGTGCGCCTCGAAGCAGCTGCGGTTATTGGCAGGCAAGCGTAACGGGGAGAACACCCCCCCGAGGCGAGACGTGAACTCGGAATGACGTGACCTTGACCTCGGAACCACAATTGGCATCTGCTGCAGCTGCTCCGCTTCAAGGGGGATGGCATACGAAAGGCGGCTTAGGGGCGGAGCTGAGTGCGGGCAAATGCGTTTACAGCTAATGCATGTCTCCGGCGTGGATTGGGGTGATTCATCCCCGTGATATTGAGTGGAGACAGTTGTTGCCCAAAACTCCGGGGATTGAAATGGCTTTGGAGAGGACCACGGCTCATTCTTGTCCGGTTGATCATCGCATTCCAGAAGCTTCATGTTTGTCACCGCGCTCGTGGCTGTCCCTACTGCTTTTGGGTCAACTTTGGGGGCCGCAATCTCTGAGGAGGGTCGTGACGGACCGAAGTCGCGGAAGGATAAACTACCGCGTCGTGACTCAACAGGCTTGCACGGAGCTGTTGCATTCAGATCGTAAGCTGTGTGCATCTCTTCGAAGTCATGCTTGTTAAGGTCGAATGACGCGCTGGTGCTAGAGTTACATTGCGATTCGGTCGTTGCCAGGGCTGAGAATGAGACAATTCCAGGATCTGATCGCAGGGAGGGATTCGGTGATGGCAAAGTGTCACGGTCCGGTCCACAAAGAATACTTCTCGGTGAAGACAAGTCGCAACACTCTTCGTTGTCGGATTTGTTGCCAAGTTGAAACGAATGAGACGACTTGGACGCCGTGCTGCCAAGTCTCGACAGCAATTGATCCCGCGTCGTGGGACTCTCCACTCGACTAGAGATTTTTTTCAGAGGGCTATTGGAAGTACTTGACGATTTCGACATACCCGACGTCATATCGATACCCACATCAACTTCGCCTCTAGCGACTATCGCTTCCCAGGGTGACAGCGGCGTGTGGGAGGTAGGCATGGGATTCTTGATACAATAGATTGCTGTGGAGCTCATAGATTGCTTTGAATAAAGCCCGTCTAGAGGCTCACTCTTGGACTTGACACTGTGATGCTTTCGCAACATTCTACGCGATGGTGAGGTTGGGGAGGAATTGGAGAGTCGCGATAGAGGATCAAGAGATATGCATTGCGTCTCCTCTACATCTCCAATCATCTCGCCCACACCGAGGTTCTCTGGCGTCTCCTCTCTCTTGAAAAAAGCTGTATCTTCGCTCTTGACGATGTCTAAAGCCAACTCATCTTCTTCTTCAACACCTAGAAGTTTAAAAACTGCAGGTGCACCTACAATGATGGCTGGTGCGGTGTCGCCTGGCCTTGTATTGGCACTCTTATCAGCTGGGCTCGTGTGTTCTTCATGAAATGTTGGCATATCAGCTTCGCTTGATGCAACACGTAACCTAGAGAAGCTCCCACGCTTGCAATCATCCTTCGTTTCATCTGCCCAAGCCGTGGAGGGATCTATCGACGGATTGAGCTCGCCACTTAGACGCGACAAAGTGGAAGCCGTGGGAGGGCTTGGAGCGGACCGGCTCTCTCCATTGCGAGACTTTTTGGAGGTATTGCTGTACCACGGCAACTTCGAAAGTTCATGTAACGAGCGATTGCTCATCTTCCTATGAAGAGACCGCTGCGAACTGTCCAGAGATAACTTGGGGTGAACTGGCGAGCTTCGCCATGGTGCGAGCTTCAAAGTGTCAAACTTGCGCATGGCGTCAAGCCACCGCGGTGACTGGGTTGTGAGCTTCATCCACCGGCTGCTGCGCGACGCCGGTTGCTCCTTCTCTTCCCATAGAGCAAGACTCTCACTGTCTTCTGAGCGGAAACTTTGACCCGCGCTATTCGAATTCTGCAGTGGCACCACGACGTTCGCACGCTGCATTCTCAGTCTGAGCTTTTCCACCTCCCGTCGCTCCAACAGTCCGTCACAGTATGCAGTGCTGTGCCGAGGCGGGCTCAGCTTGAACCTCGGCGGTTGGGTCCCTCCGTCTTGAACTCGTTCCCTTTCTACGACGCCATTCTGATGAATTTTCTTCGGAGAATCGCTCTGATTGGCAACGTCTTTCACTCGGTTGCGACACTCCGTGCTACTGACGCGACCACCAAAATACCTCTGAGTTGCGTCTAGTCGATCTGAGTAAGTTCCCTGAAGACTCAGCTGGTACTTCCCCATCGCATCCAGGCACCTGATCGAACAACTCTTCACGGCATCCCTATAGACATGCACGCGATCCCGAGTCCGCTACACCAGATCCCCTGTACCATTTAAAGAATTATCACAGCGCCATGCAGCTCCATATCCCAGAAACTCTCCAAATGTGAGAAATACCCTTGCGTCCTCCGCAAACTCGTGTACATTGTCTCAAGACCATGTGAAACCATGTCCCGCACAGCTGGGCACCATACTCCCGACTCACAGGTCTCAAACAAGCGCTCATAGTCGGCGACCCTACTGTCGCAAGACAGCCTCAAAGAAGGGCGATCCTGGAACGAGAACCCGGAAAGGCGTGAAAACAATCTGGCACCTGCGTGAATTATGTGGTGGTGTCAACCTCGTCCTTTAGATGACGCCCCCGACTACCTGATCGGAAGGCTTTCCAGGATTGACCCAAATCACTTTCAATTGGAAGGAACCAAAAAGTGGAGAATTCTTCACATGGCCCCGCCCTGGAAACTAGGCACCCATTGCTCCCTTGCCGACGGTTTCGTCTTCCGTCGATGCGTTTGGATCGTCCAGCCTACAGCGCTGCTCATCCCGCACTGCGAGGCTGCGCGTCGCGTCCTGCAATCGCAGCCGTCTCTTGCTCTCGCAGCATGTGTGAGTGTGAGTGTATGTGTGTGCCGCAATGGTGGTCGAAACAGATTTACTCATTCGGCTTTCGTGTGTCGTATGCTGCAGTCTGCAAGGAAAATACTAAAACAAGCGTCTAGTTTATGAAAATCCGGTGAAAAACCTGCACATTCCATATGCACAGCATAATGCCCTCTTGATTTTAGCGAATGTAATGCCATTGAAAGTATTTTGTTCTTTACCCTTATAACTGTTCATTGTTTGGGGTTGTGTCTTTGGTCTTGGAAGATTGTTGTTGGAGTATATTCTTTCCAACAATTCACCAAGTTTGTGATGACGTTTTTCTTTCATTTAAATCACTGCTATTCAATGTCCTTAGAATGGTACTTTTGTCGTACTTGGGTGAAACTTCCTTTTTGATGTTGATTCATCACTTGTGGCCTTTAAGATGATCTAGACTTATAACTTGTTGGCTTTGAGGTGATTTTGACTTGTTAACTGTGGGCTTTGAGATGATTTTGGTGTCATTTTAGCCACTCAAATGCTAAGATGAGATATCATACCTCTAATATTATTCAATCATAGTTTATAATTTGCTTTGCTTTGAGAACATAATAATCCATCAATTATTAAGCATGTAGGAATTTTTGTACAAAACCTTGTATACAAACCACACCAATCTTAAGACTTTATATTGTAAATTTGAGTGCCTTAATCAAGATTTGACATACTTCTCAAAGAACACTTAAATTGCATCTACAATTGTGTATTAGCAATTATTTAATAATTAAGTCTTTTAAAAAGGGATTTTCTTTTTTCTTTTCAATAAGAATATGGTTTTTTTATAAAAAAGTAAAATGAAACAGTTTTTCATGAATTTGTGGTCATGTATAAATGTTATTAACCAAATAATGGTTTGCACTAACTAATAAATTTATTTCATAATTTTGTAAACTATGAGATATCTGTCTGTGTCATTTGATATTATGATTGCATTCAATTTTTTCATTTTCATGATTGTAATATAATGTTATCCATGATGACTTTTTGTTTGAAAGGCTTATGTGAAATTTCAGATTCTCTTATTGCATCATTAACTTGTCAAACAGTATAATATTAAGCTTGTTGATCTGAATGGGAGTTGTTTTTTAAAATTGTAAAAAAAATAAAAATATACTACATTTTAAACAAAATTTGCACAATGCAGTAATCCTAAATCTCTATTCATGAACAGTGTATTCTCTTTCTATGTAGATCACTTGAAAGATAATTCATTTGAACAAACTCTGTAAATTCTACTTACATAAATCCACCTAAATTAGAAAATATAAAAATACTTTAATATATATATATATATATATATATATATGAAATTAATTCCAATAAATTTTTTACTAAGAACTAACATATAAATGTATTTAAAATGTGCTTGTATAACTGTTTGAAAATAATTTCAAATTTCATGAATTATTTCACTTGTGTAAATCTTGATTGTCAAATGGATTTTTTTTATTTTTTTTATTTTTTTTTGGTTCATGAAAGCAAAATAAGATGAAAATAAGATAAGATAAAATAAATAAATAATTTATTTTTAGATAGTATTATTATTTTGGATTTGCAAAGATTTCAACAATTTGTTAAAATATTATATTTATATATATTGAATGAAAAGACTTAAAAATCTTCTGCAATTGTTTTAGGGAATTGCTAGGTGGACACCCCTCTTTTATTACATACACCCCATGTATACACACTCCCTCAAAAATTAACTAGTTTTGATTTCAAATGAGATTTTTTAATTAAATAAAATTAGAAGTGATGAATAATAATAGTAATAAATTTTATTTTTTTACTTTTTTATTTAATTTTTTTTTAATAAGGACGAAATAATTAAAAGTTGAGATAATATGGAGCCATAGGATACATATGGATAAGAGTATATCAAATTTTGGTATTAAAGTAATAAACATAACAATAATCATGATTTAAAATCAAATTTAGTTATTTTTTGTAGAGATGTGTATGTAGAGAGATGTCCACATAAAAAAAAAGGGGTGTCCATCTAGAAGTTCACCTATTCTTATTCAAGCAATTTCTTCTTAAAAAGTATATATAACTTTATGATACTTTATTTTGAATTGTAAATATTTTCCAATATTTATAAAAAATTATGAATTGATATTTCAAGTAATTTGACTATTAAATAAAGTGTATATATATATATATATATATATATGAAGTGGACTCCTCCGAAAACGTTTCACACCAAAAAAGTTAATCCAGCGTGCATGTGAAGCTTTTCATCAAACGGATGTTATTATTCATCCAAAAGCATTAGTCGAAAGGCTGATTGGATTAAATTCAATTGTGACTTTCAGTTATTTTTTAAGGCTCTTCAACTCTTAAAGTCAAAATTAATGTCACCATATACATGTGTTTTACTGAAAACTAAATAAAACTTAATAATCCATAAAATTTAGAGTATTTGATGTTTTAAAATATTTACATGTTTTTAATGCAAATTATTAGGAAATTATAAAATCTAAAAGTATATATTTTATTTTTAAATCTTAAGAATACATTTATGGTCAAGACATGGATAAATACTGAAAAAATTATTTATTTGAATTTCAAGTATCAATTGTGACTGATATACTATAATTATAAAATGACAATACTGCAAATGATCATGTTCTTCGAGATGGTTTGTGTTAAACTACCAAATATATATGTCAAAAAACACATTTCTAAATATTGCGGTAAAATATAGATAGTTAAAGTATCATAGAAAAACTTTTATTGCAAATAACAATGCATTAAACATAGGTGATATCTATTTTATGTTTCAAAAAGTATACTATTGTTAAAAAGTAGTTGATCAATATTGATCAATATTGGTCAATTTTGATCAATTTTTTTCTTTTATTTATTTTTTTGTCTTTTTGGTAATTGGATTGATGAAATGAATGAAGAAAATCTTATTAAAGCTACTAGAAAACTAATTACTCTGCTATTTAATTTTTAGAAACTGATGTATATTAATGAATTAATCAAATAACAGTAGAACTAGCAATGATGATGCAATCAAAAATTAAGTTTGTGTTTTGTGTTTGCTTTAAATCATACATAGCAAATGAATGAAGATTTTTTTTGATTTAACAACAAAACATTTAAAACATATATTATTGGAATAAACAAAAAAAGTATGTGTAGTAGTTACAATGTCAATACTATTGTCATTACATTATTAAACAAGTAAACTACACATATGTATACATTTCATGTTTTTTTAATAATATTTACACCTTTCAAAAAGTAATCAATATATTAATAGTAAAAATTTAAATAATATTTTTTTAAAATGTTCAATGCTTTGGAAATCAATATCAAATATTTGGAAAAAATACTTTCTATCAAATTTTTAAACGATTGAAAAATAATCAATTGTACTCAATAATCCAAGTAAAATTCATTTCAACTTTATGTAATTTATTGGTACTGTGAATAAAAAGAAATCAAATAATTTATTTTACATATTACATACATAAAACATATTTAACAAATTTTATCTTTGTGTTTGATATTTATTTAGATTAAATATTTTATAATAACAGAGTTATTCATTGAATACCATGTTCAAAGCCATTGATTTAAATCTAAAAAAATAATCATGTTTAAATTAACACTATATAGTTTTACTTTTAAAAAAATGAGTAATTGATTTTATATTTATGCAGAAATATGATACTAATGATTAAAAGTCATTTTTAATTTAATAATATGATTTTTAAATTATTATTATTATTATTTTAATATAAAGATCCTAAACCCTTAACCCCTAGACCAACAGTTTAGGGCAACTTAACCAATTGGTATCCCATCCTTGAGCTTCTCACAAAATCTGAGGTAGCTATCCGGCATCCATCTATATTGACATACATGGATGACAGGCGGATGAAGTAAAAAAATTAGTGTGCTGGCTGAATACATGTTCTGCAAAATCAATTATAAGTTGCTCTCATTGTGTTAATATAAATGCAATGTTGAGTAAAATTCTATATTTGTGTATAATTAACCATCAAAATATTTGACGTGCTGAACTCCTTGAAATTCGTTTCACACCAATTAAAATATCACAATTTACATTACACTCGTGGTTGTCCACGTCACGTATACACTTACCGTATACGAACAACCCGTACACGTACACATATACATGCGTACATGGATACAAATACCGCAGGATCTCGTGAGCTGGAGAAGGCTAGAGCGCGACGCCGCGAGCCTCGTCGTCGTCGTCGTGGAGCTACATCCGTCAGATTCCAGAGAGAAAAATGCGCAGCGAAGTCAGACTTGTGAAGGCTGATCTCGCGTCACGCAAATTGGGTTCGCCTGGACAAAAGATGCTCTACTACAAATCAGATCCTCCACAAATGTTCGGCTGCCGGGTACCACAGAAACGGCTGGAAAGCGTAAAGGGTGGAGGACAAGATACAGGTCGGGAGCGAGCGCAGCACTTTTTGGTAGTCGAAGCGGGATCCTGTCCGCGGTCGTAGTCTCTTCCCTCTCTTACTTAAATGCTACCTCAGTAAACGCTGGCTTTGTCCGCACCTTTTGGTTTATGTTACCACAACCTCGGAGGATTACTAATGCCGTCGTTTCTGCCGGGGTTAGCTTAGGGGTGGTGCAGTACAGCCGTTCGTATTAGCGATTCACTCGGCTTATCCTCAAGGACTTTTGAAATACCTGGACCTGTCTGATCTAGGAACCAGAATCTGGAGTTCCAATGGGATTCGTGCCTAGTTGGGTCTGTCAAGGGCTTGCTAGTCGCGACGGATGCGTCATGCATTTTCCTCTTCAGCTTTCGGTCCACGATCTGAACCGCGGACCTTCATCGGCAGAGGAATGTGTCGCAGAGCAGAGCCTGCTGGGCTTTGAGAGGATCATCAGGTTGCGGTTGCTTTGAAGGCAACCTGGGCTCATGTGGGTTATGTTTATGAAAGTATTCTTTCTAATTACTAAGGTTGATGTAGGTGAATCAGCAGACAAATAAGGTTCACAGCAAAACATATATGGTATTAGGCAACAATATTAACCTAAAGTTCGAGGCCTTAAAGACCTTGGAAAGCAATTGGATGCAATTTTACTTTTGATTTAATTGTTTTGGTACAATCTGGACTCTTCTTTGAGAGATTTGGATTAAATGGAACATTTTTATTTTTAAAAAGGTGGTTTTAAAAGATATCCAAATTAGGAGATAAATATGGAATAACCTAGAAGAATACAATAAAATAATGTGGAAAGTTATTCAAGACAAAGGAAGTAATATCTTTTTGATGATTAGTGAATTTTTTCGATTGCATTGCTTCCTTGATATAATTGCTTTATCCTAAAAAGTTCAATACAAAATTTAGGGGGGAATGTAGTTTCATTGTATGGAATTTCTTGCATGTAATGCAGCTAATTTCTTGCATGTAATGCAGCTAATTTCTTGCATGTAATGCAGCTAATTTCTTGTCTCTAATCCATGTTATTATTATTATTATTATTATTATTATTATTTTCTAATTCTGAGATATTTTATTTGGTGTCGAGGTTTCTTTTGGATTGATTCCCGAGTCTTCCTCCAACGTAATTTCATTTCAGATTCTGAGTGGGAAAAGACGACTACACCGCATTTTGGAACAGCCCAGAATATGAATTTATCTTTTTTTTCTGACGTTAGTTGCTTGATTCTTCCTTAAAATAGAATTCATGCAAAAGAAACAGGACACTTTTATTCCACTGAGGGCACAGTTTTCGAGGAGCAACCAGTCTTGTCAATTTTCAGTTTTGTACAGTTCATCTGCAGATTCGTGAAACAACTAGCAGCATCATCGTCGAACCGACTGCTGAGGGATTTATCATCCCCACTTGCAACACTAGTCTGACGCTCATCGTAGTTCTTGCGCTTCTTCATTAGGCGTATTTACTGCAGAGTTGACTGGAAACGGTTATTAATTAGGTTTGAGATATTTGATGAAGGGTTTAATACATTGCTTAATCTCTGAGCGAGCCTGATTGCATGGACAACCTTAACATTAGCTTGCTTAACGATGCATGATGACGATGATATGAATTCAAATAACTCTCACATTAACGGCGTTTCCATGCTTTGCGTAAATTCAAAATCAGCAGTTTCATGCAGATTCTAGGAGGCTGACTCGAATGTGAACGACGATGCAGAGGTCGTGAGAGCCGACGAATCAAACTCTACTTTGAAGCAGAAAAAGACAAGACGCACTATTTCCGCATCCAACCTGAATTGAATGTCAGCCCATTCCTGGACAGATCATACCTGGAATGGAAATTTATTTATGACTCTAATCGTATAAGGTTCGTCTACATGGAACATGAGAACGGAGGCTGGCCACGAGTCGAGCCACGCAACTGAATCTCCTTTCGCAAAAGCGCTAACGCATCCATCCCAAGTTTCCTTCTCTCCACAACTACTCTCTGTGAGTCACAATGCTTATCATCTCTCGGAGCTGCGCTTGACTATCAGTTGCTACACACCGCGTTTGTCCAAGTGCAAGATGAGAAGAACGAATCTTTTTTCAAAGATGATTCTCACTGTTTTCATGGTCTAATTCCCTCAGGGTAAAAACATATGTTTGTAGAAAGAAAAAAAAAATTGACGAAAATATGCAGTGAAGATGAAAAGTTGATTAGAAATGCGAGATATGATAAGAATGATGGCATGTATCTGAGCAAATGGGTCTCATGAAACGCACTGAAACACACAATCATGTCTCTTATTCTAGGTTTGAGCAGCTCTCCATCTACCTCGAGTTTGCAATGCTGCAACAATCTCCTTCTAGTGACCCAACTTCCGTGTCATTCTTTCTGCATGTGGGTCAGCAAAATATCAAGAAGATATACCTAAGACACAAAACATTACATACTTTTGTTACAATATAGTTTGGATTTATATATTTTAGTATAATTTGTGTAAATGATGTGTTTAAGCTTACAACTACTCCTTGCAAATCGTTGTAGAAAAAAATCCTATTTTTCTTAAAAAAGCAGTTATATATCTTAGTACAGATGCATTACATACTTTAAACTAGAGAATTACTTATTTTGAAGTAAAGAAGTAGGTATATTGATATTAACTTAGGGGATATAAAGTAATATTAACCAAGTATATACAAGACAATCCATTAAATGAAACATATATTTTTTATTTGAAGTATTAAAAAATGTGACATTATTTAATAAAATAAAATTTGACAAGACAATTTGTAAAAATAATCAGATTTTATCAAAATAGGAAAAAATCAACTTACCTAACTTAAGACATGATTACCAAGTTACAGCTTTTTGTAGGACAATACAAAACATAAATGATCCTTATTACAAGGAAATCCTCTTTTGTACTTAATTTTTTAATTAATTATATATATATATATATATATATATATATATATATATACTAGCATTAAATATTTTTAAAAAATTAAAAATTAAAATCTATTTGGAATACATAAAAGAAGAAAAGTACAACTTTTTTGTTTTAAAAAACAATGTTTTGGAGGTTTCTAGTCTACTGTATTTAAGTTTTTAAAATTTTTTTGTTCAATTTTTTTACTCAAATATTATTATTATTTATTAAAAGTAAATTTATTTAAGTATAATGTAATTTTTTCAATAAATCAATTATATATTTACTGATGTAAGTTTATTAGCATCAGAAGAGTAATTTTCCTAAAATAACTGTAATTTTTTTAGTGTTGTATGTAATTAATCATTATAAAAAAATTCAATAGTAAAAGACACATACACACATTAGATGGCAGAAACAACAATGGGTTAGTGTAAAATGTTGCAATATTTAATGACTATATACATATAATTTAATACTCAAATTTCCAATAGATTTTAACCTCAAAATAAAACCGAAATATATAAGAATAAAATATAAAAAATAACTCGATAAAATCTAAATAAAAAAACAACATTGCCACCAAAACCTACCCTAAAAAACACCTTAATGTAATTTTAAATCACAACTCCTGATTGTGATGAAATTTCTCAAGTATACAACTCCCACATATTTCTAATAACTACTGTAATCTGTCCACCCTTTTCTAATCTGCCAATCTTTAACTACAGGCTCAATACTTGGGCAATTGTTCTAGTGTAGCTCAATACTTGCTTGGTGTATTCCTTCATTTATTTTGAAGATTTACTATCTTGTATGTCCGTTATCTTTGTAATCAAAATGCACTCAATGGAAGAAAAGACATGAAAGCTCACAACAATAGTGTAAGATGATGAGAATGATAAGCAAACTATTACTACTATTACTACTATTGGTTGATTTTATTATAAAAGGGATGTTGCTTCGGTGAGGCATTGGGTTTCCGGGTGGGGGAATCAGTCGCGACGCTGCGTCACTCGGGACGCGCGGCGAGTCGCGGCGTCGCAACCACCGTGAGGCGATTCTTCCGCGGCAATGTGATACCATACTTCTCCTCATTGTCCAAGGACGTAGGATCCTGCCCTCCCGGCAAAGAAAAATCGAACTCTTGCACAAGTCTGGCCACGCAGATTTGCAGGAGCAAATTCCCTAGAGCCATGCCGGGGCACTGGCGTCGACCAGCTCCGAAAGGAATTAACTGGAAGTGGGTGCCACCGATGTCCACTTCGGGGCAGTTCATGAAGCGATCAGGATTGAACTGGAGTGGGTTGGGCCAATGCTTGGGATCTCTCTGAATCGCGTACAGGTTGATGCAGAGCTGCGTTCTGGCTGGGAGATCGTACCCGTACACAGTCGTGGGCACGACGGATTGGTGGGGCAGACTGAGCGGCGCTGGAGGGTAGAGCCTCAGAATCTCTTTCACCACCGCCTGCAGGTATGGCAAGTTGGGGATGTCGGTCTCGGAGACAGTCCTGCTCTTGCCAACTGCAGTGTCGATCTCCTGTTGGAGCTTGCGCATGCACTCAGGATGGCGGAGTAGCTCTGCGATTGCCCACTCCATGGCGTTGGAAACAGTGTCTGTGCCAGCTAAAAGCATATCCTGCATACAACAATCATGCGTTAATCCTCCGATTACGGCTCGGAAAATGTGGATTACTTCGTACATCAGAAGATTGCGTAACTTGCCTGAATCACGCTCCTGATGGTAGCGTCCTCGAGGTGGCCGTCACCGCTCACAGATTTTTGTTCAAGAAGCAAATCCACGAAGTCCACAGCTCTTTCAGCGGTGGACTTGTCGCCCGCCGCTTTCTTGATTTCAAGGAACTCTTGCAAAAATGCGTCCAAGTCAGCTTTCACCTTCTTCAGGTACCTTATGTATCCGGAGGCCATAGAAACCCATTTGAGCCATGGGAGGAAGTCACCGATCATTGGCGTGGACGAAGCTCTGAACAATTCGAATACGAGCTCCTTAAAACGGTGAGCCTCCATTTGCCCCTCTTCGTCGACCCCAAAGAATCTGCAATGACCACGACTCGCATTTTAGTCATTAACTTGCACAATACACAATGTGCGAAAGACGACTTCGAAATCAAGCTCTGGTGGAGCTATCTAACCTTTTGCCGAGGAGCATGCGTGTGATGTTGTTGGTGGTGAGGTGCCCAAGCTTCACATAGAGCTTGATTTGCTTGCCCTCGGCCACGTCTTCATGAATCGACGTCACCATTTGGGTAATCTCCTCCGTGCGGGGAGTCCGAAATGACATCAGTCTCTTCGGCGTGAAGAGGTCCGAAGTGCAGATCTTTCTCAGGTGGCGCCAGTGCGCTGTGTAGGGCGCACATACAATATTCCGGAGATCGTTAGTGAATATCTTATCAGCAGTAGTGGAAGGCCGGTCAGCCCATTCCTTGTCTTGTGTCTTCAGAAACTCTTGTGCGGCTTCAGCTGTGGACACGACCACGAGCGGCTTACTCCCAATAAGCATATACATGATGGGTCCGTATTTCTCCGCCATGTGCATAAGATTTCGATGCGAGAAATCACCAATCTGATGTATGTTGCCAATCAGAGGTAGCGGCCTGGGCCCCGGAGGCAACTTCCCCATTTTCTTTCGCAGCTTCATGATCGTTAACACCATAGTGGCGACGGTCACACAAGCTGAAAGCACAATGTGCCATTCCGAACGCATTCCCCCGATTTCCATCAACTGGACAGCCGTCAGCAGCGTCGCGTTTCCCAAGTTTTGAGCTGCAATTGGCATAGCGCCACCTATCTCTCAGCTATCACCCCCTACTTCGCCTAGTATCATTCAAACCATTTTGCAACGATCGCATCGGGTTATCCCGTCCACGTAGCAAGCACATCACCTTATAACAGTTCCAAGTCTCTCGTAAGCGATTCTGACATTCAAAATCTCATGCGCAGTCAGATGCCCAACATTGAGGGACGTCGAAAGCGACATCAGAAGTCAGATTCTGGTCATCAACCTTCAGTCCAAGCTGGTCGACGTTTATCGGTCAGCTTGGCGTCTCCTTTTACAGGACTCTTCAACTCCAACAAATTCTTCACCCTGTCCTTCTATGCATCTGGATTCCATCTACATCTGGATTTCATCGCTTTGAAAGCAATATCCTGGATAGTCTATCTGCTGCGCTATGATGGAGTCGCATGCTCCTGCGACCGTGGCCTGCCTGTGTGAACAGGGTTCTGTGTTTGGCAGACTGCTTTCACACATGCACATCGTTGAATATTCCGTAGGTACTGTCTTTCCACACATATTGGGGTACCATCGTCTTTATTGTCTAAATAATAATAATACTATTGTACAATGTTTGATATTTGTACGATAATATCTAAAAATACATACAATAAGCACAACATGTGTAAAATAACTATGTATGACCAATTTTAGTACGAGGAAATTAAGCTATAAATATATCAATAAATATGAATATACATAAATATATTTAAAAAATTATTATTATATTTTTCTAATGAATTTTAATTTATTACAAGCATCTTGTTTATATATATATATATGAAGACACATTCTTCAAAAACTAAGTTATACAAATACAAAAATAAATTTGTAATTAATTGATTGGTTTGATATATATATATATATATATATATATATATGTACTAATTGTAAATATAAATGTATATAGATATATATGCATCAGAAAATTTAAAATCATATATTAAAGTTATGAATTTAACTAATTTTTTAATTTTTATTCTTTTAAAAATAAAAATATTATAAAATTCTTTTATAAAAAATATTATAATATATACATAAGTATAAAATAAATATATTTTATTATTTTATATAATTTATTAGTTAATTCTATCATCAAAATACTATGGTTCTTTAGTATCTTTTGATTTTAGAATAATGTTATTCTAACATATTTTAAAACAAAAATATAATATGACTAAAATTAATAAAATATTAATTGATTATAATATATTTATTATATATGTAAAATATTTGGATTGAGGGAAAATATAAATTTTAAAATAAAAATAATAATTAATTTTTTATAAAACAAATAGTATTAAAATTTTAAATATATATATATATATATATATATATATATAAAGAAAAATTATATTTTTACTTTGATTCTAAAAATTATGTTAAACTCAACAATATTCAATACCTAATCAAGTTAAAAATAAGAGCCATATATTATTATTTGCAAAGATAATAATAGCAAAGGAAAATAAAGGTGTTTAAAAAAGAGATTTGTGTAACAAAATGTCTTGTATTTTATCCAAGTATGTATATATATATATATATATATGTGTGTGTGTGTGTATGCACGCATGTGTATGTGTGTATAAATATTTTATGGTAGACTTGTTTACTATGTAATTAATCATCTTTATGGCGATTCTAAGATGAAGCAAATAAGCAGTGCTCCTTGTAGTACAATATATCCTTTATTAAGCTTAGGACATTTTTTTAGATTATTTTTAAGGATTTCAGTAGTTCTAATACTTATTTTAATAGAACCGCAATTACATACTTATATTGTTCTAAATCTTAATTAAACAACTTTGCTTTGTACTAATTTCTTTGTACAAGTGATTTTGGCAATCTTTTTTCAATAATTTGAATATTTGCTAGTCTTCAATAATTACCAAATGGATATATTGATTGAATAGACACATAAGAATATATACTGCTTTGTAGATAGATGCATACAAACAAACACTATTGTCTTTTATATATATATATATATATATATTATTTTATAATTTTATAAACTATCTCTAAAGGATTAATTTTTTAACTATAAATTCTTTATTTATCTTTCTTATACTATTAGAGACTTTTTGGTTTTAAAAAAAATAATCTTTATTCTTGAGATTAGAGATTTTATAAAGTTAAATTTATGTTTATTTATATAATTTTAAATAACATATGATAAAAAATATTTAGTAATCATTAGTTCAAATATATTATTATAACTTAAGAATATAATAATAAAATATAAATTTAGGATTAAACATAAAAATATTAAATTATTATTTTATATTTATTTATTTATTTTTATAATATATATATACATGTATGTATTGGATAAATTATTATATAAAAAATTGTAATATGTTATAATACTATAATAACCTTAAAATTTATGATAATATGTGCTATTTCAATGGATGATTGTATGTGGTAAAAAAACAAATTAAAGAGTAATATATATGTATATATTTATATATATATATATATATATATATATATATTTAATAAGTTAAATCAATTAAATTTCTTATAGAGTTAATATTTAAATATTACAGAATAATATCATTTTTTCTTTTTTAAACATATTTCAAGTAAAAAAATAAATCTATATCTAATTTGATGAATCTATCTATCTTTAAGACTTTTAATTTGTAAGATTATTTTAAAAATTAGTCTCAAAAAATGTTGTTATAAATTTTTAATTAAAAATATTAAAATATTACAGATTTTTTAGAAGGTTTCTTTCTTGCAAAATAAGAAAAATAAACAAGAATGTAATAAGAATTATATATATATTTAAAAATCTGCTGATTAGATTATTTTGTAAATATTTATAAAAAAGATAATATTTATTGTAACTCTATCATATATTTTTATCTTAACTTTTATTAGTGGTTTTTAGTTTTATTTGATTGATTTTACGTAATGTTGAAAAAATTATATATATATATATATATATATATATACATATATGTACATATCAAAGTCTAAATTATAAAATTTTGATAAAAAATTTATCATTATACTCTACGTTTTAAAATTAAAAATATTAATTACAAATTAGAGTAAATAAATAAGTAAATCTCTTATTTTAAAATTTTTAAAAGATGATTCTTGTCAAAATTTTCTTATTGGTGAATATCCTATCAAACATAGAGATTTTTTAATGAATATATTATTAATAAATTAATTTCTAAAAACAACTAAATTTTATTTATATTTTTTGATGCTAATTTTATTCAAATAAATATTATTCTTTTATTATTTTGAATATATAAATATATAAATTACTTTATTTTTATAATTTTTAGACATTACAAATAGTATTAAGTTTTAATAGTTATTTTTGTTTTTAAAATAAATTAAGAACTAAATTTTTTATTCTATATAGAATTCAATTAAATTTTTTTTGATTTTTTACATCATTGATTACATAAATCTATATATATATATATACACTCATAATTTTTACATGATATTCTTATTGTTATTCTCAAATCTTTAATTAACATGGTATAAGATTTTCATCCATTAATATCATAAGTAAACATCACCTATTTTTGTTTAGAAGTATTATCATTGTTATATTTGCTATCTATACTAATATTATAACTTATTCTAGTTATATTGCAACTTGTCACGGACATATACATAGTTACCTATATGATCAGATAGAACTAGATAAAAAAAGGTAAAAGCAGATTAATTCCATAATATCTTTAGAGAAACTTCCTAGAAACTTCATAGACACTGCTTTGACTTTATAAGTGTCCATAGTAGACTTTTGGATTAGAAACTTGGTCAATAAGTTAGCTACATGTTGCACATGTTGGTAGCTTGAAGACCAAGCTAAATACGTGGCAAACATATAGAAAACTTGCCCTCCAAGTTCGACACGTGTCTTGCAACTTGGACACGTGTCTTGTAAATTGGATACGTGTTGGAGGTCCTATAGAACGTCGCCACTTAGCTCTTAGGTAGATAGTATAAATAGAGACAAGAGTGAAGCCTTCTTCACTCTTGTCAACTTCTTTCTTGTTTCCAGTCTAGTTCAAGAGTCTCTAGTTTTCTTGCCTACGACAAGGCAATCGATCAGTGTCATTATACGCTTCATAATTTTGACAACTAGCGACCGACATCAAGTGGGACGATGTTACACTCATCAGTCAATTTCTCTACGGATTATAATATGAGGTAAAAAAATTAATGCTCAATTTACCCGATCCTCAGACATTAAGTCAAGCAATTGATTTTGCTGTGAAGTGTGACAATTGACTTTTTGAGTTTCGATCCGAGAGTCGTACAAGGGAGCCTCAATGTTATTATGCAATGGCAACATCAACATCCTCACAGAACGTACATTCGGAAGTAGAAGACATGCAAATTGATGCAGTACGTTTTAAACCTCTTACTGAACAAGAAAAGATTCGTCGTCGTCAAAAAGGATTATGTTTATATTGTGGAAAACCTAAGCACACTGCTCAACATTGTTCAAAGAAACGTCGTAACTACAAAATGAGGAGTACGGCTGTCAAAGAAGATAACATGTCGGAAAACGAATATGTCCATCTATAATAGGGACCGTTGTCGTGTTGTGGTTCGGCTACTATGTGAAAAAATTATACATGTATATTTAATGTACAATTAACTACTTAGCTAAATGAAAGTCATATCAGTAGATTTTATTGGTTATAGGATGTGATTAGGTTGCTAGTTTAGAAAAGATCTGTTAAAAGGATTATTATTAAGGTTTATACAACCTTATTTTCTTTTTAATAGTGACTTTTGAAGTTAATTTTATATTGATAGTAACTTGTATATATCTTAAGTCACCTATGTTAGACGTTGGTGATCCTTAAGATCTTATTTACTTCTTTTATTTGGTGCTTAAAGCACCAAGTATGTAAATCTTATAAGAAGAAGGGTTAGAAAAGGGTTTTTAGTGTAAAAAGGGTAGTTTGGCCATCCATGTGGATGAATAGAGGTGGATGATAGAAATCTCTATTCTAATTGGCCAAAAATCTTGCCCAATGGGCTTCAAGGAGGCTGCCCGAGGGTTTATTAGGAGTTAGGGGATTGTTTTTCGAGAGGAGTCGAACATCAGAGGCTAGGATCATCAGGTTCAGGTTTTTGGGTATGGTTTAGGTGCAAATCTTGCAAGATTTGGACTTTAAATGAAGAAGTTATAGGCGCTCAAAGTTAGAATGTCGATTTTGGACCTACTATCACTCTTTTGGATATATCTCGCGCATACAAAGAGAAATCAAAGATCGGCGACTAGGATTAGCGAACTTTCTTGGCTACACTTTTTATGTACAGCTCGATAAAATCCAAGCTAAGGTCAAGGAGATATTGCGAGTTGAAGTCAGCGCTTGTAAGCTAAAGGCAGTAAGTAACTCTGTTTAACTAGCAGTTACATTTTGAGCTATATCTTAGTGAATTTGATAGATTTTTGGCTCAAGATTTTTAAGAGTATATATGTTTATGTCACAAGACTATGTGCAAAATTTTTGTGGCATTAGGATTTTGGGTTTGTGAGATATAGAGAAAATAAAGTTCGGGTATCTCTGAGCTAGGGTTTTAAGCACCTGCTAAGAGATTTGAGATATCAAACGATCGAAAGTATATTTGCGGTTGAAATTTTTTTGTGGTAAAGCTTAAAGGTGAATTCTACCTTGCCTGAAAGTTTGAAGAAAACTGAACGGCTGGATCAGAAGATATGATTTTCTAAAGTTCAAGAAGAAAAACATCCTTTGCGGGATAATATATTTTTAAAGGTTTTTGTTGCAAATTTGGACTTTTGTGCATACTAAAGGTGTTTTTGGGAGCCAAGACTTTATAAAGGTGTAAAAGGTGGATGTATAGAGCCATGATATGATTTTGATATATAGATGAGTCTTTAAAAGGTTTTTAAGGATTTTCTACATATCATAGAGAAAACTTATGTACAAACCTACTTAAAAATAAGAACTTTTAATCATACAAAACCTTTTTCTTATATTATCGTGTGTATTTGTCCTTCTTATTAAGGACAAATAACTCATTAGAGTTTAGCCAATAAATATTAAGTAAAATTCTCTACAGCTAGGTACCCGGTGTATTCCTAGATAGAAGTTCACGCCACGCGACACCGTGCAGCTGGAACCCTGTACAATTCCCAGTAAAGGTCCTATTCTCTCCTCAGAATCCTCTCCTTGTTTTATGATAGATGTATATTTAGGACCAAAAAATTACAGAGCCTCTGTCTTATTAGATTCAGGAGCCTCAACATGTTTTCTAGATGAACAATTTGTTAAGAATCGTAAAATACTTTTAGTACAGAAACCTAAACCCGTACATGTAGAAGTCATAGATGGTTGCCCATTGTCCTCAAGAGATGTCACTCATGAAACCCGTCCTATAAAAGTAACAATAGATGGTCATAATAGCTATATAACCTTTAACATAATTAAATCTCCGTCTAATCCAGTTATTCTAGGTTTGTCATGGCTAGAAAAATATAATCCTCAAATAGATTGGAATTCTCGTAGACTTGACTTTTTCCAGGATATTATTAAACATCCTACCGATCCAATAAAAAGCTACAAGCCTGGTACAGTAAAACCTGTACTTATAGGTGCAAAAGCTTTTATACACGCAGCAAAAGAAGGATCAACTTTTGCTATTTACGCAACACCCATTTCTGATAGTGGAAAGGCTTCAAGTGGCATTCTAAGCCAATATCGAGACTATCAAGATGTTTTTGAGAAGAAGAATGCTGATATTCTTCCGGAGCATCGTCCATATGATTGTTCAATTGATCTCAAAGAGGGATCTCAGCCTCCTTTTGGACCAATCTACAATTTATCACAAAATGAGTTGGCTGAACTCAAGGAGTATATTGAAGAGAATCTGGCCAAGAACTTCATACGCCATTCCAAATCTCCTACAGGAGCTCCAATTCTATTTGTGAAGAAAAAAGATGGATCATTACGAATGTGTGTAGATTATCAAGGACTTAACAAGATCACTATCAAGAACAGGTATCCACTACCTTTAATCTCTGGACTTCTTGATCAATTAAATCAAGCTAAGATCTATACAAAAATAGATCTATGAGGAGCATACAACTTGGTTCGCATTAAAGAAGGAGATGAATGGAAAACTGCATTTCGAACAAGGTATGGACATTTCGAATATAATGTTATGCCTTTTGGACTCACAAATGCACCAGCTGCTTTCCAACATCTCATGAACGATGTTTTTCATGAATTCTTAGATGATTTTGTTGTCTGCTACCTAGACGACATTTTAATCTACTCTAAGAACGTAGAAGAGCACGAAACACATGTTCGTCATGTCTTACAAAAACTCAGAGAAACAGGATTGTATGCCAAGATGGAAAAGTGTGTATTTCACACTACTCAAGTTGACTTCTTAGGATATATCATCTCGAATGATGGCCTCATGATGGATCCTAAGAAAGTCCAAACAATCATGGATTGGAAGATTCCAAAAACAGTAAAGGATGTACAATGTTTTTTAGGATTTGCCAATTATTATCGAATCTTCATCAAGAACTTCTCTCAAGTTGCAGCCCCACTTACGCGTTTGACTTGTAAGGACAAGCTCGAGTGGAATAAAGAAGCAAAAGTATCATTTGAAGCTTTGAAGATAGCTTTTACTTCTGCACCAATCTTGTATCGCGTTGATTTTTCCAAGGCATTCTTTATGGAAACAGATGCATCAGACTTTGCTTTGGGCGCAATATTGTCACAAATGGGAATAGATGACAAACTCCATCCAGTAGCTTTCCATTCCAGGAAATTTTCGGCAGCAGAGATCAACTACAAAATCCACGATAAAGAACTTCTTGCAATTGTGGATTCTTTTCAAGAATGGCGTCATTATCTAGAAGGCGCTTCTAATCCAGTCATCGTGTATACGGATTACAAGAACCTCGAGTATTTCATGTCAACACGCGTGTTGAATCATCGTCAGGCTCGTTGGAGCATGTCTCTATCAAGATTTGAGTTCATTATTACATATCGGCCAGGAAAACAACAAGGTCTGTCTGATGCACTTTCTAGACATTCTTATCTTGCACCAAAAGAAAGAGATGCAACTTTTGATCAACAAAGAATGACTCTCTTGAAGCCGGAGCAATTTCATCTTCGGGTAATGAAATCAACATTAACTGTTGATTCAACTTTTCTCAAGGAAGTCCAATTAAGTATGTCCTCAGATCCTCTTATTCATGAAATTAAGAATAATTCTTCTAAGTCTCATGATATTTCAAAGTTTGAGTTCAAGAAAAATCTACTTTATTTCGAAGGGCACTTATATGTTCCAGAAGGTGAAGCACGATTACGTGTTCTTCAAGCTCGTCATGACTTTCCGGCAGCAAGACATTTTGGATACAATAAGACTCTAGAGTTGATATCTAGAGATTTTTGGTGGCCTCAAATGTGGAAGGGAGTCAAAGATTTTGTAAAAACATGTGATGTTTGTTCAAGATCAAAAACTCTGCATAATACATCGACCTCCTACACCGGACTTCTTGGCCATTACCATTCGAGAATTACTTAACCTCGGTGTCATGTCGTGAAGTCTTGCTTGAGAATGCTCAGGGCACCTGGCTGTGGAAGATAAAAAGAAAATACGCCACAACAAAATCCTAACAATTCTAATAGAATCTTAATTAACTTCTATTAAACCTTAACAATATTTTTCAGCTTGATTCAATCTTAAAGAAATTATAAAAAAAGAATAAATGAGTCATTCAATAATCATAATAGAAAATAATATATAAAATGCTAAATTTAGAAAATACTAAAAATAGAATCTTAAAACCCTAAATCATATCTTATTCAAACCCTAGTCAATCCTTAAATCAAACCTTGATCAAACCTTAGTCATACCCTAAGTCAAACCTTGGTCAAACCTTAGTCAAACCCTAAGTCAAACCCTAGTCAAACCCTAAGTCAAACCCTAGTCAAACCCTAAGTCAAACCCTGATCAAACCCTAAGTCAAATCCTAGTCAAACCCTAATCAAACCCTAAGTCAAACCCTCAAACCCTAATCAAATCCTAGTCAAAATCAAACCCTAATCAAACCCTAGTCAAACCCTAATGAAATCCTAACCCTAATGAAACCCTAAGTCAAACCCTAGTCAAATCCTAATCAAACCCTAGTCAAATCCTAATCAAACCCTAAATCAAACCCTAATAAAATCCTAACCCTAATGAAACCCTAAGTCAAACCCTAGTCAAACCCTAATCAAACCCTAACCCTAATAAAACCCTAACTCAAATCTTGGTCAAATCTTAGTCAAACCCTAATCAAACCCTAAGTCAAACCCTAGTCAAACCCTAATCAAACCCTAATCAAATCCTAATCAATTTCTAAGGCAGTTTTAGAACCACAATAACTACCAAACAAACCGTTGATCTTGATTGAAATATTTCATACACCTTAACAATTAAGTTAAAAACACACACACCAAGTTTGAAGAAGATCCAACTTACCAAGAAGAAGAAAAACTTACAAATTTGCTCGGGTATCAGCCGGCCTCCTTCTCCAATCTTCACGCCAATATTCCAGTGCCTAAACCTCCTATTTGCACCGTTCAACTGCTTCCAAATTTCACAAGCATGTAGGAAATTAAGTCTTCTACACACACACATAAATTTCACCCAAATCCAACCAATAGATTGATCAAAATCTGCGAAACCCTAACTGACCTTTAAAACCCAATTCCAGAGACCCCAACTCACATAAATTTCAATAACCTTTGATCGAACCGTTAGATCAATCTCAAATGCACAGCACACATTGACAACAACAATACCCGAAAACCCACAAATTTCTAGCCGTAGATCTGCTGCAAAGCTTTTGGAATTGCCTAAACCATCAACCCTAATTTATTTCACAAAATCTCAAGTAGCCAAAATAAACCCTGACTTTGCAAAGCTATTACAAAGTTGCTTTTCCTCCAAATCACTCAAAATCAACTCCTATATAAAATCCTTTAAGTTCACTCCCTAATCCCAATCTTTGATCTGCAAAAAAAACCCTCCATTTGCTGTCGGCACGCGGGTTTGTGCCCTGGGGTCTGGTTTCGACCCAGGTTCTTAACCGGCCCTCTCCGGATATCAACTCTTGTAGTTTTGAGGTAAATTTCTTCTAAAACCTACTCTTAACTTCTTATTAAACATACCTATACCAATTATTTTTCTAATCTACTTTGCTTTACCATTTTTATGGCTTTACAAAGTAAGTAGAAATCCCTTTTATAAAAGGCAACATTAGCACTTTTTAATTTTTACTACCTCCTTGTCTATTATCTATTTTTCTAAGATAATTTTCTCAAATATTTTCATTTGAGCTCTTCTATAATATAATCATTCCTCCCTTCTTTCACCTAGTAGTCGTATTACTACACGACAACGGATCTTCCAAACTCAGGTTCTTATGACTCTATATTTGTGATAGTAGATCGTTTCACTAAGATAACATATTTTATACCATGTAAAAAATCTATCACATGCAAAGAATTAGCTAAGCTTTTCCTTGACAATATCTATCGCTATCATGGATTACCTAAGGATATTATATCGGATAGGGGAACTCAGTTTGTATCGAGATTTTGGAGAATGCTTTTCAAGATTCTAAAGGTGGATATAAAGCTATTTTCAGCTTTCCATCCTCAAACTGATGGACAAACGGAGCGCGTAAATCAAGTCTTGGAACAGTATTTGAGATGTACCATCAACTACCAACAAGATGATTGGACAACTCTTTTATCATTGGCAGAGTTTGCTTATAATAATACGGTACATTCTTCTACACAACAAACACCTTTTTTTGCCAATTATGGTTACCATCCACGACTTCATACTTTTGACTATTCGAAAGTTGACAATCCTGCGGCGGAAGACTTGGTAAATCATTTGTCAAAACTACATACAACAATGAAGGCACAATTAAAGGAAGCTCAAGAACGACAAAAGATAAATGTTGATGCGTATCAAAAGGAACAACCACAACTCAACGTAGGCGACAAGGTATGGCTACTTCGTCGGAATATCAAGACTACGCGACCTTGTGACAAGTTGGACTATCGTAAGCTTGGACCTTTTCGTATTTCTGAACAAATTAATCGAGTTGCATATCGATTACGCCTACCAAAGTCTATGAAGATCTACCCTGTATTCCATGTGTCTCTTCTTGAACCATATAAGATAGTGAACATACCAAGAAGAAGACAAGTGCCACCTCCTCCTATAGAAGTGAACAATAATGACGAATTTGAAGTGGAAGAAGTCTTAGATTCAAGGCGGCGTCGAAATAGGTTGGAATATCTTGTTCACTGGCACGGATACGATATTAGTGAGCGCACATGGGAACCAGCAAAAAATCTGGCGAATGCAGTGAGGAAGGTGGAGACCTTTCATCAAGAACATCCATCGAAACCAAGATGAAGACTTTTCCTATAAAAGAAACAAGATGTAGGCAAGATAACATTCAACTTTCTATCCTTGTTTATAGCTTCTTTGTATTTTGTGGCGCTAAGGAGATGGAGAATCAACAGCCAGCGGATTTGACTCAAGAGCCTTCATTTGCTGACCTACCGGACGAGACATTGCGACTGTCACAACCCTCAAGACGACGCAACCGAGATGAAGATCTTCAAGAACGACATGTTCTTCCTCGAATAGATGGCGAGATACAACGTGTTTGGTATCACGACCTTGGAAGAGATTCTCGATGTTTGGTGATTTTATTGGAGATAGGAACA
>JAWRVF010000245.1:344167-430574 GCA_036785485.1 Physcomitrellopsis africana
ATTTATAATTTATATAATATAATTTATATAATATAATTTATATAATATAATTTATATAATATAATTTATATAATATAATTTATTTATATATAGATAAATTTGAGCTTTATTAATTATAAGCTAAAAAATAGATATATTATAATTTAAAAACTAACTTTTTTATCAAGATTAGAAAGTCAAAAAATTAAATTTTGAATATATAAAATATTAGAAGTCAAGAAGATTAAAAAATCATGACTTTTGGCCAATAGGAATGGAGATTTCTATCATCTATCTCCATTCATCCACATGGATGGCCTAACTATTCTTTTTGATATCAAAAATCCCTTTTTAATCCTCTTTCTAATAAGATTTATATAATATGTGTTGTAAATATCAAATAAAATAAATAAAACAAGATTTTAAAGATCTCAAATGTCTAACAAAGGTGATTCAAAATATATAAAAGTTATTATCAACAAACAATCAACCTTAAAATTCACTATCAAAAAAAAAAAAAGAGATTGCACAAACCTCAATAGTAAACTTTTTAAACAAATTCTTTTTAAAATAGTAATCTAATCATATTTTGTAACCAAAAAAAATCTATTACTATGACTCTCATCCAACTTTGTAATAAAATATATATTAAATATAAATGAACATTATTTTCACATGGTAGCCAAATTATAACACAATGATATCGTATCTCCAAGTAAATATGTATCCACTTATTATGATAGTGTCAAATTCTTAGGTAAAAGTATTAGTGGCTTGGTAATCACATTTGCCTAAGTAGATTCACATGCTTTTTGTATTATATTATAGTAGAATTTTTCAAATCAATTCTAACATTGGAAAAAAATAAATATCTTAATTTATCTAGATGGTGTACAATACCAAAATTGTGTGATGGTGGCCATCAAGTACAATTACCAATAATATATTCAATGATTAGAGCTAGCATTTTTTTTTTTAAGCTTTTCATTTTTTAAAGTAATGACAATGAATGTAAATGATAATTTTCTAAGGTGGTTTTTTTAATCAACTCTCATAAAATAATTTTCTATTAGCAATAAAATAGTAGTGAATATTGGCTATAGTATTTTTTTTTAAAATAAAAAAATAATCAATAAATTATTTTTTAAAATAGAAATTATTAATAAATAAAAAAATAATTTTAGTTATTTTTGGTAATTATATATATAAAAAATAGTAATTTTAGTAAAATTTAAGATGATATAATTGGAAGTTTTAGAGCTATATTGGCAAAAATTTGAACAAAAAAAATCTACACTTGTAAAGAAGAAATTCTAATATTTAAGTTAATAAAGATTTAAAAATTCAAGAACAAACATTGATATTTAAATTTGTACTTATTGTTAAAGACACAAGAATATAGAGCAAGAGGCTTGAACTAAGACAAGGTTTTAAGAAGAAACCAATAAGACCTTGAATTAACCAAATGAGTATATGAACAGCATTAAGAAAGATGGATTAGAACTCCAAGAGATATGTTGTCAAGACTGAAGAACTCTTTAGCTTCAATTCTTATATATATCCCTATCTAAGACACTTCTTAAGTGACTTCTATCAAACTAAAAAGCTTCTCAAACAACTTTTATCAACTAGAAAGCTTCTTGAGTTCGTTCTATCAACTTAAAAGCTTCTCGAGCTCCTTCCACTAGCTAGGAAGCTTCTTGAGCTACTCTTATCAATTAAGAAGCTTTTCAAACGACTTTTATCAACTCAAGAACCTTTAAAATATTTTAAAATATTTTATAAATCTCTAAAGCGTATGTTCCTAACATCACCCCCTTCTTTAGCAATGATTTCTAAATATAGTTCAATCTTTCTAAATACATAAAAAATCAAGAATACGTTGTTCTATTGAAGCTATGTATTCTATTCTTTGTTGTTAGGCAATAGGTTCTATTGGTCCTCGAAAAAATCTCTTATAGCCTTGAGCTAATATCTTTGTTGTTGAAACATCCCATCTAAGGATCTAATCTTTATTATGGCCTTCAAAACATCCTCCAAACAAGATTTTAGGCTTAGAAAGATTCAACTTTTCTAAGCTCAAGCAATATCACTAAAGCTTAAGCATTAGAATTGAGACTTGTATGGATGGATCTTCCTCTTTATGGCTCCAATTGAGGTTGTACTTTGCATTGAAATGTGTTGTCCTCACTTTGATCAATTGAAGCATGTAAAAATTACATTAGTTCATTCAAAGCTTGCGTAGCAAGTGAATCTTTTGAATCTTGTTCTTTCTCTACTTGAAAGTTTGATATGGCAAATGACTTGCTTCTATCACTTTATTCTATCTTGAAAAAAACGACTACATATCAATGAAGGCTTTAATTTAATTCTCTCTCTCTTATAAGTATTCCTTGAATTAAATCTTTATCAAGAAGTTATTATTGAATATATTTGAATTTGTGAGAATAGAATCAATAAAATTCATGTACCTTTTGAGATGCATTGGTTAAATTTTTAACTGGTTTCTATGTATGCTCATTAATATCATAGCCTTGCCAATGAACAAGATATTCTATTTTATCCCATCTTTACCATGAATCAAGTATCTTTTCAACCTTGTATTCTTTATGGTCTTTGATTTGGATACTAGGTGGAAATTGTTGTACTCTTTCCAAAATATGCAATTTCTTATAAATTCTAAAAAAGAGATATGAAAAATTAGATATATCTTCATAGAAGATTGTAATTCTAAGTAATATGCTATTAGATTAATTTATTTTTAGATAGAAAATGGTCCTAATCTCTAATAATATAATTTATTGCATGGCCACTTGATCTTGATGTTTTTTCAAAGGAGCCATACCTTATCTCTAATATAAAAAGTAGTTGGTTGATTTTTAGATACTTTGCAAATTCTTTAGCTGCTAGATTATTGTTCTTTGATGTACTCCATAGATCAAGCTTCACATGATATCTATAGTTGAAATAAAATAATATTTATTAAATTGAGGCATGAATAATATTATTATATATAAACTCCATTAACAATAGATACGAGATCCAATTATTTTGTTGATAGCTAATATTACATTATGAATACTGCTCTAAAACTTGATTAATTTATTCTATTTGGCCATCTATTTGACAATAAAAAGCCGAAGAAAGTTTAATGTCTATCTTTAATATTTAAAAAAGATATTTCTAAAATTTAGATATGAACTGGGATCCTTGATCAAATACGATATCATTTGATAGGCCATAATATTGGTATATATATATATATATATATATATATATATAAAAGAGCCTTTCTATTTCTTCAGTAGACGCAATTTTTTTGTAAAGGATAAAATAAATCATCTTTATGAATCGATCAACCATTACAAGGATACTGTCCAATAAATTGGATGGCGGTAGATCCATGATGAAATCCATCAAGATAGAAGATAATGACCGTCTTGGAATAAACAAGGGTTGTAAGAGTCTATAAAGGTGATTTTGAAGATTTTTGGACCTTGAACAAACATTGCAAGAGAATACAAAATCCTTCATCGCCTTCCATATTTGAGGCAACCAAAAATATTGAAAAATAAATTTCAAAGTCTTGTTAAATCTAAAGTGACTCGTAGTTGAAAAATCATGGCAAGATTGAAGAATGTACAATCGTATTGGTTCTTCTAGAATATATAAATATTCTTCAAAATATAGAAGGTCTTCTTCAATCTTAAACTTGTCAGTATTTTGTTTTAGACAAAGCTTGACATCAAAGGCCAAAGTATTATTAGCAATTGTATTATATATCTCATTGAAGAAAATAAAATCAATAGGTACCATTGTAATAATAGCGCAAAGGTGAAATTGCTCTAGTTTCAGCAAAATTGCATATTGTTAGTTAAATGTTGCCTCTCTTGTCTTTGATACAAGATATGATCTCCTCAATAAAGCATCAGACAATCCTTATTGCTTCTAAGATCAATAAGTGATAATAAAGTTAAATCGAGATAACGACATATTCCATCGAGTTTGATGGCAATTGAAAATCTGAGGTGACAAAAAATATTCCAAGTTCTTATAATCTATATATACAATTACAAGATATATTACTCTTTCAAGAAAATGATGCCATTCTTGAAAAAAATCTACAATAGTAAGAAATTCCTTATCATATATTTCATAATTAATTTCCACAATAGAAAATTTTTAAGAATAAAATACAATATAATGGGATTTATCATCTATATCTATTTATGAAAGTACGGCCCTTAGTGCAAAATCTAAAGCATCAGTCTCTATATAGAATGGTTTTGTAAAGTTTATATGTATCAAGATAGGGGTTGTGATAAACGCCATCTTGAGGTCTTAGAATGCCTTTTTTGCTTGAGGCCCCTATTCTAACTTGTCTTTATATGTCATTTGAATAAAAGAGGCTAACTTGAGAGTAACTTTTGATAAAGATCTGATAGAAGTTATTAAATTCAAGAAAATATTGAATGTCTTTCACAGTCTTTGAAATGGCCCATTATATAATTGCTTCTACCTTCTGGGATCCATCGTCAAATTTTTAATAGATACAATGTATCCCAAAAATTCCATCTTTAGTTGATGAAATATACATTTTTCTAGTTTGGCATACAAACCTGTATCTCGCAACTTTTGTAATACCAACTTGACATATTCCTTGAATTCTTCCTAATCTTTTGAGTAAATCAAGATGTTATGAAGATAGATCACCACAAACTTGTCTAGGTGCTCTTGAAAGATGTCATTTATTAAATGTTAAAAGTTAGTAGATACATTTATTAATCCAAACGGCATGACATTATATTTGAAATGTCTATATCTTGTCCAAAATGCGATCTTCCATTCATCTTCCTCCTAGATCCATACCAAGTTATATACTCTATAAAGATCTATCTTAGTATAGATCTTGGCTTAGCCAAGTTGTTCCAAAAGTCTTAAAATTAATAGTAGTGGATAACAATTCTTTACCATTATGTTATTCAATCCTTAATAATCAACGTACATTTCCAATGAACCATTTTTCTTCTTCACAAAAAATATAGGTACATCTATTGATATTACAAACATAAGATTTATTCCAGTAATTATCTAACTAATATAGATCAATAGAAATAGGTAAAATAAGTTGATTTGATAATATCTAATAGAAAAGCTTCCTAGAAGCTTCATAAATACAGAATCACCTTTATACATGTCTATAGATGATTGGTAGGTCAAAAACTTGATCAACAAGCTAATCACATGGCGCACATGTTGGTAGCTTGTGGAACAAGCTAGCCATGTGTTGCACATGTTGGTAGCTTGCGGAACAAGCTAAGTGCGTGGCGCACATGTGGAAAACTTGTTGTGCAAGTTTGACACATGTCTTGCAAATTAGACACGTTGTCGTGTTGTAACACTATTATATAGTGAAACTATGACTAAAAATGATTTTTCAATTAATACTCTATTATCTTAGTTCAACAAGAATTCAACATATTTTAATAAGGTTTTTATGAAAGCCTCTTAGTTTATTTTCTTCACTTAATAGCTAGTAGATAAGAATTAGTTAGTAATTTTATCTTCTAGGTTGTATTAATTCTTTTATTGCCTTAGAAAGGCCATAAAATAATAAAAATATAATAAAAAAGATAAATCACTAGCATGATTGATATTAGGGTTAAGTTGAGGGTAGGTTTGGGCTATAAAATCCCTAGGGTAGGTTAGATTGATAACCAAGGATTGGCCGTTTGTAGGACAGGGTCAAAATCAGACCTTTAGCTACTAAATCGGCTGCCTAGGGCAAATCAAGAGTCTTTTGGCAGATCAAAAGATGGGATTAGAGAGAAGACTTAAGAAGTTTTGCATAGAAGTTAATTAAAAGTGATTTGGATTAGAAATGACTTTGAAATAGCTTTGCAAAGTCAGGGTTGTTTTCAGCAACTTGGGATTTTGTGAAATAAAATAGGGTTGATATTTTAGGCAATTTCAAAAGTTTTATAGCAGATCCATAGCTAAAAATTTGTGGATTTTTGGATATTGTTTTTGTTAATGTGTGCTATAAATTTGAGCTGAATCTAATAGTTTAGTTGTACGTAATTGAGGTTTAAGTGGATCAAGGTCTCAGAAATTAAGTTTTGAGGGTCAGTTAGGATTTTTGAGATCTTGAGAAATTTGCTAGTTGGATTGGAGTGAAATTTGTGTATGTAGATAGTAGACTTGTTTTTCTATGCACATACAAAATTTGAGAGCAATTGAATGGTGTAAATAGGAGATTTAGATATTGGAATATTGGCATCAAGACTTGAGAAGGAGGCCGGCCGTCACCCATGCAAATTTATGAATTTTTCTTCTTTTTATGAAGTTAGATCTTCTTCAAACTTAATGTGCTTGTTTTCAACTTAATTAATAAGATGTGTGAAAAATTTCAATCATAATCAATGGTTTATTTGGTAGTTGTTGAGGTTCTAAAACTACCTTAGGATTTTTTTAGGGTTTGGTTAGGATTCGACTAAGATTAGTTAGGATTTGTTTTAGGGTTTGTTAGGGTTGATTAGGATTTAGCAAGATTTATTTTAGGATTTGTTGAATTTGATCAAGGTTGACTAGGGTTTAATTAAGATATGATTAAAGATTATTTAGAGATTAATTAGAGAAGTTGGGACTAGTTATTGTTGCGTATTTCTCTTTTATCTTCCACAGCCAGGTGCCCGGAGCATTCTCAAGCAAGACTTCACGACATACGACAACGTGTAGGAGGTTCTATAGAATATTACCACGTAGCTCTTAGATAGATAGTATAAATAGAGATAAGATTGAAGCCTTCTTTACTCTTCTCAACTCCTTTCTTGCTTCTAGTCTAGTTTCAAGAATCTATAGTTTTCTTGTCTTGTGGCAATAGCCATTCTGGTTTCTTTTAATATATATATTTCCTTACTTATACTTCTTAATAGAAGTTTTATATACTTATTTGCTTTCATTGAGTTCTTGTCTTTGACAGATTGATAAGAATACATATACAATATCAGAGCTTTGTCTTTTCTTGATTAAGAGTAGATTACTCCTTTCTCTTGATAAGACATAAGCATATTAGAAGTTGTGGAGTATCCACTTCTAAATTAATATTGTTTTTAGAATTTTTTCTTTTGAGTATGTTATTCTGTATTTCTTGAAGTGAAAGTAGACACCTTCCTTCCTATTATATTATCATAGCAAAACTTGCGGAAATGAAGAGTATAATGGCACAAATACAAGAGTAAATGAAAGAGCTAATGCTTGCAATGCATCAACTCAATTTACCTCCACAAGGAGCAACAAGATTAGCAGGAAGTGAAGATATAGAGATGGTTGGAGCTGCATCAATATCTACACCAAACCATACTACTTCACTTATGATAGAATACCATTTAAACATTAAAAAACCAAAAATTAGTTTGCTTGAGAAGTTTGATGGCACAAGATCTAAGTTTCAAGGATTCGTCAATCAGGTACAAGTGGTGATTGAACTTCAACCTCAAAGTTATCCTACGTAAGGATCTCAAGTTACATTTATTAGAACGTTACTTTCGGATTTTGTTTTATCGTGGTTTTTATCTTTTCTTGAACAATGTGATTCAATATTGGATAATTTGGAGGCATTTTTAACAAAATTTTGATCTATATATGGAAAACATGATGTAATCCATATTGCAACCAATAATATTCGCATCCTACAATAAGACAATCAATCAATATTGTTATACTCTTCCTAATTTCAACAACTAGCGACTGATATCAAGTGGGATGATGTTGCACTCATCAACCAATTTCTCTACAGATTACAATATGAGGTAAAAAAATTAATGCTCAATTTATCAGATCCTCAAATATTAAGTCAAGCAATTGATTTTGCTATGAAGTGTGACAATTGAATTTTTAAGTTTCAATCCGAGAGTCGTACAAAAGAGCCTCAATATTATTATTCAATGGCAACATCAATATCCTCACAAAACGGACATTCGGAAGTAGAAGACATACAAATTGATGCAGTATGTTTTAAACCTCTTACTGAACAAGAAAAGATTTGACGTCGTCAACGAGGATTATATTTATATTATGGAAAACCTAAGCACACTGCTCAACACTATCCAAAGAAATGACAGAACTATAAAATGAGATTATTCACAATAGTTATGGTCTCTCTGATCAAACGGGCATTCGGTGACTATGCAATAAAGATGCCAACTTCAATACTCATGGGCAAGAAAATACAAGTATTAGCGGCTGTCAAAGAAGACAACATGTCAGAAAATGAATTTGTCCAACTACAGTAGGGACCATTGTCGTGTTGTGATTTGGCTATTATATAAAAAAATTGTACATATATATTTAATGTATAATTTATTATGCAGCTAAATGAGAGCCATATCAATGGATTTTTATTAGTTACAAAATGTAGTTAGATTGTTAGTTTAAAAAAAGATTGGTTTAAAAGGACTATTATTGAAGTTTTCACAACCTTGTTTTCTTTTTGATAGTGATTTTGGAATTGATTTTATATTAATAGTAACTTTTATATATCTTAAGTCTCCTTTCTTAGACATTGGTGATCCTTAAGATCTTGTTTGCTTCTTTTATTTGGTGTTTAGAACACATATTATGTAAATCTTATAAGAAGAAGGATTAGAAAAGGGTTTTTAGTGTAAAAAGGATAGTTTGGCCATCCATGTGAATGGATAGAGGTGGATGATAGAAATCTCTATTCTAATTGGCCAAAAATCATATCCAATGGGCTTCAAAGAGGCTGCTCAAGGGTTTATTAGGAATTAGGGCTTTTTTTCCGAGAGGATTCAAACATCAAAGGCTAGGATCATAAGGTTTAGATTTTTGGATATGGTTTTGGTGCAAATCTTATATGATTTGGATTTTTTATGAAAAAGTTATAGGCACTCAAATTTAGGATGTCAAAATTGTACCTACTATCACTCTCTTGGGTATAAATTGCACATATAAAGAGCAATCAAGGATCATCAACTGGAATTGGAGAGAATACTTTTACAGCTATATGTTTCATATATGGCTTGATTAAATCTAAGCTAGGGTGAAGGAGAAATTGGGGGTTGAAGTTAGTGCTTATAAGTTAACGGTAGTAAGTGACCTTGCTTAACTAATGGTTACATTTTGAGCTATATCTTAGACAGTTTGATAGATTTTTGGCTCAAAATTTTTAAAAGTGTAAATGTTTATGTTACAAGACTATGTGCAAAAATTTTGTGGTAGTAGAATTTTGGATTTGTGAGATATAAGGAAAATATTCAGAATATATGAGTTTCTAAAGTTTGAGAAGAAAAACATCCTTTGCGGAAAAAAAAAAAATACTTTGAAGGGATTTTGTTGCAAATTTGGACTTTTTTTAATACTAAAAGGATTTTGGAAGCCAAGACTTCATGGAAGTGTAAAAGATGGGTATATGGAGCCATGATAAATTTTTGATATATAGATGAGTCTTTAAAAGATTCTTAAGGATTTTCTACATGTCATAGAAAAATCCTATGTACAAATCTATTCATAAATAAGAAGTTTTATCTATACAATACATATTTCTACATTGTTGTGTATATTTGTCCTTCTTATTAAGGACAAATAACTTATCAAAGCTTGGCCAATAAATTACAGATAAACTCTCTACAGCTAGGTATCTAGTGTATTCTTAGATAGAAGTTCATGCCATACGACACCGTGCAGCTGAAATCTTGTATAATTCCTAATGAAAGTCCTATTCTCTCCTCAAAATCCTCTTTTTGTTTTATAATAGATGTATATTTAGGACCAAAAAACTACAAAGTCTCTGCCTTATTCAGTAGCCTCAACATGCTTTCTAGATGAACAATTTATTAAAAATTTTAAAATATCTTTAGTACAAAAAACTAAATCTATACATGTAGAAGTCAAAGATAGCAGTCTATTATCTTTTGGAGATGTCACTTATAAAACCTATCCTATAAAGATAATAATAGATGGTTATAATAGCTACATAATCTTTAACATAATTAAATCTCCATCTAATCTAGTTATTTTAGATTGATCATGGTTAGAAAAATATAACTCTTAAATAAATTGGAATTCTTGTAGACTTGACTTTTCTCAAAATATTATTAAATATCCTTCCAACCAAGTGAAAAGCTATAAGTCTAATATAATAAAATCCGTACTTATAGATACAAAAGCTTTTATATACACAGCAAAAGAAGGATCAACTTTTGTTATTTATGCCACACTCGTTTCTGATGGTGAAAAGACTTTAAGTCGCATTCCAAGCCAATATTTAGATTATCAAGATGTTTTTGAAAAAAAAAATGCAAATATTCTTTCAAAGCATCATCCGTATGATTGTTCAATTGACCTCAAAGAGGGAGCTCAACCTTTATTTGGACCAATCTACAGCTTATCACAAAATGAGCTGACTAAACTTAATGAATACATTGATGAAAACTTAACCAAGAATTTTATACGTCATTCAAAATCTCCAGTAAGAGCTCATATCTTAATTATAAAGAAAAAATATGGATCACTACAGATGTGCATAGATTATCAAGGGCTCAATAAGATTACCATCAAGAATAAATATCCTCTATCATTGATATCTGCACTTCTGGATCAATTGAACCAAGCTAAGATCTATACAAAAATAGATGTACAAAGAACATACAACTTGGTCTGCATTAAAGAAATAGATGAATAGAAGATTACTTTTTGAACAAGGTATAGATATTTTGAATATAATGTTATGCCTTTTGGACTCATAAATATACCAGCTATTTTTCAGCATCTCATAAATGATATTTTTTGTGAATTTTTAGATGATTTTGTTGTCTGTTACTTAGGCGATATTTTAATCTATTCTAAGAATGTAAAAGAATATAAATTATATGTTCATCATATATTACAAAAACTTAGAGATACTGGATTATATGCCAGGTTGGAAAAGTGTGTATTTCAAACTATTCAATTTGATTTCTTAGGATATATCATTTTGAATGATGGTCTTATGATGGATCCTAAGAAAGTCTAGACAATCATGGATTGGAAGATTCTAAAAACAATAAAAGACGTGCAATGCTTTTTGAAAATTTCTAATTATTATCAAATCTTCATCAAGAACTTTTTTCAAGTTGCAGCTCTACTTACACGTCTAACTTGTAAAGACAAACTCAAGTAGAATAAAGAAGCAAAAATATTGTTTGAAGTATTGAAAATAACTTTTACTTTTGCACCAATCTTATATCACGTCAACTTTTTCAAGGTATTTTTTTATAAAAACAGATACATTAGACTTTGTTTTGGATGCAGTATTGTCACAAATAGGAGTAGATGAAAAATTCCACCCAGTAGCTTTTTATTCAATAAAAAACTTCTTATAATTATGGATTCTTTTCAAAAATGGCGCTACTATTTAGAAGGCGCTTCTAGTCTAGTTCCTGTATATACAGATCATAAGAATTTCAAGTACTTCATGTCAACATGTGTGTTAAATTGCCGTCAAGCTAGTTGGAGCATGTCTTTGTCAAGATTCAAGTTCATCATCACTTATCGGCTAGAAAAACAACAAGGTCTTTCCGATGTTCTTTTTAGACAATCTTATCTTGTACCAAAAGAAGAAGATGCAGCTTTTGATCAACAAAAAATGATCCTCTTGAAACCAAAGCAATTTCATATTCGAGCAATAAAATCAACATTGATTGTTGATTTAATGTTTCTCAAGCAAATCCAATTAAGTATGCCCTTAGATCTTTTTGTTCATGATATTAAGAATAATTCTTTTAAATCTTATAATACTTCAAAGTTTGAATTCAGGGCCAACTTACTTTATTTTGAAGGATGTTTATACATCTCAAATGGTGAAGCACGACTACGTGCTTTTAGAATTTGTCACAACTTCCTCACAGTTGGACATTTTGGATACAATAAGACCTTGGAGTTAATTTTAAGAGATTTTTAGTGGCCTCAAATATAGAAGGCTGTTAAAAAGTTTGTGCAATCATGTGATATTTGTTCAAGATCAAAAATTCCTTGTCATTGACCTTATGGACATCTCCAACCATTACCTATATCAAAATAACTTTGGACTTCTATTTCTATAGATTTCATCATGGATCTTTCAAATTCAAGTTCATATGATTCTATATTTGTGATCGTAGATTGTTTCACCAAGATGGCAGATTTTGCACCATGTACAAAATCTATCATAGGTGAAGAAATAGCTAAACTCTTCCTTGACAACATCTATCGCTATCATGGATTACCAAGGATTATTATATGAGATAGAGGGATGCAATTTGTGTTAAGATTTTAGAGAACGTTTTTTAAGATTTTAAAAGTGGACATAAAGCTATCTTCAGCTTTCCATCCTTAAACTGATAGACAAATGGAGCATGTAAATCAAGTCTTGGAGCAATGTTTGAGGTGTACCATCAACTATCAATAAGATGATTTGACAACTCTCTTACCATTGGCAAAGTTTATTTATAATAATACGATATATTCTTCTATGCAACAAATACCTTTTTTTGCCAATTATAGTTACCATCTATAACTTGATACTTTTGATTTTTTAAAAGTTGATAATCCAGCAGTAGAAGATTTTGTAAATCGTTTTTCAAAGCTATATGCAATAATGAAGGTGCAATTAAAAGAAGCTCAAGAATGACAAAAAATAAATATAGATGCATATCGCAAGAAACAACTACAATTCAACATGGCAGACAAGGTATGGTTATTTCGTTGCAATATCAAGACTACTCGTCTTTGTAATAAGTTAGAGTATTGTAGGCTTTAACCTTTTCTTATTTTTGAATAAATCAATCCAGTTGCATATCTATTATACCTATCAGAGTCCATAAAGATCCATCTTGTATTTCACATGTCTCTTCTTGAACCATACAAGATAGTGAACATACCAAGAAGAAGACAAGTGTCACCTCCTCCTATTAACGTGGACAATAATGAAGAATTTGAAGTGGAAAAAGTCTTAGATTCAAGATAGTGCTAAAATAAGTTACAATATCTTGTTCATAGAATATTAATGAACGCACATAAAAACCAGCAAAGAATCTTGTAAATGTAGTAAAAAAAGTAGAGGCTTTTCATCAACAACATCTATTAAAACCAAGATGAAAACCTTCTCTATAAAAGAAACATGATCTAGGCAAGATAACATTCTACTTTTTATTCTTATTTGTAGCTTCTTTGTATTTGTGACGTTAAGGAGATGGAGAACCAACAATCAGGGAATTCAACTTAAGAACCTTGATTTGCTGATTTATTGGACAAGACATTACGACTATCACAACCTTTAAGATGACGGAATAGAGATGAGGATCCTCAAGAATGACATGTCTTTCCTCGAATTAATGGCAAAATATAATGTGCTTGGTATCACAACCTTAGAAGAGACTCTCAATGTTTTGTCATACTTTTAGAGATAGGAACTACTCTTGATGGTGTTCCTAATGTTTTCTTTGAAGGGAGTTATGAAGGCCTCAACAATGATCAAATAATAGAGAGGTCCTCTTGTCCTAGTATGGGACATTATCAATGGCTAAAAGGACCTATCCACTACCTTCAAAGGGAACAAAGATCAGAGCATGTGGCAAGCATAATTCGACATATCCTGGACTTGTTCAACATATAATCACCGCTCGTTGTAGAACTCGTTCCTAGAAGGGGGGATAATGTCACGGACATAATATTTATTCTAATAATTATCTAATTAATATAGACCAATAGAAATAAATAAAATAAATTGAATTGATAATTTCTGATAGAGAAGCTTTTTAGAAGCTTCATAGATGCGGAATCACCTTTATACATGTCTATACATGATTGGTAGGTTAGAAATTTGATCAACAAGCTAGTCACATGGCACACATGTTGGTAGCTTGTGAAATAAGCTAGCCATGTGTCACACATATTGGTAGCTTGCAAAACAAGCCAAGTACGTACCACACATGTGAAAAACTTGTCGTGCAAGTTTGACACGTTGTCGTATTGTGACATAATTATATGGTGAAACTATGACTAAAAATGATTTTTCAATTAATACTCTATTATTTTAGTTCAATAAGAATTCAACATAATTTAAGAAGATTTTTATGAAAGCCTCGCAATTTGTTTTCTTCACTTAATAGCTAATAGATAAGAATTAGTTAGTAATTTTACCTTCTAGGCTGTAGTAATTCTTTTAGTGCCTTAGAAAGGCTATAAAATGATAAAAATATAATAAAAAAGATAAATTACTAGGATTGATACTAGGGTTAAGTTGAAGATAGAGTCGGGCTATAAAATCCTTAGGATAGGTTAGATTGATACCCGGGGGTTGGCCGTTTGTAGGACAGGGTCGAAATCAGACCTTTGGTCACTAAATCAGCTGCCTAGGGCAAAGTACAGGGAATTTTGTAGATTGGATTTCTGGATTGGATAGCTAGCTTAAAGCTTGTTCCAAGAACATTAAACTTGTTGCCATAGAATTTTAAAGGACTTAACAATCATTGTTCAAAGTCAGTGTTTGTATTGGTGTTTTGGATTTTATATAAGACAATGATGGCTTGTATTCTTAACTGATTCGTGCAATTTGTGTAGCATCTATGATTCAAAATTTGATATTGTTTGGATTGTTGAGTGTGCTAAGTTTACACAAAATTTTATATTAATCTAATAATGTAATTAGGAGATATTTGGGCTTTGATACAAAAGGTTGTTAGAAGTTGGCAGTTTAGGATTGGATAGAGTTTTTGTGATAACTAAAGCTCTATCAATTAGATCAATGTAAACTTTGGCACAATGATAGAAGACTTAGAGATCAAGCTACATATCAAGTTTGATCTGAAGTTAATGGTTGAAGAAGGAAAAATCACCATTGGAAATTTTGCATCAACTTTTGAATTGGCAGCTAAGTATTATCAGTGCGGTTTTTGGACATTTTTTTGCAATCTATGAATTGGGTTGGGTTGTATTTTTTTGAGCATATAGAAGACTTATACCAACATTTGTGTGCAAAATTTCACACTAAGTGGACAGTTGGATTAAGAGTTGTAGCTTATGAAAGCTCACTGATTAGAGTTAGGACTTACAAAGAAAAATAAAAATTCTTAATTATAAAAGAAACAAGGCAATTGGAATATATGTATGGTTGATGTTACTAAGAGGAGTTTTTTTAAACACTATTGAATTGAAATTTGAATTATATTCTTCATATATGGATGAAACCTATTAGGATTTCTTGATTATTTGCAAATACAACTTTATATTCCACAACTAGGTACGCGGTGCATTCTCGAACAAGACAACATGTAATATGACAACGTGTCTTGCAAATTAGACACATATAGGAGGTTCTATAGAATACTACCATGTAGCTCTTAGATAGATAGTATAAATAGAGACAAGATTGAAGCCTTCTTTACTCTTACCAACTTTTTTTTTGCTTCTAGTCTAGTTTCAAGAGTCTATAGTTTTCTTGTCTTGTGGCAATAGCCATTCTAGTTTATTTTAATATATATATTTCTTTACTTATACTTCTTCATAGAAGTTTTATATATTTATTTACTTTCATCGAATTCTTGTCCTTGACAATTGGAAACTTTGAATGTCTAATAAAGTTCTTTGCAAAGTTTTTATCAATATAATCTTTCAATGCCTAAAGCTTATTTTGAGAAAGATTATAGATTGGGCCAAAAGATGGTTGCATTCTTTCCTGAAGATCTATAGTACAATTATATGGTCGGTGCTTCAATAATATATATATATATATATATATATATATATATATATATATATATATCTTAAAATTTATTATATTACTCTAAAATATTTATTAATAAAGTCATTTTAAAAAAAAAAATTAGAGTTGCATAAATAAAAAATAATGTATCTTTTTTAGCCAATTTTATAAAAATCCTTGCTCTAATAAATAAAGACTTACAAATTCATAACTTTTTACAAATTTTTCTCATATGGATTTTTATCAAAAATATTATTTTTTGTGACCTCCAATCTATAGATGGATTATATTTTTTCAATTAAGACAATTTGAGAATAATAGGATTTGAAGGAGTCTTCATAACATTGAACACAATTTGGATGCTATAATCTTTGAATGACACTTTTATAGGCATGGTTTTATGGATGACACTACCAAAGGATAAGGGTGATCTATTAATTATCTCTACATAAATAGATTTGGATTTTTATACTAGAAGAATTTTATAGAGCTTAGTAAATGATTTATCTACAAAACAAGTAGATGTCTCCAAATTCAACAAGGCGATTGTCTAAAGCTTTTGAGGGCCAAACTACAAAAGAATTATAAAACAATGAGCAGGTTTAGAAAAAAAAGAAGAACCTAAATAATTTTGTAATATTGGATTGTCCAGCCACATGGTCTCTATTGTGGCTGAATATCATTGTTTTTCTAAACAATTGCATTTCCAATTTTGATAATGTATCAATTTTGTTTCTTTGAACAATTGTCAACCTTGTGGCCTTCCTTGTCACAATATAGGTATAAATCTTCTTCCATTCAATACTTATTCTTTTATAGGCTAAGAGGTTTAAAAATATACTACATCAAGTTGTATATCCTCTACTTCTAAATGTGAATTTAGAATGCTTGTTGATGTAGTAGGAATATGTCAGATTATTTGTTGTCTTGCTAAAGCCTATGAATATTAATATTGACAATGTTGAAATAATCAATTATCATATTTTACAGCTTGGCTAATGGCTTCATTAAGCAATTATGGATCCGAAAGTGACAATAATAAATCCTTCATATCATTTTTTAATCTCCAATAAAATTAATTCATTAAGATTTCTTTGTCTCAATTGATATTGTATACTAATTATCTAATATTAAATACTTAGATTAATACAGAGCATGCCCCTTGACGTAATATTTAGATCTTAGTTGTTGTCTAAAGAGCCTTGTTATGTTCTCCAAATACTTCTACAAATGCTTCCATAAAAACTTCAAAGTTGTTCAAAATTAGTGATTTCTTTTCAAACAAGGGAGCAAACCATAATAATCCTTGTTCCATAAGCACAATGCCAACCAATCTAATTTTTCATTCTTCTATTAGATAAATATCAAGTTATGGGACCACTATTAATCAAATTTGGTTGACAAACCCTCGAAACTTTGAACGCGTTGTCGGGGTAGAGAGAATTTGCCTTAAGAAAGCGCTGGGCTTCTAGCTGTCACTAATTTCTCAATCAAGCTTCAAAAATGAGGAAAACTCAAAGTTTATATATATATATTTTTTCCTTTTGAGAAATTACATCAAATATATAAGCCTCAAGTAACTAACAACATCCAAAGTGTGATAAAATCCTCTAAAACCTTATATATCTTTATGTGGAAATTTTTCCGAACTTCAACATCTCATATCTCCTGATCTGACCGTCCAAACATAGTACAATTTTACATGAAGTACTGATGTATTCTTATCAACCTCTACAACAATTTTCAACCGCAAATTCATTGCGGATCTTGAGATATCTTGAAAACCCTAACAGCCGCTTCAAACCCTTGTCTTTATACACCCGCATACAAATTTCTTCATATCTCACAAACTATAAGCTCAAATTCCATGAAATTTGTATGTATAGCTTCTTAACACAAAATGTCACATTCTCTAAGAAGTTTGAGCCAAAATTTCGTCTGAAAACTCAAGTTATGGCTCAAAGCATAACTATTAACAACACGGTGTGCTTACTGCCTTGGAATTAGATGCACTGTCTTCAACTCTTCATATCTCCTTCGTCTAAACTCAAAACTTAAGAATTCCTTCATAACAGACGTAGATCTTGAAATCACCTTTCCAATCGCACCGTTCGATCTCCAAAAGCCTCCGTACAACTCCGCGAAATCTCAAAAGAGTGACAATATGTATGAAATCCACTCTTTAACTTTGAACAAGTATAACTTCTTCACCCTAACTCCAAATTGCCTAAAATTTCCTCTCAAACTATACCCAAAACCCTAAACTCTACAACCCTACCTCTAGAATTGCGAATCCCCCTTTTGAAGTTGCCGAAAAACCCCTGTTAAGGTCGCGGGCAGCCTCCTCAAAGCCCATTGGGCATGGTATTCGACCAATAGGGATGAAGTTCCCTATTCCTTGCCTTCATCCGACCATGCCTTCATTTCATCCCTCCCAATTAGCCTCCTACTAGCTTATATTTTCATCCTTAGGCTCCCACCTTCTCTCAAGACTTCATACTAATTATTTAGATCTTATATTTTTTTAAGTACCACAATCAAAACAAATAAAAATAAAATAAAGTTTCTTCTATCAATCCCTTTAATTTATTTTACTAACCATTCTAACACATATCTAAATCTATAAATATATTATGATTTTTGAGTGGATTTTACATACCGTAAGTAATTTTAGTACGACAGCGTACCATCATATTTCTTCAAAAAACTAACTCAAGGCTCCTTACATTGTTGAAAAGGTGGATTTTTTTGGCATAGCATAGGTAGTATTGCATCCTCAAGCGCAAAAATTGGAGGTAGATGCAATCTAGATTGTGGTACTTTAGATATTGTATTGTTATGAAGTTTTACAACAATTCCTTCAATCTCCGCAATCCTAGTAGATAAAGTAGTAAGAGCACTTACAATGGCATCTAATTCGGATTTGAAAGATTTGATCATATTAATATTTTGACCTCCAGCTATTCTAAAAAAAAGAAGAAATGAATCTATAAGAAGACAATATCAATTTAGAAGAGGATAATCTGTAACCTCTAAAATATTTTAAGGCCTTCAAAGAGAAGGGTAATCCACTTTCTCACAAGAAGGACAAAATTCCAATATTATGATGAAGAAAATATCAGTTTAAAAGAAGGTAATCCGCAACCTCTAAAGCACTAATATATCTTTGAGTAGAGGGGTAATCCACTCTCTAAAAAGAAAGATCCAACTCTGATATTGAAGATGAAGTTAGTCTCAACAAATTGTCAAAGACTCAAGTATATAGAGCAAGAGGCTTGAATTAGAATAAGGTTTCAAGAAAAAGCCAAAAAGAACTTAAATTAACTAGATGAATACATGAACATCATCAAGAAAGATAAGTTAGAATTCCAAAAGATATGTTGTTGAGACTAAAGAACTCTTCAGCTTTGACTCCTATATATATTTTTGTCTAAGATGCTTCTTGAGCAGCTTCTATCAAATTAAGTAGCTTTTCGAGCATCTTCTACCAACTATAAAGCTTCTTGAGCTTCTTCTATCAACTTGGAAGCTTGTCAAGTTCCTTCCACCAACTAGGAAGCTTTTTGAGCTATTTTTACCAATTAGGAAGCTTTTCAACCGACTTTCACTAATTCAAGAACTTCTAGAATATTCTAAAAGGTTTTATAAACCTCTATAGCGTATATCTTTAATACTTATAAGGAAAAAATTCTAATATTTAAATTATATTTTTTAAAAATGTACTCCAATTTTTAAATTGTATCTGTAAAGAAGAAACTTTGATGCTTAAGTTAATAAAGATTCAAGAATTAAAAAAAAAAAAATTCAATGTGAAAAATCTACAAATGAAAGGAAAAAAATCTAATGCTAATTTTTATGCTTAAACTAGCACTTATAAGGTATAAATTCTAATACTTAAATCAATAAAAAATATTACAAAGTACATTTTATTTTCTATCAAAAGACAATATTTACAAAAAAAATTGCAATGAAGACAAACATATCTAGAAGATTAGAAGAGTTCTATTATGAGGTCTATTGCTAATTGCTAATAAATGTAAGAGCTTCAACTTTCAAGTTTTGTGAAATAAATAATGTGCATGTATTATAGATTAATATACCTTTAATTATACTTTACAGCAATAATAAACAGCTTTCCAAGTTGCAAAACAAATAATATTTACAAAAGCATCAATATTGTAAAACTTTTGTAAGTATATTACCACAATAATATCCAAATGCATTGTAAGGTAATTTTGTAATTTATTCTTAATATAAATTAGTGTGCTAGAGGTTTACTTGTTCTTTACTAAATCCATGACATGTACACAAGCTATCTTTGCCAATTTGATAAACTTAGAGAGGTTAAAGGACAACATGGCATTGACAATAATTGTTTGCTAAAGTGTAGTGAATAGATTTATCAACAAACGTTGAACCATGGCTACTTGTGCATTTGCAATCATTGTCACCTTGAATATATTAGCCTTATAATTCAATTGAACATAAGAAATTAATAGATCAATAAACACTTGAAAAGTTAAATTAATAACAATTATTTAATTGCCATTTAAGAAGTATTGTTTGATGATATTCAAATGTATATCAAATGAATAAGTATAGATATTATGAGATTATAACCAATACTAAGAGAAGAAGATGTCCATTACATATATTAGCTGGTTTGTTGGAAATTGCAAATCAAATTCTACAAACAAATGGACTACTAATACTGCAAGATTATAACAAAGCTTATATCTTAAAATCATAAATACAAGTATATAACATGAAAATAAAGTGAATACAAGTATATAAATATAAAAATAAAATTTAAAATGTAGATTTGAACTCTTCTTTGGAAGCTTGCTTAACATATTCAATCAAGTCACGCCAAAACAACTTTGAGATATATTTGAATTCTTCTAAATTTGATTTGCTATACTTTATCAATATAGAATCATCAATACATTCAAAGATGTGTTGTTTGTTTAATATATGACTATTCAAGTTTAATTTCTATGCCATCTTAATTTTAAAATGTGACAAAGAAATAAGAGCTTAAAAATCATAAAATATATTAGATTAAAATGTTGATTGTAAATCATAGTAATTGATGAAGATTTCTACTTGGCATGATTAAAGAGCAACAAAAAAATCACAAATAAATATATTTTGATTCTAAAAAAACTTAATGAGTTGATTAAGTTGCTTCAACAAAGGCAATAGCCCTAATCCAAGCATAGTCTCCACATATATCAAACATTCTTTATTAATTCCAGCAATATATTAAGTTGTTGAATCTAAGTGTATCTTATACAAAAGGACAAAGTATTAAAAGAATATACTCTTTATTAATTTTAGCATTGATTTTTATATTATTTTTACTTATCAAAGTATCTTATTATATTTCTTATGAATCAAAGCAATGAGCTTGGTGAATTCAACATGTCACTTAGACAAGTGTAAAAAGAAACCATACATTGTTGCTAGAAGATCTTCTATATTACATACAATTTCCATCTTTGAAAGAGTCTTCATGATAAAATTAATTTAGTGAAACATATAATGCATTTTATACATCCACAATGCATGGCTATTGATCAATTGTCAGGTAATTCTAATTTATATTTCTTAGAAGATATTTATTCTATCTACCTTAAATGAAATCAATTTTTTTATTATATTCTCACAACTAAGACCACCTCAAATATATAAAGCATCCATGATCACTATTGTTAAATTTAGGATAGTTATATTGTGCACATATTGTAGCACCAATAATATTAGCTTACATAACTATCATTACTTAGTATAAACATGGATGCAAATCTAACTTGCATTATCAACACTTATTACTTGCTACAAAAAAAATATCACAACATTAATAAATAAATACCACAAAATAATAATAAAAAATCAAAGCATCAACATGTAATGAATTAAATTTAATATTTAAAAAAACAAAAAAATCTAAATATATTATGAATTAGATATCAAAATATATATTATTGCATATAATGGTAATATAATTAGTATTCTTAATTACTTCCATCATGTTATAGATTATTTAGGTATACATCACTTCCACCATCTTCTAATTAGTGACATCATTCTAATACTTCTTTGGTATATGCAGCACTTCTAAGAAGTTCAATAGGCAGTTCAAGTTCTCATATTTCAATATTAATTGACCTACTTGCAAGACATGGAAGATGGATACAAATTAGACACACTTTCTTGCATGTTCAAAGCATGCCTTTTTTTTATAAGCCTCTTAGATTTTTTTTGCTTATTTTTATAGCTAATAGATAAAAGTTAGTTATTAATTTTTCCTTCTAGGTTGTAGAAATTCTTTCATTGCTTTTAAAAAGCCATAAATTAATAAAAGTAGAATAGAAGAAATAAATAATTAATATAGTTGATACTAGGATTAAGTTGAGGGTAGGATTAAGCTTAAAAATCCTTAGGATAGGTTCGATTGATACCTAGGGGTGAACCATTTACGGAACAGGGTCAAAATCAAACTTCTAGCTATAAAAACAGTCACCAAGGGCAAAATATTGAGTCATTTGGATATCAAAAATTATAATTCGAGAGCTAGCTTTAAGCTCATTTCAAAGGCATAAGACTTCTTTCTATAGAGTTTACAAAAATTTTGCAATTATTGTCTAAAATCAAGGTTTTTTTTAGCGATTGGGATTTTATACAATAAAATTAGGGCTAGCACTTTTGGCTATTTTATGCAATTGGTATAACATCTATAATTGAAAATTTGACAATATGTGGATGATTGAATGTACAAAAATTGTATAAAAATTTGTGATAATCTAAAAGTGCAATTGGGAGGTATTCAATCTTTAGTATGAAAAGATATCAAAAGTTGGAAGTTTAGGATTGTTTAGGATTTTTGCAATATCTAGAGATCTATTAGTTGAAACAAGATGAAATTTAGCACATTGTTAGAAGACTTAGAGATCAAGCTATATACAAATTTTGAGCTAAAGTTAATTTTTGGAGAAGGAGAAATTGCTTTTGGAGCATCTACATCAATTTTCAAGTTGGTGGCTAAGTGACATTAGTGCGATTTTTGGATGATTTTCTATAATTTGTAAGTTGGGTTGGGCTGAAATTTTTTGAACATGTATAAGATTTATAGTGGTATTTGTATGCAAAATTTCACATCAAGTAGACAATCAAATTAAGAGTTATAGCTTATTGAAGCTTACTAACTAAGAATAGGACTTGCAAAGAAAAATCTAAGGTGCCTAATTGCAAAAGTAACAAGGCAATTGGATTATGTGTATGGTTGAAGTTATCAAAAAGACTGTTTTTGAGTACTTTGTATTGGCTTTAAGTACTTTTGAATTGAAATTCAATCATATTCTTCTTATATGGGTGAAACCTATTAAAATTTCTTGTATATTTATAAGCCACAATTTCATCCTCCACAACCAGATGCCTGGTACATTCCCAAACAAGACAACTTATAATACAAAGCTACTTCTTTTGCTTAAAGGTTGATAAATATTTTTTTTATATTATTTTTTCTTTATCTTTTCTTCTTTAATTTTTTTTCTTTCTCTATTGATATTAATTCTATCCTTGCATGGATGGATAATCAAATACAAAAAGGCACCTCTACATACCAACTTTACCAACCACTATTATATGTATCCTTTCATAGAAATATAAGTAGATATATTACAATAGTGAGTTCTAATACTTTTAGAGGTCTTGTCTTTCTTTGCTTTATTTGTAGACAAGGTGGTCATTGTTTGCATTTGATTGCAGTAGAGGACCAACATTCTTTGCATTGTTGCTCAAGTTAAAATATGCTAGGAGAGATTGCAATTGATCTTTATAGCAACTGCATTAATTAAGTACGACCATTGCTTCTTGACTCTTTGGAAACTCTGGTGATACTACAAGTACTAACATCTTTTGGATTTTAATATTTATAATTTTTTTTATTTAACTAAATTAAATCATCTATATTTTAAATTTATGATAATATCTTTAATTTGTTAAATATTACATAGTGCAATAATATTTTTGATTAAAAATATTAAATGATATCTAGAATAATACAGCATCATTTAATATTTTTCTATCTTAAAGGAATTTTATTCAAGAAGTAAGATAACATAAATCAAAGTTAATGAATGTATCATCTTTATTTAATAGAAGGTAAAAGTCTTGTACTTTGTATTTAAAAAATATCTTAATACCAAGTTACAAGATAGATATTAAATTTAATGATTCAAAATTTAAAAATTAAATATATATATATATATATATATATATATATATATATATAACCATAAAATAATAATAAAAAATTATTTAGAAATATCAATTAAAATATATTGATATCAAATAAAAAAATTATTATTTTTAAATTTTTAATAGAATATATATTTTAGATATGTATTCCAATAAAAATAATTGAAATAAAATATAAATAAAAAGAAAATACTATTTACTTATTTTTAAAAAAAAATCAAATTATGTAAAATAAGAAAAAGATTTAAATTATTTGAAGCATTAATAAATAGCCTTTTATCAAAATACTAGTCTTTTATAATAAAAAAATAGTATTACAAAAGAAATAAAGAAAAGAAGTTACAAAAACTTGGATAAAGTATTAGAATATTTTTAAATTTATTACTTTATTAAATAAAATTTTATCTAAACCAACTTAATTGACTTGATTTAATCAAATCAAGTGAGGTAGAAACAAATCCTAATCTTTATACAAAGATTCTAGTAAGGTAGGATAGATATCATCTTTTTAAATTAGATTATTAGAATTTTTGTAAAATAAAATAAATTAATAAATAAATAAATACTAGAGGATTAAAGAAAAAATAGAATTAGATGCAATATAAGTGTCCTAAAGAAAAGGGCCTAGTGAGGGAATAGAGTGTAGAAGGACTATAAGATGTAGTATTAATGGTCAAATAATATACTTAGAAAGTAGAATAAAAATTATATATTTTAGCATTTAAAGTTATGATACAACTTGGTAACCAAGATTTGAAAATAGAAGTATTATCCAATCACATAACTATATTAATGCTTTTATATATAAAAAGTCAAAAAAAAAAAAACTTTACTAAATGCTTAATTATATTATTGAGGCAGAACATATTGTTAGCTAAATAAAATAAGGAGAACTTTCTTATGGTAGAAAGATGGCCTTTTGTTTATCCAAGCATACTTGAGTCAAATTGAAGTTTTGACTATATCAATCAAGTATAGAATTTTGAATTTTGACATAATAATAAGATAAAAAAATCTTCTCTATATCTATAGTAGAGTAGATTGCAACTATAAATTAATTAACACAAGATAATATTAAATTAATTTACAAATATATTAAGTTAATAACTAGGAAAAATCCAAATTTAATATATTTCTACTAGATACATTAAGTACATCTAATTACACCTTATAATCTTAAAATAAAAAAAAATCTTTGGATTTATATCTTTTGGTATAAAAAATTTATAATGTACAATTAGATTATAATTTCTCTTGCAATTCAAAAGAAAAAATTTAAAATCAAGATTGATTTGATATTTTATCTTAATTTATATAAAAAATGGTTGTAGTAATTAATTCTTTTAAAGCATAACTATGGCAATTTATTTTTATCTTATCATTATCTAATTTTTTTAATCAAATTATATTTGTTATAATAAAATCCAAATTTAATTGCCAATTTTTATTTTTCTTAAAATCATAACAAATAAATCATATCTTAATATTAAATTTAAATTAAAAAAATTAAATTGATTATATTGGCTTTTTAAAAAAAAATATTAAATATTTTTTAATTAAATTTGTATTTTGTTTTTGAATTTTTTACAATCTATTTTTTAAAATCTCTAATATCACATTATCAATGTAACATTACTTGCCATTAGTTAATAGTTTTTAAAATTTTAAAACAAATAATAATGTAAAATAATTATTTTATCCTAAGATTTATATTTGATTGGTTGTTGAATAAATTACATCATGTTTTCTATACTTAGATCAGAATTCTATCAATGTTTTATTTAAATTAATTAATACTAGGTTTTATTATTCTAAAAATAATAAATCTCAAGCTAGTTTCTTAATATTTTGATAAATATAATTTAAGATATTAAAATTAGATAATCTATTATATCTTTGTAGAAGAGCGACTCTTGATTTTCTAATAGATGATATCATAATTCTATGAAAATTTAGAACAAGAATGGTCACTTAAAGTGGTACAATTATTGAAGAGCCTATCACCATTTTGGTATCTTTTTAATTAGTTATTTATGATATTGGTTTTAGTAGTAAGTAAAGTTAATAAAATGAAAGCATCATTTTATTTATTTATTCAAAATGTGATTTTTAACAATTCAGAATTTTTTAAAAAATTCAGAAAAATTCAGAACAATTCAAAATATTGTGATAGAAAATCCATCAAGTTATTCTTCAGGACAATGAAAGTTTTTACAAGCAGTGCATTCATACAAACCCCAAGCATTAGACTACTAGACAAGATGATGATCATAGCATTTTCTACATATTATGAAATTGCCTCATGGATTGATTGGCATGAAACAGGAATTTCTTTCAATCTCTTCCATTTGGTCATCTGGATTTCTCAACACTTGTTCACTTTTCACAATAGCTTTAATTGTGATGGAGTGAAATTCAAACTCTGTGACTATTTCAGCCTGCATTATTTACCTCTCAAAAAGAGTTGTGAGGTTTCAGTAATGAATTTAGGAAATTGCTATAACATTAATAGTATCATCTTTTCTATAATCTGCAAAGTTTAAAAAGCATCATCACATGTAATCTTCATTCATACAGATTTTGAAAGCATGCTTTGAGCATTATTAGGATAAGAATAAAGGACCTGGCTAAAATGAACACCCAGCTCAGATGCTCTGAAATATACTTGAACTACTACATACATTCCAGGTGCAATCTACAAAGAGCAACACCTTTTTGATTAATTATTTGCATATGAATAAACTTGGAATGGTATAATTATTCTGAGTATATGTGCTATTTGTATGTATGTGAATATATATATATATATATATATATATAAAACAAAATGAGGGAGATTATTGGTATCTTCTTTTAATACTGTTGAAGTTATGTATGCATAAAAGAAGTTATAAGTTACTTACTGGACCATGACAATAGTGAAATTTAACTGACAATTTATCTTCCTTGTGAATGAATATTCTCCCACTTCGAGGTCCATGATAATTTTGAACAATCAAAACCTGTGGAAATTTTCCAAAATTTTCCATCATTAACATTTTTATTATGGTATAATTTTTACAAAATTTTAAATGCTTAGAAATTTTTTCTCAAACATTTTTTCTCCAAAAAGGACTGGTCTAAAAAAATAGATGTTTGTTGAAAACAATTATTACTACTATTGTTATTGGTGTTGTTATGTTTACTATCATTATTATTAATTTTTTTTATGTTCAACTGTCCATGCCCCAAAATACACACAATAATTGTTACAACACTAAAGTATTGAATTGGTTTCTTCTAATTTAAAACATATATATAACAAGAATGTTGTAATCTACCTTCATTGTTATTGCACCTAGTTGGACATCATGGAAGTCTAAAATTGAAGGAAATATACGAAATTGTCTGTTTGTCCATTTAACTGGTAAAGATTCATGGGCAAGTTTCATGCGCTCATTGATTTCTTGTCTCATTGGCAGATTGTTGTATAACCCTTTGGTGATATAGAGTTCTTTGCTTTTCCACTCAGCTTCTTTAAACCTATATATTAACTTAATTGTGAAATTCATTGCATTGAAAACTGAACAAAAGAAATCTATATCATCTCAGTAAACAAAAATTACAAGTTGTATTTATAGAAATCTACATTGATAAAAAGAAATTTGAGTTATTCAGTAAGACCTTAAAAAAAAGATAATTAGTTTTGAATGAAAAAGTTAAAATTTCCTTGAAAATGATTTTGACTACCATGGAACTTAATTTCAAAATCCGCCTAGTAACAGTTTGTTATGCTTTAAATGTAGTTACTACATGAAAAGTACACATTTTTGTGGTTAATTTTATTGTTTTGAAATGATTAACATTTTGTGAGAATCATGTGCAGTAATTTTGTATGAATAATTTTTCATATGTCAAATTTGAAGTGAACTAATCTCAACCAAGGAAAAAAGAAAAGAAAAAACAAGAAAAAAGTTTTTGATTTCATGGCTGCTATGAATACATTTCTTTTTTCACACTGAATTTTTTGGACAGTATTTTAAGTTACACAGAAATTTAATGGCATATTGATTGTACATGACTTCAACTGTTATGAACAAACTAACAAACATGTTATGAACAAACTAACACACACAAAAGGAAGAAAAATAATGCCAAGGGAAATAAATAAATAAATAAATAAGTAAAAATACAGTCCAATACAATAGGCTCAAAATACTTACACTCTCTTAAATGCTTTTGCTTTCATGTACATCTCAATTCTCTTATCTACTACTTGTGGGATGCTCCAATCACAACCAAGTGACATCATCCTCAACTCTTTCTTAGCCTGTTCAAAGTAATACATGTTGTAACAAATGCAGATTCTTTTTGTATACAATTTCTATCACAATGATGTTTTGACAATATCATATCATTTGATGAAAATCACTTAACCAAAAATAGAGGCATACTAGTCGTTGGGCATGCCATGCTTCCCGCATGGCTACTTTGTTGTCACTCTGCACCATATCTAGAGGTTGTGGTGGAGGAGCTGATGGTACAGGCACTATTGGCTAAACATACAATTACACCATGTCAAACAATCAAATAAAACAACAATTAAATAAATAACTAAATAAAAACAGAAAGGCTGTGAAGTTCACACTATCAGAGGAGTCCATAAGTTTCACAATATAAGATTGGCTATTCAAATTTTTGTTGTGAAATCCCAAGCTTGTTTGATAGAGCTTTACACAAAAGTTAACCCTCCGCTCTTTCAAATAATAATAATAATAATAAGTAAAATACAAAATCACTTGAGAATTATGCACCTGGTTGGAGCTGTGTAGAGGTGGTGGTGGAGGCAATGGAGGTGGTGGTGGAGGCAATGGAGGTGGTGGAGGTGGTGGTGGTGGTGGTGGAGCTGGTTCCATGAAAGGTGGTGTTGGTCTAAACTCATACATTTGCTACATCTCCATAGAAATTCATCACCCACATTAGGGGGCATTAAAAGAATAGTCTCAAAAAAGTATTTGAATAAAGTTACAAATAAAGTGAGTATGATAGGATATGGTATAATTAGACAGTTTAATTGTGTAATATAGAAAAAAATGGTTCTATTTTTCAGAAAAAATTTAGAAGATTTTTTATAAAGAGTTTAGTACTAGAGTCATGCATTGGCCGCTTTTGTATCCTCAATTTTAGGAAGTTTAATAAATTTAAAAGGAAGTATCAATTGAAACCCAATCCACTAAAAGAGTGTTGGAAAACATTCTTTTTTATTTTTTTATTATTTTAAACCCATTTCCCTCTAATACCCACTATTCAGTATCCCTCTTTAACATTCTCACTATTCTATTCTGTGGTTTCCATGGGTCTTAGCAATACTACCCATGACCCACTTACAAACTCAAATATGTACTAATTGAAAATTAAATAAGAAACAGAAAACTTAAAAGTATCTAATATTTTTTTCAAAAAAAATCCTAGAACATTACATGTGTTCGCGGCTGAGGTCTTTCTTCCTGCCATTCATTGAATAGATGATTTTGTTGAAAGAATTGTTAGTGTTCTATATTTTTTCAATGTGTTGACAAAATATATAGAATAGATAAATCCATTAAACATAGGGATTGAAAGTAAAAGTCCACAATTTCATAAACAGCAGCATTTGCAAAGGAATTATATGCAAGACATTGTCATGAATGGAGTTGGAGAAAAATAATGAATTAATGTGAAAAAATTTAGAACATAATCTAAACATATCATAAATTAAACTTATTCTGATACAGTACATCAAATACAACAGATATTTAGGATAACTTAGTTAAACAAGATATATAATCTGCAATTTTTTTTTTTTAATAAACAAAGATACTTAGTCACCTTAGTTGGTGGATAATCAAAGACACAGATCTCTTCTTTTTCTACACTTGATGGCTCAGCAGAAAAGTCACAGAAAGGATCTTTTGGCACAAGCTTTTGCAATTTTTGAAAAAGGAACTCAAAGAAGAAGTTAATCATTCGTAATCATTTTATTCAAAAAATTAATTTAAAAATAAAAACTTAAATATGCCAAAATATAATATAATAATTAACCATAAAAATTAAACACATATACAAAAATTAAAACTCAGTATCAAGTGAGAATATTACAATGTCAGAGAACACTTGCTTACAAAATACTTCACCTTCAATCAATTTTCTTTTAGCATCTTCTTCTGATTCTAATACTTCATTTGAAAGTTCCTGAGTAAATTTTTATTGTGTGAGAAATGACTATCAATTCAATATTCTATACTTGATGTTCATCCACATCTACTTCAATTCAATTGCAGAGTTATTACAAAGCTGAAACTTTAAATAAAAGTAAAATATAAAGTACAAGATAATACTCCACTTCACTGAAAGATACAGCATAGAGGATTTGTAATGTAGGACATACCTCAACTTTCATCATCAATCCTGAAAACTTTTCTATTTGTTCAGTTTCTTCATCTTTTTTAAATTCTTGATGATATTCATTGCTGCATATTGAACTTTTAGGAGAAGGAGGCATTGTCTGTAGTGACCATCTCTTTGCTGTATTAGCTTTTTGCTGCATTCCATAACCATTTGGTTACTTTTCAAGAGGTTTACTTTACTTACCATGGATGAATTAGACTAGAATAACCCACTTATGATATTTTTTTAATATTCATAAATTCTCAATGAAAAAATAAGTTAATTTACAAATTTTCAAGTTTTTATGATTCATAAAAGGTTTGCTCACAGTATGCTGAGTGAGTAATAAAAACTTTAACAATAATGGATGAAAAAAGTTCACCTGGCAAAGGAAAAGGTATCTCAATCCTTCTTCAGCATGGAAGAAAAGGAACCTTGCTGTAGAAAGTGGGTGAAAGGGTGGCTCAGTTTGCAACAAGTTGGTGGGCTTGTGCAAACATTGCAAACCTCCATCCTTACTTTTCACATAGAGTCTCCAATCTTCATCCATATCAGATTGTACTTCATCTAAAAGTCTATATGCCTCTGCAGTCTTTTCATCCAGCTCATGCATTTTGCTATGTATTACTCTTTTTGCATCTTGTTTTTCTATATTCTGTAATTGTTTGGCTTTGTGAATTCCTTGTCTAACAGACCCCTGCATTAAAACTGACACAATTTGCAATCTTATGATCCATTTTGATGTAATTATCAAAATTTCAAAGATATTTCTATTTATGTATTTGGGATGCTTTTAATCAAAGTAAAGTTTCAAAAAGTTATCAATATGAGATAATTGAAAGTAGCAACAAAGAGACAAGACATCAATTTCTAGCACTTTATGACATACATCATTTTTGGTGCTTTTACCTTTTGTTTAAAATACACTTTGGAATTACTATTCTCAATGTTACAAGTAAAACTTGGCTTTGTTGTTACATCACATTTAGAGAAATCCATATTTTTCAATTTCCACTCATCATAAGCTTCTAGTATTTTTCCAATATTTGTCTGCATGTCTGAAGAAATCACAGAAGCCTCCAAAATTTGGCGATACACAAAAGTTGAATTGATTGGATCATTTGCAAGTTTTGGAAGCACTGAATCTACTACATGAGAAAAATTAGGCAACTCAAATCCAAGTTGAAGCCAGTTACAATTTGTTAGTATCTTTATTTTGTTACTTTGTTGTTTGGCTTGAAATTGTCTCACAAATTGAGAGATCCCTTGTGTGGAAACCATTGGTGTAGCCAAATTTGATTTGATTTTTGCATCATCTTTTTGAAGTTCACCAAAACATGTGCTATTTGTGTTGATGGGTGTCACAAAAGTGTGCAAGGTGCAAGCCTCATTGGTAATAATGCAACCATCATCACTTGTATTACAATGTTTATTGTGGAGTTTATCAATTCTATATGATTGATATTTCTCTTTGTCTAATATCTCATAACCATATCCTCCATTATAAATAATAAAGAGGCGAGGACAAGGGCCTAGCACAATTGGCACCACAGGTTCAAGAGAAGACAATGTAGGGATTGGTGATGGTGCCGGTGATGGCATTTGCTTCCATGTTCCAATAGGTTCTAAATCATATCCATCAAAGGGATCAAATGGTTTTTGAAGTTGTGTTTTTGTCATTATTTTGTAATTTTTTGTTATTTTTGTTTCACCATCCAAAGAACTAGTAATTTCCCTTGAAAGTGTGTCAATTACTCGTGGTTCAATATTACTGACATCTGCATTTTTTATTTTCTATTTTATTTCAGAAATACATGTATGGGTAAATTATATATATATATATATATATATATATATATATATTTTTGTTGAATAGATGTATTTTCCAACATATAAATTTTCTTGTTTAATTTTTAGAAATACATGTATGAGTAAATGTAAGATTTTGATGACAAATGTTTTACATCTTTCATACCTTTTGTAAAATTATTTTGCATTGCTACATCATCAACAAATCCATTTGTGTTGCATTGAGTTGTTGATTCTAGATTAATTTTGGCATCTTCATTTTGAGCTTTAGCAATGTCAGTCATCTTGTCTTGCCATTCCTTAGCTTCTGTTACCACTGGACTTTCCAATTTTCCATGGATAATGGATTCAAAATCACAACCTCTTCCAAGAATTTTAAATCCATTGCCAACATCATTTGTGAATACTAAGGTACTTTCAACCTACAAGATTCATGATAAAAATCACAATTTTTAAGAATAATTAAACAGTGTATTTAAAATAAATAAATAAAAATATCATGTTTCAAAATAAAGTAAAAAAGAAAAAGAAAAAGAAATTATTTACCATATCAAAATTGTAGCTACCATGCGTAAGTATTAAAGGAACGTTGGTGTGGTTGAAATCAGTGCTTAAATTTTTCATGGAAGAAGCACTTGAGACTGTGATGGAATGTTTAGCTTGAGTTGAATCTTGAGTTTGTGATTTTTTTTCATTTTTTTTCAAATTGATAGAAGGATTATATGTCACCTTGGTACCAGTAGCATTAAAAGTTGCTCCTCCAGGCATTGCAAGTGTTAATTGAGAAGATTCTTTGGACCATATTGCCACATAATGTCCAGCTCCACCTTCAAATTCAACACATGTGCCAACTCCAACCTGATTTATTTCCAACATATTCATTAAATTTTTTTCAATGATAATATTTTCAATGTTGTAATGCATTAATTTCCAATACTATCTCTCAATTTTCTTTCAATTGTGAAATCATTCACATTTAAACAAATTCTATCAAATAATTTGCATTAAAATGATCAATTTCAGCAATTTGTTTTCATAAATATATTGTAAAATCACATGCTTTACATTTAATCATACATAACTAAGCATTAAAAAGGTAAACATTATCATTAATGAAAAAAGCAATTTAACAATAAAAAGAAATTTTGTATACTTTTCCATGTACTTTAGCAAGGCCATCTTTGTGCACATGCCAAACAACTGAGCGTTTGGGAGCTTTGGGAACAGGATTGGGTACTTCTTTTGAAGTTTCACCATATCCCTCTGAAGCCCATGTTTGAGAGTGTGTTTTTTGAGCCTCTGCAAATTTGCTAAACTGTATTCCTAGTTTTGAAGGAAATTCTTCAAGTAAACCTTGAACTGGTTGTTTTGTCATATATTCTTCTTCAAATGAATCCTTCACACTGGTTTTTCCTGCAATTCTTTTCCTATTACTTGTTGAAGTTTCTTTGTGTTTTTCATTACTTTTAGTTTCAAGATCATTCAGATTGTTTTTGATACCATTATTCAAATTAACTTGAGATTCATCGATGCCATTATAATCTCTCATGGACTCATTGTATTTACAAAAAATTGGATTTAAACCATTTGTGAGTTTGCAAGAAATGATGTCTTCTTCATTAAGTGGGGGAAAAAACTCCAATTCCTCACTATATATGTGTGTACCATCAGCATGTTGAACTAAAGTGGAGTTTTTTTCTTCATTTGTTACAACAACTACTAAATCTTCTCTTGTTGTAATCTTGTTTCCCATATTGGGATCATAACAATGAGATACTTTTAGATTTGGTAAGTGGATAAGAGTTGGCTTGATTGGTTCATTTGATTTGGGGTCTGAAAGCAACAAAATCAAATCAACTATTACCTCATATTGCACTCTTAAAAATGAAAAATGAAAAATTTTCTGATTATCATTTGAAATTGTATACACTAAAATATGATGTGGGACTTATGATGCATGTGAATATTACTTGAACGTAAATTATTAAATCAGTTGTAACTTTATTATATATATATCTACTTTAAATATAAAAAAATTGGTATCTGTCCTTGAAATTTGTTGATTGGAGGAGTTTTTGAGAAAGAAAATTAGAGAATCTAAAAGAATTTAGCAAAATTTGTTTATGAAATTCTTGAAAGGAAACTTAGTCTAAAATTGAAGTTTAATTCTAAATATGCATTACAGGTTTGCAATTTCTCAAATTTTATTCAGAATTTAATTTACCAGGAATTGCAAACCAAAATTGTTAATTACTGTAAATTAAAAAACTAATTATTAACAAAAAAAAATTCATTATATTAAAAGAAATTATATTGAAGTTATGTCATCATAACATCAAAAGTTCAACATTGCATGAAAAATATTCATATTTACACTTCCACATAAAATATCAAAAAAGTTTCATGATATTGTACATATTAACCAAATTTTAATAGTTATATATATATATATATATATATATATATGCACACATTAACCAAAAACATTCAGAACTCAAAAATTATTTGGCTTTATAAACAGTTTCCTTTCTTTCTATATATATATATATATATATATGTATACACACATATATTAAAAAAATAACGTTTAAATATCTATTACTACTTTTTTCTTTTTTTTGATGTATATATTTGAGGATTACACCTGTGAAATTTTCTGTTTTTGGCAACATGCTTGATTCTCTTTCAACAGGAGGATCTTGCTACCATTCAAAATAAAATGATGTAAATATAGTGTGATCATTGAAAATATCAGAAGAATATAAAAAAAATTGATAGTATTATTTTAATATTAAATGTAGAAAATTTTCTTAATATTTTTAAGATAAGTAAATGAATTTTATTATATTATTTATTATTTGAAAATTTCATGTATGTGGAGGGGGAAGACATCCATGTTAAAGGTGTATTCCAAACACGCAAACAAATTTACCTGTATTACTCTATAACCTTCATTGTTGGTAGTGATCCAATATGGTCCTTCTTCTAAGTCAGCTCTCCAATCACTTACATTGCCTTTTTGGCATAGAATCTTTTAAACATTGACAAATGAATTTGAAAATTTTAATAATAAGATCTAGGAAAATTACTTTTTAAAATGTTCAACTTGTTAAAATTTTAAAGTTTAGTAAGAAATTAATTGATTTAATAATATAGAATAGTAATACCTGGATATTTTTATTATTTTTATAACAGACAACTGTGCCCAAAGGTAAGACACATCGCCAATCTTCCACGTCACCTTTCTCTAGAAGAAGTACATCTTTGATAGTCTCTATGTTACTGGTTGCAAAACTTTTGTCACTTTTTTCACCACTTGTAGAAACCTCTTGTGCTAACTTCTCTTGTGTGGGTGCATTTTCATCTGGAAAATTTTAAAATCATTTTGAGGCTGTATAGTTTTTTAATTCTTTTTAATGTCTAACAAATTTTTTAAGGACAAACTTAAATGTATTGTGTCTTTGTACCTACTTGGGCTTCTTTTGGTTCAAATTGTGAATGAAGCTTTGAAGAATACATCAAAACTACTCCCATTGAATTGATTTCAATAGTTTTGCTTGCCGGATTTGTAATTTGCATAGTCATAATTCCATCTTTTGCTATAAAAAAACATACCACACTACCATCCCTTAAAATTGCTATTACATTTTTATCAATTCCAGATTCAGAATTGTCATTCATACCATAGTTTCGTAGCAATATCATATTGCCATCCTGAAAGAAATGAACCATTCATAACATTTGAGAAAACATGGTTTGAAATTAGAAATGTAAAAAAGTATTAGCCACCATATTTTTCCAAATAAATTAATAAATATGTATATACATATTTACATATTTCTTATAACTAAAAGTATGATGATTTATTAATAAATTACATCATAAGATAGTTTTCATGAAAGCGGTACTTTTCAAAATTTATACTTTAATAATAGTTGTTTGAGGTTCCATTTGAATGGAAGTTTTTGAAGGTAAACCAGTCCAAACAAAACCTTCATTTTCAGTAAAATGACATTTAAATTGTTCAAAGATTGTTGCATCTTGTGGTTCAATATCATATGTTGCTTGCCTAACATGGATGTTCATGGACAATGATGAATAGCTTTTATTTGCAACAAAATTATCCAATCCAATCTGCACATGTTCAATTTATATTAATGATTTATATCAAACATTAAAAAAATATATGTAAAATAAAGTAGAATCAATTCTTTAAAAAATTACTTCAGATGCTATTGTTCCTTTCCATTCATGGTGTCTTTCATCTGCATATAAAACTTCAAGCAGACAATCATCCTCTTCATCATATCTGAATTCACATGACAAGTATTCATTATACATATACAAACAAATATATCTTGCAATAAATCACATATGATCATAAGCAATAAAATTTCTGGATGTTTCATTTTATATTGGTATTGAGATATATGAGTATTATATCAACATTGGCATGAATATCTTCACTTTTTTTTCCATACCTCCATAACCTATAGGGAAGTCTAATTTTAGCCTTGCAATAGATTTCTCCCAAAAGATCATTTGGAAATGATTCTATCATATTTCTTTCAAGAACCTTTTGATATGATAAAGCCATGTCAGCAGGCTTTGATGATGATGTAACTGATATAGAGGAGATGTTAGGATGTAATTGTGCAGTTGGAAACTCATTGGTCTCAACTTCTGTGGAATCACTCTTCTCAAGATGCTTTTCTTCTTGAAACAATGTTTTTGTGGAACCATGTGATATGGAATTCATATTTTTACATGTATACTTTGGAAGAACTTCTTCTTCCAAAATTGGCATGGCATTATAAAGACTATTGGGTTTTTTCAATAGTATTTCCAAAAACATCTTCTGTATTTTTTTTATTACATCATGTTTGATTTTTTTTTAAAAATATCAAGAGTATGAAATTAAGAATTGTAATATAATGTAAGGTATAACTACAGTCCACTTAGATCTATTTAGGAGTAAATATTTGAAGTAAAAAACTTATAAAATTCACATCAAAATATTGGAAACTGTTTAAATTTTCCTGTTGATGTGTGGAGAAAATCTCACAAGTTTTTTAAACCTTTGAACAATAGCAAAATTAACTGGTTTCAATTGAAATAATGCACTAGTAGGATTTTGTGGTATTTCTTGAATCACTGGTGGACCATATATATCCTCCAATTCTTTGTATAAAAAACAAGCCTCTTTTTCATGTATTTCTGGTCCTCCACTTGCAAACATTTGTAAAGCCTTCAAACATTCATACTGTTTCTCTTCAGATAATAGTGGAGAATAAGGCATGGATGCTCTATCTTTACCTTCAAAAGCACACAATAACAACTTTCTTTTCTAATTTTTTTCTTTTTTTGGTATTCATTAGTTTATATTTTACACTGAAGTGATTCACACACCATTACTATGTGATACAAATTCATGTTATACATTATCAGAATAATTATGAGTCAAACAATTGAACTAATTAAGTACCTGGGTAATTAAGTAAAGATAACATATACTTCTCAACTTTAATAATATCCACTGAGTCCCAAAACATTAACAATTGATCTTTAATCATTGCTTCAAGTCTTCCAACTTTATCAAATTCATGGACAATACATAGATAATTGTCATCTTCTTGAGTTTTTATGAAACAGTTTTTCGGCAACCCCAACATCTAAGTCATGCCACCATGAGTAGAATGAGTTAAAACATTTTAGAATTAGGAATCTTGAAATATTGAACCACAAGTGTTTGAGATAATGGCCCTCAATGCTACTTTCAAATGTCTTGTTGTTTCCTTACAACATTGTAGATTCATTATTTTCAAACAAAAATTAGTTGAAATTGTAGTAACCTTACGACCAATTAATCTTGTTGTTAGATCTGTATCATTTGGGATATTATTTGGTGCTCCTTCCATCACCAAATGGTTTGTTTCATTTTTTTCTTTTTTTGAATGCAAATTGCACTTTTGCTTCAAATCTAATTCAGCATTACATGGCTTTGTCATGGACTGGACACCATGACCAAGCTTTTGGAAAGTCTTTTCTAATTTTCCTACCATTTTTTTGTTTAGTTTAGCAATTTCCAGAGCTTCTAGATCTTCATTGAAACAATCATATACTGATACTTGTGCAACCATACAATGGACAATAATTGGAATACTGGAGTAATTGTCTGGCACTTCATCAAGTAAAGCTTTGTAATATGCTACATCCACATCCTGAAAGAAGAAGAAAAAGAAGAAGAAAAACATTTAAAATTGTTGTAACTTATGGTAATTATTTGATAAGAATATATATATGAATTTTAAAATTATGATAAAATGGCATAACAATTACCTTTGAAGGTATGGCATTTGGGATTGTATACTTTTCCATTAGATCAGCTTTTAGTGTTATAAAAGCTTCTAAATGTTGTTTGAAGCAAGTTGATTTTGCACATTATCCATTTGGTAGGCCTAAATTTGGTACTTGTGGATTTTTGGATATCAAATATTTTTTTAAATGTCTTTTAATGTGGACATTTTCTGTAACTACTTGTTTTCATTTGCAGCCATAAATTCAATCTTCCACTTACACTCATGTTCACATACATGTGTATATAAAAATAAAAATATATTTACACACACTTTGATGGAAAGACATGCTTGAGAAATTGCATAAACAATTCTAGCACCCAAATAATTGCATGTTATAATAAGGGCATATTGTACTTTTCTGAATGTCTTTTTAAATTCTAATGTTGAGCCAGTTTTACCTTTATAAAATATAAACTATATGGGTGAAATTCATTAAGCATGCATATCAGAATACATAAAATCAAATTTTCAATTTCATAACAATTACAATAAATTAAAAGGTTTTTCAGATAAACACACTAAGATTAGGTTTTAAAGCATAGATGTTTATTTTTTTAACTAGTAACCCTAAAAGATTAATAGGAAAAAAAGGGGTATAATATTAAGGAAAGGTTTGAACATCATCTGTTTAACTCTCACATCCTTCATATATGCTTCTTACAGATATAGAAGGTTTAGCATAACTCAGTATCAGTATAGGAAAAAAAAAAGAAAAAAAAAGAAAAAGCTAAATAAATATAACAGAAGCATGATAAATTATTCCTTGTTTATTATGTCAAGTCACATCATAAGTATTTATTACAATATAATTTTTATTACAAAGTATGTGTTCCAAAATTTGTTAATTGAAGAAAAAATCAATTCAAGTTAATACTGTGTGTATACTTAAACTGAATGTTGAAAAGTGAAGAAGGATCATGTACCCCAAGTTCATTTTATTTTTTTTAAAATCATTTAGGAACAATCCCATTTCAATGACTTCTGGAGCAAGATTCTTTAGTAGAAAACTCCATAATCAAGAGGTGGTAGCTATATGGACTTCTAAGAGGTGAGTTTAGGACATTCATTTCCTGACTCCTTGATTAGGGCTCAGAAAATGTGTTTAGCGGCTGACCATGCTGTGTACATAAGTGTGAAACCTTAAAGCTTGCTTGACATCCTCACATTTTGCATACCATTTCTATTAACATTCCTTGAAGGTGAAACAAAGTAAGACAAGCAGAGGCAATCTCGGATCATGTATACTTACTATCCTACTGGTAACACATCGCCTCATGTGAAAATGTTCCTGAACCACGATGGAGTTCAAACAAAGAGCTAAAACAATTGCAGCTCCTCTGTTTGCCACCGCTTCCTATTAGACTCTAATAATGCACCTCTGCGCAATGCCCGAGATTACGATGACAAAATGAATGAAAAGGATGTTTGTCTTGCATTAAATTGCATGAAAATCTACTTCTCCACTTAAAACTCTAAGAAAATAAAACAACAACAAATCAAGTTGCTATTATCCGGCCTATCCTCAAATTTAAATAAGCGCAATAGCCTCCAATAATTCAAAACTTTAGATAGCAAATATCAAACGATTGTAAACCTCATCCTTATTCCCAAACCCATTCTAGCATCAACTTCCTTATCAAATTCTCATGGAGATCAAACATATACCACCATTATCTCTTGTGCACAAATGTTTCCACAAGGCACTACCGCTAACCTAAAAATGACTCAAATACAAATTTTAAATTTTTTTAAAAATGACTCAAATATAAATTAAAAAAAATAAAAAAATTGAAATATTTTTCTAACTCTCATCTCCCACCCTCTTCTTACTATTTTCATTAGAAATATCTAATTTCAATCTTTTTTTTTGTGCCAAAATTTCCTAACATATGATTGAATAAACTTATAACATATATAAAAAGTTTCTAACATAGGAGTTTAGATTCCAATCATGGTAGGGCAAAGTTGCAATAAATATATGAAGTCCTCAATACTAAGAGTTGAAAGTACTGCGAATGTTGTTGAAAATTAACAATCTTTCTAAGTTTGATGCAACGTGTATTAAACTTGCAATCTTTTGAAATAGAGTTAGATATGCAATTATAATACCACAAATCCCACATCAATGCATATATAAGCACTAGTTCTTTACATTACTAAAAGGTCCTTACTTTCTTTCTACTACAACTTTGACTAAGGTCTCCAACCTTGCCTTCCACCTCAATAATACTAATCATTTATTCACAACTTAAAATACTATACACAATAGAAGAGTCTCAAAATATTCATCTTTTTATTTATTTTTAGCTAATTCTTTATTTATTCATATCATAGTTTCATCCTTCCATATAATTTTAAATTAAAAGATATTCATTTGTTCATGTTGTTGGTTAAGAATATATTTAGAATTTGATATTCATATTTCTTTTCTATTTTAATTCTAAATTTGGTCTATTATAATAAAATAAAATAAAGTCTAAAAATAGATATAATATTCAATATATATTGAAAGACATATTGAAAGATGTTCAAAATTTTAAAAAATCAGATATATCATTAAAAAATACCAAAGAATATGTCAAACAAAGCTTCAAAAAAAACAAATGTAAAAAAAAACAAATATTAAATCAAAATTACAAAACAAATTGATAAATCACTTACTTTTTAGTTGTAAACTATACAAAGTATACTATGATTAATACAATAATAATTATGACTTATGTTAAATAAGAAATAAAATATATTTTGAGTGATATGATTATTTATAAAAAGAAAAATATGGTTCATTTCCAAATTTGGGGTACACAACCAAAAAAGTAAAGGTATACTATAAAGGATACAAAATATTTTATGTAAACAAACATATTTTTTTAATTAAAAAGTAAAGTAAAAAACCTAACATAACATATTATCATCAGAACATAAAACTGGTAAAATTGACTGTTGACTGTTGTAAGAATGTTCAATTATGAAAGGGGCAAAGTACTGTTGTTTCAAACACACCATCTACTCTATTAAAAACGATCTAAAAAATTAATATACAAAGTTTAAAACAAGTGGGCGATAATCCTTTTAGATAAATAATTCTCATATTTAAATGGTACGGAAATTAAAATTGGATTTGTCACTTTGGCAATCGGTAACCTGATCGGAGGTACTAGAATTGCTCCAACTGTGAGTACGTCTCTTTGCTGGTTCGTTGCAGGGGCTTTCTGAAGCATAATTGATTTGCGTCAAATATGGCGTGCACGTCCTCATTGGAGGAGTTCCATGACCATCGCGCAACTTCACAATTCAGCAAGGGCGGTGCGACCATGGAAGGTAGGTGGAGAGAAAATACGGCTCCGCGGTGATTGACGCGCTCATTTGGGGTCCATTTTGTAAAAATACAAGCCTGCTCGTTTGGTGACAATTAATCTTTGATACTCGGCGCCCGAGAGTCAACGCCCCAACTGCTCTCGGCCCAGCCCCCAAATAGCCACGCATTCAACAGCCATTGGCAGCCATTTCCTTCCTTGGTGTGTGAGCGTGCACCTGTCAGAGCCTCAAATGCAATTCGGTGAGGTGCAAGTGAAGTGCAGCGATCCGTCATAGTGAACTTGACGTAGTGTGGCGATGGGCCATGCGACCTCCTTGTGCGTGGCCAAGGCTACAAAAGACAGCGTTGTTCCTTGTCTAAATCAACCTCAAATCGCCTCAGCTTAGCTCAATCCTTAGCCCTCAACACATCTCAGGTCGCCTCAAATCAGCTCAGCTTCGCTTGGTGGCTGACCACTCAACAAGCAGCAAGGTAGTGGTGAGCCGAATTTAGCAACAAGATCTTGAAGTGGTGCGCCCCTAGTAACGACAATAGCAATGGCAATGGCAGGATCGGAGCAACGCGTCGCAGTTGTAAGCATTTGTTTGCCAGTGGTGATGGCGATGGTGGCCGAATCCAGCGCTATCGGGGTGTGCGACTCCAACGCGCTGTATCCGTGCCTTCGAGCCATTCAAAGAGCTTGGCCACCGCCGCCCACCACGTAGTGCTGCATGGTGGTCAGTAGGGTGGACAAGAATTGCATGTGCGCTCATTTGAGGTTCAGCTCCTTCTCCGCCCAGATGGTGAGCAACGGGTTGCAACTGCCCAAGAAGTGTGGTCGCACGGATCTGCGTGGCTTCCGTTGTGAGCGCTACACATTCCCAACTGAGCGGTTGCAGGCGCGAGAAGCAGCAAGAAGTTGGGCGATGGATAATGCGGATCCGGGACGGCGTTGCATAGCGCAGTGTAGATGTAGATAGTTTATGTTGGTATAGGTAGCTTAAGTGTGAGCCCCTGCAATCATGGTGTGATTCATGAGGATATCCATTGTTTTTTTTTTTTTTTGTTTTTTTAATCTATCCTCATCAAATGTTGGCTTTTGTTCTCAGCACTACTTGCTCCTTTCACATGAGTCATCATTTTTAGCACTCCACAAGAGCTTGAAGCCATTGTATCTTTGAGTGAGCATGTGTTTAGACTTTGTGTCTCAAAGTGAGCATGTGTCTAGATACAGTGGCAATGAAACAACAATGTTTCTTTATGTTTTTTTTGTTTTTAGTGTAGGATCGCGTCAATTTTAATTACAAGGCCAAGCATATTAGGATGAGATAGAATGGGATGGAATAGCATACCATCATTCCTCAAATTAAACCCTACATCACTGTCTAGGGATATGAGGATGCCACATCAGTATCAGATTATAGTCTAAATGTCCCTCTCCTCTTAAAAGACTCAAATACATGATCTATTTGCTTTCACTCTACCTGCTCACCTCTAAAATGATGCAAATCCTCCGTCCAACTGACGTACCATCTTGGTTGAATTTGAATCAAGTGCGTGGAAGTGATGCCCTAAATACTAAATCCTAAACTTAGATCTTAAAACTTAAAACTTGGATCAATATAAATTTCTATTATAAGAAACAATCCCAATTCCATGTAGACAATAAAATATAGTTACTTTGTTGTAATATTAAGACTATTTGTCTTTGTGATAAGTTAGATTATTGTAGGCTTAGACTATTTTTAATTTGTGAACAAATCAATCCAGTTGCTTATTAATTATACCTACTAAATTCTATGAAGATCCATCTTGTATTCCACATATCACTGCTCAAGTCATACAAGATAGTGGATATATAAGAAAGAAGACAAATGCCACCGCTTCTTATAGAAGTGGACAATAATGAAGAATTTGAGATAAAAGAGATTTTAGATTCAAGGCAGCATTGAAATTAGTTAGAATATCTTATACATTGGTACGAATATGACATGAGTAAATGCACATGGAAACTATCTAAGAATCTAGCAAATACATCAACAAAAGCTAATGCATTTTATTGATAACATCTATTAAAATTAAGATGAAGAATTAAAAAAATATTTGTTATAAATAAAAGTAAATTCAATAGAGATTTCATTTTAACTTATATCATTATTTGCTATTCCTTTGAATTTTTTAGTACCAAAGAGATGAAAAATCAATAGCTACCAAATTCAACTTAAAAGCTATGGTTTCCTGACTTATTGGATGAGACATTATGATTATCACAACCTTCAAGATGACGGAATAGAGATGAAGATCCTCAAGAATGATATGTCCTTCTTTGGATTAATGGCAAAATACAACGTATTTGATATCATGACCTTAGAAGAGACTCCCAATATTTGGCGATACTTTTAGAGGTAAGAACTACTCCTAATGGTATTTTAAATGTGTTCTTTATAGAAAGTTATAAAGGCCTAAAAAATGATCAAATATTATAGTGGTCCTCTAGCCTTAGTATGAAATATTATCAATGGTTGAAAGGACCTATTAACTACCTTCAAAAGGAATAGAGATCAGAATATGTCGCAAATATAATTTGGTGTATCTTGGACTTTTTCAATATATAATCACCACTCTTTGTAGAACTTATTTGTAGAAGAGGGGATAGTGTCACAAATATAAGATTTATTCTAATAATTATGTAATTAATATAGATAGGTAGAAATAAATAAAAATAAATAAATTTAATAATGTCTTATAAAAAAACTTCTTAGAAGCTTTATGGATAGAGTTTCATCTTTATACATGTCTATAGGTGATTGATAAGTTAAAAACTTGGCCAACAAGTTAGCCACATATTCCACATGTTGATAGCTTGTGGAATAAGCCAAGTACGTGGTACACTTATAGGAAACTTGTTTTGTAAATTTGAAATATATTTTACAAATTCAACACATGTTGGAGGTCTTATAGAACACTGCTATATAGTTCTTAGATAGATAGTATATATAGAAACAAGAGTGAAGCCTTTTTCACTCGTGTTAATGCCTTTTTTGTTCTTAGTCTTGTTTTAAGAGTCTCTAGTCTTCTTATCTTTAGTTTTAATATTATTCCATCTTTGAATGATTTTCTATTCTTTTGAGTAATATGAAAATGTATTGACATTTTATTCTTTTATTATTCATGTTCTTGATAATTTATCAACTATATATGTTTATCTTTTATAAATGATTTTGTAAGCAAATCTACCATATTATCTTTTGTTGTATAATATATCATACTTATTATCTCTTTTTTAATCTTCTTTTTTATAAAATGGTATTGAATATCAATATATTTAATACAAGAGTGGTACTTTGGATTCTTTATAAATACAAGGCATCTTTAATTATCATACTTGATTTAAATTGCCTCCATTTATGCAAGTACAATATCTTCAAAAAGTTACATTATTCAACAAACATCTATTGCACATGTCATAGACATCCATTTAGGAAAGGTTTTAGAAGGTCTTAGAACTTCTTAGAAAGTCTGAGAAGAATTTAGAAGATCCTAAAAGGTTGTAGAAAGTTCTAAGAAGTTGTTAGAAGAGGTTCTTCAAGTTGCTTGACTTCCAAATAACATAAGAAGTTATAAAAGAAGCTTTTTAAGATTTTTTTTACATTGAAATAATAAAAAATTTGCTCAAGAAGTATCTTAGGATGATTTGGGAATAAAGCCTTATACAAGAAGTTATTTAAAAGCTTTCTAATTCATAATATATATATATATATATATATATATATATATGTCGAGGTTGAGAGACATTTGTATTGATCCATAATTTAATACATGTGCTGATATGATATATTCAAGGTTCTTATAATCTATATACATGGTGTCTTGTTGTGCTTTGGCTACCATGTAAAAAAATTATACATGTATATTTAATATACAATTTACTACATAACTAAGTAAGAGCCATATCAATGGCTTTTATTGATTACAAGATGCAGTTAGGTTGTTAGTTTAGAAGGGATCCATTAAACAAGCTATTGTAGAGATTTATACAACCTTATTTTCTTTTTAGTAGTGACTTTTGAAGTTGATTTTATATTGATAATAACTTTTATATATCTTAAATCACCTTTGTTAGACATTGGTGATTCTTAAGATCTTGTTTATTTCTTTTATTTGGTATTTAGAACACATATTATGTAAATCTTATAAGAAAAATGATTAGAAAGGGATTTCTAGTGTGAAAGAAGTTAGTTAGGCCATCTATGTGGATGAATGGAGATGGATGATAGAAGTCTCTATTCCTATTGGCCAAAAATCATGTCCAATGGGCTTCAACGAGGCTGCCCAAGGATTTATTAGGAATTAGGGTTTATTTTTCGAGGGGGAGTTGAACATCAGAGGCTAGGGTCAGCAAGTTTGTTTTTTTGGATATGGTTTTGGTGCAAATCTTGCATGATTTGGACTTCTTATGAAAGAGATATAGGTGCTCAAAGTTAAGGTGTTGAAATTGTATCTACTGTTACTATTTTGAGCATAAGTCGCGCGTATAGAGAGCAATAGAGGATTAGCAACTAGGATTGGAGAGAGCACTTTCTTGGCTATACTTTTTATATAAGATTAGATAAAATCCAAGCTAAGGTGAAGGAGATATTGGAAGTTAAAGTTAGTGCTTGTAAGCCAAGGGCAATAAGTGACCTTGCTTAACAAGTGGTTACATTTTGAGCTATATCTTAGAAAATTTGATAGATTTTTGGTTCAAAATTTTCAGAAGTGTATATGTTTATGTCACAAGACTATAAAAAATAATTTATTGGTATTAATATTTTTGGTTTGTGAGATATAAGAAAAATAGTGCTCAGATGTCTCTAAGCTAGGGTTTTAAGTACCTGCTACGGTTTTTGAGATATTAGACTATTAAAAATGAATTTATAATTGATTGTTTTTTTATAATAAAACTTAAGAAGATTATCTATATTTTTAAGAAAATTTTATAGAAATTTAATAGTTAGATCAAGAGTTATTGGACTCTAAAGATTAGAAAGAAATAAGTCCTTGTAGGTGAATAAAGTTTTGAAGGGTTTTTGTGGAAATTTGAACCCCTTTTGTACAAACCTACTTGAATACAAGAGGATTTATCTATAAAAATTTTCTTTTATAATATTATTATATAATTTGTTCTTTTTATGAAGGACAAATCACTTATTGGAGTTTAGCCAATAAGTTTCAAGTAAATTCTCTACAGCCAAGTATCCAATGTATTCTTAGATAGAAATTCATACAATATAATGATCCGTGTTATAAAGATAAGAGCTTAGTGTCTACTACCCTCTTTCAATCGTTTTCTCCAAATGTGAATATTTTGAAGAATGAATTCAAAGCATAAAGAAGTCATGAATATACTATAAATATTTTGAAGAATGAATTCAAATCATAAAGAAGTCATGAATTTTTTTGCATCAAAGATGCAAATAAAAAAAAAGCACTTCCAGATAGAAGAGCATCTATGAATCTAACTTGAATTAATCCATTAGGATATTGAAAAAGATGTAATTTTAGATATAACTTGACTTATTGGAAAAATCCTTGAAATTTTGATCTTGTTCTATCAAACTTCTCAAGCATACTAAGCTTTGTCTCTTTTATACTTGTAGAAGTAAGATTTCTTAGATTTAATTGTGAGGCTAATTTACTTACTTCTCTCAATTGTACAACTTCTTAATAAAGGCTTTGGATTTCTTTCATAGATATAGGAATAGTGCTTCCATAATTGATATTAGTGATTTATAAAATTTCCACCCTAAGAGTATTGACAAGATCTTAAAGATCTATGATAGTTACAAATCTATTCTTATTTTTGTTAAATATAGCATTTATTATCTTTTCTTCCATCTTAGACAACTTAATAATTTTATAATTTGAATTATAAGAGAATAATTTGTAACTTCTAATATCAAATAAAAATTTCTATAAAGAGAAGTGATCTACTATCTTTCAAAGAAAAAAATCAAGATTAAAAAGCAAAGAATGTTAGTTTAAAAGTAGATAGTCTGCAACCTTCAAAGCCAATAGTAAAAGTAGAATAATCTACTCACTTCTTAAATATAAAATAAGAATAATGAATCTTTATTTTTGTGAAACTATTAAGGATATAAATCATAAAAAGAACAAAATATCATTACACTCTTATATTATTCAAAAGAATAGAAAATCATTCAAAGATGGAATAATATTAAAACTAGAATGGCTATTGCGAAAGACAAGAAGACTAGAAACTTTTGAAATAAGACTAAGAACAAGAAAGGCATTAATAAGAGTGAAGAAGGCTTCATTCTTGTCTCTATATATATTATCTATCTAAGAGCTATATAGCAATATTTTATAAGACCTCCAATATATGTCTAATTTATAAGACATGTGTCAAACTTGTAAGCCAAGTTTCCTATAAGTGCGCCATGTACTTATCTTGTTCCACAAGCTATTAATATGTGCGACAGGTGGCTAACTTGTTGGTTAAGTTTCTAACCTATCAATCACCTATAGACATGTATAAAAATAAAACAACATCTATGAAACTTCTAAGAAGCTTTTTTATAAAATATTATCAAATTAATTTATTTTTACTTACTTATACCTATCTATATTAAATAAATAATTATTGAAATAAATCTTATATCTATGACAACTATTTACAAAGTAGGAGTATTAAAATAAATAAGAATAAAAAATAAATATAAGAAAATAAATTATTTTTATTATATTAAGTTGCTAGTAGCCAAAGGCTAAGTAAAGATAAAGTGTTATAAGTGATGTGGCAGCTTGGATTGTATGATAGATAGGAGTGGTTACTTTTAGAATTTAGACAAAAAAATATCTTATTGTGGTAGGTAGATTTGAAGTGTAGAATAATAATAAATGATAATCTTTTTGTGATTGTGAAAGACACAAGAATATAAAGCAAAAGGCTTGAATTAGGATAAGGTTTCAAGGAGAAATCAATAAGAACTTAAATTCACTAGATGAGTATATGAACAAAATTAAGAAATATGAGTTAGAATTTTAAAAAAAACATTGTTGAGAGTGAAGAATTCTTTACCATTGACTTTTGTATATGCTCCTATTTAAGATGCTTCTTGAGTAGCTTCTATCAAACTAAGAAGCTTTTTGAGTAGCTTTTACAAACTAAAAAGCTTTTCAAGCTCTTTCTACCAACTTGGAAGCTTCTCAAGCTTCTTCTATTAACTAGGAAGCTTCTTGAGCTACTTTTACCAATTAGGAAGATTCTCAATTGACTTTTACTAACTTAAGAGCCTTTAAAATGTTCTAAAAGGTTCTGTGAATCTCCAAAGTATATGTCCTTAACATCACCTCCTTCTCTAGTAACAAGTTTTAAGAAGAATTTAATCTTTCTACATATGTAAAAAATTGAGAATATGTTGTATTAATGAAACTATATATTTTGTTTCCTGTTCTTAGGCAATAGGTTCTATTGGTCTTCAAAGAAATCACCTATGGCCTTGAGCTAGTACCTCTATTGTTGAAACATCCATCTAAGAATTTGATCTTTATTACGGCCTTCAAATCATTTTCCAAATAAGATCTCAAGCTTAAAAGGATTCAATTTTCCAAGCTCAAGCAATATCACTAAAGTTTAAACATTAGAATTGAGACTTATATGATTAGATCTTGCTTCTAATGGCTCCAATCAAGGTTGTACTTGGTATTGAAATATATTGTTCTTACTTTATTCAATTGAAGGTTGTAAAAATTGCATTAGTTCTATCGAAGCTTGCATGGCAAGTGAATCTTCTGAATCTTATTCTTTCAATACTTGAAGGTTTGATATGGTAACTAAGTTACTTCGACCATTCTATTCTATCTTAAATAGATGACTACATATTGATAAAGGCTTTAATTTAACTCTTCTCCTCTTATAAGTATTCTTTATATCCAATCCTTATTAAGAAGTTATCATCAAACATGTTTGGATTTGTGAGGATAGAGTTGATGAAATCTGTATATTTTTTAAGCCACATTGGCGAGATTTTCAATTGATTCTTATGTACGCTTATTAATATCATAGCTCCACTAATGAATAAGATATTCTAATTTGTTCCACCTTTGATATGAATTAAGTACCTTTTTAACCTTGTATTCTTCATGGTCTTCAATTTTGATACTAGGCAGCGATTGTTGTATTTTTTCTAGAATATGCAACTCTCTATAAGATTTTAAAAGAGATACATGAAAAATTAGATGTACCTTCATAATAGATGGTAATTCTAAGCAATATGCCACTAGATTGATTTATTTCTAGATAGAAAATGGTCCCAACCTTTGATAGTCAAATTTATTCTATGGCTGCTTGGTTTTAATATTTCATCAAAGAAGCCATATCTTATCTCTAATATAAAAAGTAAGCAATTGATTTTTGAATTTATCTACAAATATCTTATAAATATCTTAAGTTGCTTGTAATTAAAACTTTAAGGTTGTTTGATATTGTGATAGATGCTTTGCAAATCCTTTAATTATAGGATTATTGTTCTTTAGCATATTCTATAGATCAAACTTCGGATGATATCTATAATTAGAATAAAATGATATTTACTAAGTTTAGATATGAATAATATTATTATATATAAACTTTGATAATATTAGATATAAGATCCAATTATCTTATTGATAATTGATGCTACATCATAAATACTACTCTGAAACTTGGTTAATCTATTTTATTTGGCCATCAATTTGAAGGTGAAAAGTTAAAGAAAGTTTATTGTCCACCTTTAACATTTCAAAAAGATATTTCTAAAATTTAGATATGAACTAGGATCCTCAATCAAATACGATATCATTTGATAGGCCATGATATTGATATATATTATCAAAAAAGACCCTTATTATTTTTTTCACTAGATACAATCTTCTTGCAAGGAATTAAATGAATCATCTTTGTGAGTCGATCAACCACCACAAGGATTTTGTCCAATGAATTAGATAGTGGTAAGTCTATGATAAAATCCATTGAAATAGAAGACCATGACCATCTTAGAATAAACAAGGATTATACGAGTCCATAAAGGTAATGTTGAGGATTTTTGAACCTTGAACAGATGTTGCAAGAGAGCACAAAGTCCTTCACCACCTTTCACATTTGAGGTCATCAAAAATCTTGGAAAATAAGTTCCAAGGTCTTGATAAGTCTAAAGTGACCAATAATTGGAAAGTCATGGTGAGATTGAAGAACGCACAATTATATTGGTTCTTTTGGAATATACAAATATTTTTTAAAGTATAAAAGGTCTTTCTCAAGCTTGAATTTGTTAGCATTTTGTTTTAGGTGATGCTTAATATCAAGGGCTAAAGCATTATTAGTAATTGTAACATGCATCTCATTAAGGAAACTAGAATCAATAGATGCTAATATAATAGTGGTACAAAGGTGAAATTGCTTCAATTTTAATAAATTTGTATATTGTTGATGAAATGCTGCCTTTCTTGTCCTTGGTACAAGATATGATTTTCTTAAAAAAGCTTTAGATAATCCTTGTTGCTTTCCAAGTTAATAAGTGATAATAAAATTAAATCGATATAATGACATATTCCATCAAGCTTGGCGGCGATTAAAAATCTAAGTTGACATAAAATATTTCAAGTTCTTGTGATTTGTATATATAATCATAGAATATATTATTCTTTTAAAAAAATGATGCCATTCTTTAAAAAAATATATAATAGCAAGAAGCTTTTTATTATAGATTCTAAAATTAATTTTAGCTGTAAAGAATTTTTGAAAATAAAATATAATAGGATGGAATTTATCATCTATACCTATTTATAAAAATACGGCCTTTAGTGAAAAATCCAAAGCATTAGCCTTCATATAAAATGCCTTTGTAAAGTCTGAATGCACCAAGATTGGAGCTATAGTAAAAGCCGTCTTGAGGTCTTAGAATGGCTTCTCTACTTCAAGTCTCCATTCTAACTTATTCTTACATATCAACTGAGTAAGAAGGACGGTGTTATGTAGTAATATGGCCATTAGGTAAAAAAAAAAAAAAAAATTATTATATTATAGAGGAGCTCAAATAAAAATATTTTAATTGAAGATTAATAACAAATTATTTTAAAAATATAGATAATAGATAAAAAATTAATAAAAATTAAAAATATTAATATTACTTTTTTATAGAAGAGGCTTCTATTTATTTTGTATAGCCATAAATAAGACAAAATAAAGTAGATTAGAAAAATAAATAATATGAGCATCTTTAGAAAGGAATTAAAAATAGATTTTAGCAAAATTTATCTCAAAATTCCAAGAGTTGATACCTAGAGAAGACCAATTGTGAACCTGAATCAAAATTAGACCCTAAAATACAAAATCATGGCAAATAGAGAGTTCTTTAGTAGATTGGAGAGTTGAATTGGAAAGTTTGTTTGAGCATTAATTTTAAGTGATTTGGATAGAAATTGGCTTTATAAGAGCTTTATAAAACTAGGGTTGATTTGGATGACTTTGATTTTTGTGAAATAAAAGGGTGTTTACATTTTTGAGTATTTTGTATGTTTGATTATAGATCTATGGATAAAAATTTATAGATTTTTTTATTATAATTGTGATTAATATATGTTATAAATTTGAGCTTGATCAAATAGTTTAATTAAAGATTATTAAAGTTTAAGTGGGTCAGAGTCTCGGAAATTGGGATTTGAAGGTTAATAAGGGTTTCTTAGATATTTAACAATCCACTATTTAGATTGTAGTGAAAATGGTTTGTATAGATAGTAGACTTGATTATCTATTTATATATAAATTTTAAAAGAAATTGAATGGTGCAAAAAGAAGATATTTGTGCTAGGAGATTGGCATCAAGGTTGGAGAAGGAAGGCAGCCTACACCCAAGTAGAAATTTGAGCTTAACTTTTATTTAGTAAGTTGGATTTCCTTCAATTTTTTTGTGCATGTTGTCAACTTAGTTATTGAAATATGAGCAAAATTTAAGCCAAGATCAATAATTAAATCATTAGTTATTGTAGTTTCAATATGCTATAGGATTTATTAGGATTTGATTTGGATTCAATTAGAATTTGTTAGGATTCATTTAGAATTTAGTTAGGATTTTATTGAGATTGCTTAGGATTTAAGGTTTAAGATTTGATTAATATTTAATTAGGATTTGATTATTATTTGAATAGGATTTGACTAAGATTTTATTAGGATTTGATTAGGATTTGACTTGATTAGGATTTACTAGGATTTGATTAAGATTTGACTAGATTAGAATTTGATCAGTATTTGACTAGGATTTAATAAAAATTTGACTAAGATTTGATTAAGATTTGATTAGGATTTGATTAGGATTTAATTAGAATTTGATTATTATTTGAATAGGATTTGACTAGGATTTTATTAGGATTTGATTATTATTTGAATAGGATTTGACTAGGATTTTATTAGGATTTGATTAGGATTTGATTAAACTAGGATTTGATTAGGACTTGACTAGACTAGAGTTTAATTAGGATTTGGCTAGGATTTAATTAAAATTTGACTAAGATTTGATTAAGATTTGATTAGAATTTGATTAGGATTTAATTTAGATTTGACTAGAATTTGATTAGGATTTGATTAGATTTTGATTATAATTTCTATTTTTTAGTATTTAAAAAATATTTTTATTTCAATATTTTTTTTAGATTTGTATTAATATTTCTTTATTATTTCTTTATGACTTTTTAAAAAAAATTTAAAGATTTTTTTTGTATTCTTTTATAATTAATTAAAAATCTAATTGAATTTTTTTAATGATTGAATATACTTATTATTCTTTAATTGTAATTTTTAAATAATTTTATTAGAAAGGATAAAACTTGTTGTTGGTATTTTTTTCTTATCTTCCATAGCCAAGTGCCTAGTGCATTCTTATATAAGACTTCTCGCAATACGACAGCAGCAACTTAAGAGTAATTTTTGATGAAGATCTGATAGAAGTTAACAAATCCAAAAAAATATTATATGTCTCTCACAGTCTTTGAAATGGTGCATTGAACAATTGCCTCTATCTTCTTGGAATCTATTATCAAATCCTTAATAGATATAATGTATCTCAAAAATTCCATCTTAGGTTGATGAAGTATACATTTCTTTGGTTTGGCATACAAATCTACATCTTGTAGCTTTTGTAATACCAACTTGACATGTCCTTTGTGTTCCTTCAGATTTTTTAAGTAGATCAAGATGTCATCAAGATAGATCATTACAAACTTCTTTAGGTGCTCTTGAAAGATGTCATTCATTAAATGTTGAAAGATAGTGGATGCATTTGTTAATCCAAAGGACATAATATTATATTCAAAATGTTTGTACTTTGTTCAAAATGCGGTCTTCTATTCATCTCCCTCCTTAATCCATACCAAGTTGTATGCTCTACAAAGATCTATTTTAATATAGATCTTGATTTGGCTAAGCTGTTCCAAAAATTTTAAGATTAATGGTATTGGATAATAATTTTTTACTGTTATCTTATTCAATCTCTAATAACCAATGCACATACGCTGTTGTATTATAATACATTTATATAATAAAAAATATGAATAAGGATAAATTCTACTTAATACTTAATTATCTTGATTCATTAGAAACTTAAGATACTTAAGAAAAGATTTATGAAAGCCTCTTAGATAAATTTTTGTTTTAATAGCTAATAGATAAAAATTAGTTATTAAAATTTTTTCTTCTAGGTTATAGAAATCATTTCATGGCTTATAAAATAGCCACAAGCTAATAAAAATAGGATAAGAGAAGTAAAAAGTTAATATGGTAGATACCAAGGTTGAATTGAGGATAGGATTAAGTTTAAAAAGCCTTAAAATAAGTTGAATTAATACCCGGGGACAACCGGGTATGAGACAGGGTCAAAATCAAACCTCTAGCCACAAAAATGACCACCAAAGGCAGAGGTTCAAGACATTCGGAGATCAATGAGTAGCATTTAGCAGAGACTTTGAAACTCATTCTAGAAGCAAAAGTTTGCTTTCATAGAGTTTGTAAGGACGGAGCAATGGTTATTCAAAGTTAGGATTTATATTGACAATTCGGGTTTTATGTAAGAAAATTAGGGCTAGCACTTTTGATTGCTTTGTACAATTGGTATAACATCTATAGTTGAAAATTTGATAGTATCTGGTTGATTGAGTGAGCTAAAAGTACAAGTAATTTTGTAATAATCTAATAGTACAATTGGAAGATATTTTTCCATTAGTGTGAGGAGGTACCGAAAGTTGGCAGTTTGAAGTTGTTTAGGGATTTTACAATATCTAGAGATCTATCTATCAAAACTAGATGAAAATTGGCACAGTGTTAAAAAATGCAAAGACCAAGCTATACATTAAGTTTGAATTAGAATTAACAGTTGGAAAAGGAGAAGTTGTTGCTGGCATATCTACATCAAATTTTGAATAAGAGGCCGAGAGACACCAATGTGGAATTTTGGCATTATCTCACAATTTGCAAGTTGGATTGGGCTGAAATTTTTTGAGCATCTAGATGACTTATAGTGGTGTTTATATAAAATTTTTTATATCAAGTGGATAGTCAAATTAGGAGTTATAGCTTGTTGAAGCTTACTAATTAGGATTAAGACTTGTGAAGAAAATCTAAGTTGCCTTGTAATTTAGATTTTGTAAGCAATTAGAGTTATGTATGGTTGAGATTACTAAGAAGAGTTTTTTTAAGCACTTTATATTGGATTTAAATACTTTTGCATTGTAATTTGGATTCTATTCTTCTTATATAGAATGAAACCTATTAGGATTTCTTGCATTTTTATTAATCCAACCTTACATCCGACAGCCAAGGGCCTGGTGCATTCTCAAACCAAACAACACGTAATACGATAACGCAAGGAACCATCCTATTTCTTCACAAAAAGTATAGGTGCACTTGTTAGAGATTTTGAATATCTAATGAAGTTCTTTGCGAGGTTTTCATTAATATAATCTTTCAATATCAAAAGCTCATTTTAAAAAAGATTATAGATTGGGCCAAAAGATAGTTGCATTCCTTCTTAAAGATCTATAGCACAATTGTATAGTTGGTGCTCCGGCAATATATCAACATTTTTTTTTTGAAAAATATCTTAAAATTCGATATATTGTTTTGGAATACTTATCGATGAAATCATATCTTTTCTAATTGGAGTCACATAAATAACAAATGGTGTATTTTTTTTAGCCAATCTTATAGAAGCCCTTGTTCCAACAAATAAAGGCTTACCAATTTGTGGCTTTTTACAAAAAAAAAATTTCTAGGGATTTCTATCGAAAATAATATTCTTTGCAATTTTGAATCTATAGATGGATTATGCTTTTTCAACCAAGACAATCTGAGAATAATAGGATTTGAAGGAGTCTTAATAATATTGAACACAATTTGGCTTCTATAATCTTTAAATGATATTTCTATAGATGTGATTTCATGGATAATACTATCAGAGGATAAAGGTCATCCATCTATTATCTCTACATGAATAGGTTTGGATTTCTATACTAGAAGAATTTTATGAAGCTTAGTGAATGCTTCATCTATAAAAGAAGCGGATGCCTCTGAATCTAATAAGATGGTCGTTTAAAGCTTCTGAGGGCCAAAATACAAAAGAATTATAAAACAACAAGCTAGTTGAATAGAAAGAGAGGAACTTGAATAGTTTTGTAATATTAGATTGTCCAGCCATATGGTCCATATTATGGCTGAAGATTGTTGTTTTCCTGAATAATTACATTTCTAATTTTGATAATGTGTCAATTTTATTTCTTTGGATAATTGTCAATCGTATGGCCTTCTTTGCTACAGTACAAGCATAGACCTTCTTCTATTTGACGTTTTTTTTTTTTTTTTTTTTTTTTTTTTTAATAGACTAAGAAGTTTAAAATATAATACATGAAGTTCTATATCTTCTACTTCTAAGTATGAATTCAAAATGCTTCTCGATATAGCAAGATTATATCGGATTAAATTTTGTCTTATTGAAGCTTATGAATATTAATCTTGACGATGTTAAAATAATCAATTATCACATTTTACGACTTAGCTAATGGCTTCATTAAGCGATTGTGAATCCAAAAATAATAATAACAAATTGTTTATATTATCTTTTTAATCTCCCAATAAAATTGACTTATTAGAATTTCTTTGTCCCAATTGATGTTATATGCTAATTATCTAAAATCAAATACATAGATTGATGTACAACATGTCTTTAGACGTAATACTTAAATCTTAGCTGTTGCTCAATTAGCCTTATTATATTCTCCAAATGATTTTACAAATACTTCCATAAAAATTTCAAAGTTGTTCAAAATTGGTGATCTTTTTTTAAATAAGAGAGCAAACTATGATAATGCTTGCTTTATAAATAAAGTGGCAAATAATCCAATCTATAATTCTTCTGTTGGATAAATATTAGATTGTAAGACGGTTATTAATCAAATTTGGTTGAAAAATCCTCGGAACTTTGAATGCGTACCATCATGTTTTTCTAGAAGACTAACTCAAAGCTCTTTATATTATTGAACAAGTAGATTTCTTTGGCATAGCATAGGTAGTATTACATCCTCAGCATAGAAGTTGGAAGTGGGTGCAGTCTAGATTGTAATATTTCAGATGTTGCATTATTATAAAGTTTTGCAACAACTCCTTCAAATTTTGTATTCCTAACAAATAAAATATTAAGAGCACTTATAATGGCATTTAACTTGGACTCAGAAGATTTGGTCATACTAATGTCTTGACCTCTAATCATTCTAAGAGAAAAAAAAAATGAATCTATAAGAAAACAATATTGGTTTAGAGGAGGATAATCCGCAACCTCTAAAATGCTTTAAAACCTTCAAAGAAAAGGGTGATCCACTTTCTCACGAGAGGGACAAAACTTCAATATTATGATGAAAAAAATATCAATTTAAAGGAGGGTAATCCGTAATGTCTAAAGCGCTAGTATATCTTCAAGTAGAAGGATAATCTATTCTCTAATAAGAAGGATCTAACTTTGATATTGAAGATGAGATTAGTTTTGACAAACTGTCAAGGACATGAGAATATAAAGCAAAAGGTTGTCAGGGATAAAAACTCGATGAAAACAAATAAATATATAAAACTTCTATTAAGAAGAATAATAAAATAGAAGTAAAGAAGTATGTATATTAAAAGAAACTAGAATGGCTATTGCTACAAGACAAGAAAACTATAGATTCTTGAATCTGGACTAGAAGCAAAAAAGGAATTGACAAGAGTAAAGAAGGCTTCATTCTTGCCTCTAAAAATATTATCTAATTAAGAGCTACATGGTGGAATTCTATAGGACCACCTACACGTGTCTAATTTGCAAGACACGAGTCAAAATTGCATGACAAGTTTCCCACATGTTCACCACGTACTTGGCTTGTTTCGCAAGCTACCAACATGTGTGACACATGGCTAGCTTGTTCCACAAGCTACCAATATGTGCACTATGTGGCTAGCTTGTTGACCAATTTTCTAACCTACCAATTACCTATAGACATGTATAAAGGTGATTCCGCATCTATAAAGCTTCTAAGAAGCTTCTCTATCAGATATTATCAAATCAACTTATTTTACCTATTTCTATTGGTCTATATTACTTGAGTAATTACTAAAATAAATCTTATGACCGTGATATTATCCCCCCTTTCAGGGACAAGTTCCACGAAGAGTGGTGATTACATATTGAGGAAGTCCAGGATACGTTGTCATACTCCATTCATGTGCAGTGTGTAAAAATATTATATATCTTGTATCTATTGTTATTACATGTGTGATTGCTAGAGGTTATTTTAGAACATATTATAAAGAGAGGATTTATTTTAGCTACTTAATTAGTGAATTAAGATGGCTATTTGTTTTGTTCCTACCTTACTTATATCCTAGAATAGATTCTTTTGTAATTAGAAGAAAGGTAAAGATTGTTTTATCTTTCTTGTTGACTTTTGAGGTAGAATGGACCTTGTGAGGGATAAGAAAGAAGAGCATGGGATGAATAAGGCCTGCTTAATAGGATTTGACTACCCATGTGGGTGTGTCATAGATTGATATGGAAGGAAAGGGGAATATATTCCTCTTACTGGACCTAGGATTTGGCAATTTTTGAGTAGTGAACTTTAGAGAGAGATAGCTTCAAGGATATAAAAGCGTTTATAATAAAAATTGAGGCTTGTATTTTTTGAGTTGTGAGGATTTTAGAACCTACTCTCTTGCTTGTATTAAAATTGTGAGCAAAATGTTATGCTTGTTTTAGTAGAGTAAGGTCTGCTGGTATCGAAAAGTGATGGTAGAAACTTTGATCTGCCACTACAAGTTTGATTTCAAATCTTTCTTAGTGAAATTTCAAAAAAATGTGAAAAATTGTGATAGCTTTCTATCAAGATATCTCTTGTAGCATTTGCAGTTGGAGAGAGAAAGTTGTGAGCTTGAGAGTGGAAAAGGATTTGCTACCACCTGATGAAGAGGGGCAGAGACTTTGTTCAACCACCTAAGTCGGACAATCTCTTCAATCTTTTTGATATTTTAGATGCTTATAGTAGCTTATGTAAGCTTTCTATGAAAATAAAAATTAATACATTTGAAGTTTTTATAAAAGCTTTTACAAATTTATAAAATTTTGATATATTTTATAATAGATTATTAGCTTTCTATAGGCTATAAGCACGCTTGATTTGAACTTTGGATGGATTTTTAGTGATTTATTTAGTTTCAGCTTGTTGTATGACTTGTATTCCTCATATGCAATTGTATTTTGAGGTACACTTGAATATATACTTACTTTGCTTATACTTATTATATAGGTATATATACTTGTATTTATATCAAGTATTTACATAAGTTTTCTATAAGTATTATATCAAAGATTATATTCTATTTTATATAAGGATTATACTCTATTTTTATATAAGTATTTTTTGAAGGTTTATTTTTTATATTTGTACAAGTATAATACAAGTATAATTTAGAAGCTTGAACAAATATTGAGCAAGTATATAAGATATTTGCATGACTTCCTCTTAGGTTCTCTGCTAATTCTATTAACAGCTAGGAACTCGGTGTTTTTCCAAGGCAAATTCTCTCTACCCGACAACGTCAAATTGTGCTTGCCACATATTCTGATCTTTGTTTCCTTTGAAGGTAGTTGATAGGTCCTTTCAGCCATCGATAATGTCCCATATTAAAGTGAGATGACGACCTTGTTATTTGATCATTGTTGAGGCCTTCATAACTCCCTTCAAAGAAAACATTAGGAATACCATCAGAAGTAGTTTCTACCTCTAAAAGTATCACCAAACATCAAGAGTCTCTTCTTAAGTCGTGATACCAAATACATAGTATTTTGATATCAATCCCAGAAAAGACATATCATTCTTGAGGGTCTTTATCTCTATTCCATCATCTTGAAGGTTGTGATAATCATAATGTCTCATCTATTAAATCAACAAATGATGGCTTTTGAGCTGAATTCGCTCATTGTTGATCTTCCATCTCTTTAACACAAACAAATCTAAAAAAATAACAAATAATAATACAAGATAGGATAAAATCTTTATAGAACCTGCTTTGCTTTATAGCAAAGATTTTCATGATTTTTTTATCTTAATTTTGACGGATGTTGGCGATGAAATGCATTCACTTTTATTGATATATTTGCTAGATTCTTGGATGGCTCCCATGTGCATTCACTACTATTGTATCCATGCCAATGCACAAGATAGTTTATTCGATTTTGGCGCCACCTTGAATCTAAAATCTCTTCAATCTCGAATTCTTCATTGTTGTCCATTTCTATAGGAGGCAGTGGCATTTGTCTTCTTCTTTGTATAACCACTGTCTTCTATGGCTTGAATAGTGACACATAGAATACAGGATGGATCTTCATGGACTCCGATAGATATAATCAATACGCAATTAGATTGATTTATTCAAAAATAGGAAAAGATCCAAGCCTACAATAGTCCAACTTATCACAAGGACGAGTAGTCTTGATATTGCAATGAAGTAATCATATCTTGTCCCCCACGTTGAATTGTGGTTGTTCTTTATGATACACATTTCCATTTGATTTTTGTCGTTCTTGAGGTTCTTTAAATTGCACCTTCATTATTGCATGTAGCTCTGACAAACGATTTGCCAAATCTTTTTCCACTGGATTATCAACTTTTAAAAAGTCAAAAGCATCAAGTCATAGATGGTAACCATAATTGGCAAAAAAAGGTGTTTGTTGTATAGAAGAATATATCGTATTATTATAAGCAAACTGTGCCAATGGCAGAGAAGCTGTCCAATCATCTTGTTGGTAGTAGATGGTACACCTTAAGTATTACTCCAAGACTTGGTTCACGCGCTTTGTTTGTCCATCAATTTGAGGATGAAAAGCTGAAGATAATTTTATGTCCACTTTTAAGATCTTGAAAAGGGTTCTCCAAAATCTTGACACAAATTGAGTTCCCTTATATGATATAATATCTTTAGATAATCCATAGTAGCAATAGATATTATCAATAAAAAGTTTAGCTATTTCTTCACTTGTGATAGGTTTTGTGCATGGCACAAAATGTGCCATCTAGGTGAATCGATCTACTATCACAAATATAGAGTCATAAGATCTTGAGCTTGGAAAATCTATCATGAAATCCATAGAAACAGAAGACCATGGTTGTTCTAAAATAAATAATGGTTGAAAAGCCCAAAAGGTCGATGACGAGGAGTCTTAGATCTTGAGCAGATATCACATGATTGTACAAAGTTTTTAACTTCCTTCTACATTTAAGGCCACTAAAAATCTCTTGATATAAGTTTCAAAGTCTTGTTATATTCAAAATGTCCTGCTGCTGGAAAATCATGATATGCTTGAAGAACACATAAACGTGCTTTTCCTTCTAGAACATATATGCATCCTTCAAAATATAGTAGGTTATTCTTGAACTTGAATTTAGAAGAATCATGAATCTTGGAAGAATTATTCTTGATATTATGAACAAGAAGATCTGAGGACATACTTGACTGAATTTGCTTGAGAAAAGTTAAATCAACAGTCAATGTTGATTTCATTGCTTGAAGATGAAATTGCTTTGATTTCAAGAGGGCCGTTCTTTATTGCTCATAAGCTACATCTCCTTCTTTTGGTGCAAAATAAGAACATCTAGAAAGGACATCGGACAAACCTTGTTGTTTTCTTAGCCGATAAGTGATAATGAACTCGAATCTTGACAAAGACATATTACAACGAGCTTGACGATGATTCAATACGATATCATGTTGTAAATTAAAATATAGTGTGAAAGATATAAAGGAATGTGTTAAAATAAAAAGATTAAAATTAGAAGAAGAGAGGATGAAAAAGAGAAGGGGTTGTGATTATAATCACATTATCTTGGAGGTTATAATATTTATCACAAGCTCAGGGATGATAGGTAGGCAAAACTACTAATTTCCTGCTGAAATTTCTACTAGCAATTCCAAGTCATGAAGCCAAGGATTTCTACAGTAAAGTCAAGTGGATTCAAACCCACGTCAACTCCAAAGGAAAGAAGGAAGACCAGGCCGGTATGACAAGAAGGGGTCGTGAAGAAGAAAGAAAGGGAGGGTTCTTTTGGAGGCATAGTTTTTTTCTTTTTGATAGGCAGTATATATTTTTGTGTGTAGAAGAAGCTTAGACAGGATTTTAAGTGCAATTTTTTATAGGTTTTTAGTAGACAAGATAAGAAACATATAGAAATAATTTTCATGTCTTTTGGTTAAATATCAAGGGAGATATGAGTCATCAAAGTTGTAGGTATTTAAGACTAGGGCATTGAGGGTTATTAAATTTCGGGCCTCGGCTTTTGAGAACCGTTTGGACTTTAGAGGCAAATTTTATTAGGGTTTTGTTCCTTATAGAGTTTACTACTTTGAATCAAAATCTTAAATCAATATGATCTTTGAGCAAAGAGTTATGAGTGAAATTATAACCGGATGTAGGTGAAAAGAGAAATAGAGTGAAAGCAGAATTAGGATTTGTATGGGCAGAGTGTATGTGTGGGTTTTTTTTGGGTATGAATGGAGTTAGGAAACGAATTTGATTGTGAAATTTGATAGACATGATCTAAGCAAGTTAAAGAAGAGATGAGAGTAAGTTTGATACTTATTTGTCTTATGAAAAAAATGTTATGCTCTTTCAAAGTGATAGGGGTCTATCTCCAAGTCAATGAAGTTTGGGGGAGCATATCTTTGTGATCAGAGTAGCATTTTGAATAAAATTTATTCAAAAAAAACTAATTGCTATTGGAGTTGTGTTTAAAGAATTATGAGGAAATTTGTAGTCGGATCTAGAGTTGTTAGAAGACAGAATTAAAGGAGAAGGATAGAGTCTATAACTCTATTTCAAAGAGGAATTTTGGAGCAAAAATTGGAGGATGTTTACAACATAAACAAGCAAGAAGCCTACCAAATTTCAATACTTAGGATTTTGATAATGAGGAGCAATGAAGATGTGAAGCAAAGGGGGTCTAGAAGCAAAAGGGGTCTAGAATCAAAGGCAACATAGAGGGATTTCTTTGACAATATGGTTCTCTCTAACCACATAAGCTATAATCAAAAAGATTATGGGGTTTGCTTCCTTACTTCTTTAAGTACTTTGTGTTCAAATTTTGCTTCAATTGATGTGATATCCTAAGATTTATGGGCAAATTTGAGGGCGGGTTTCTAAAGGCAGAATATGTTAGGGTTAATAAAGTATGTTTTTATGTAAATTCTTTAATTTTATGAACTTTATGAATCTTATCTTACACTTAAGAAACTAGAGGCAAAAAAGACCCAGTGTTTTCTAGGGCTAAGATTATCACCATGACAACGCGTGTCGACATGAAATACTCAAGATTCTTGTGATCCGTATACACAGTGATTGGACTAGAAGCGCCTTCTAAATAATGACACTCTTTTTTGAAAAGAATCCATGATTGCAAGCAATTCTTTATTATGGATCTTTTAATTGATCTCGGCTATTAAGAATTTTTTTGAATGAAAAGCTACTAGATGAAATTTGTCATCTATTCCCATTTGTGACCAAATCGCATCCAAGACAAAGTTTGATGCTTCTATTTCCATAAAAAATGTATTAGAAAAGTCAATACAATATAAGACTGGTGCAGTAACAAATGATGTCTTCAGAGCTTCAAATGTTGCTTCCACTTCTTAATTCCATTAGAATTCGTCTTTACAAGTCAAACGTATAAGCGGAGCTGCAACTTGAGAGAAGTCTTTGATGAAGATCCGATAATAATTGGCAAATCTGAGAAAGCATTGGACATCTCTTACCGTCTTTAGAATCTTCCAATTTATAATTATCTAGACTTTCTTTGAATCCATCATGAGACCATCATTTGAAATGATGTATTCTAAGAAATCAATTTGAGTAGTGTGAAATATTCACTTTTCTATCTTGGCATACAATCTCGCATCTTTAAGTTTTTGTAATACTTGACGAACATATACTTCATATTTTTTTACATTCTTAGAATAGATCAAAGTATTGTTTAAATAATAGATGATAAAATTATCTAGGAATTCATGAAAAACATCATTCATGAGATGTTGAAAAATAACTGGTGCATTCGTAAGTCCAAAAGACATGATATTATATTCAAAATATTTGTATCTAGTTTGAAATGTAGTTTTCTATTCATCTCTTTCTGTGATACATACTAAATTGTATGCTCCTCTTAGATCTATTTTTGTATAGATCTTAACTTAATTTAACTGATCAAAGAATCCTGATATCAAAGGTAATGGATATCTATTCTTGATTGTGATCTTGTTGAGTCTTTGATAGACAACACACATCTGCAATGATCCATCTTTTTTCTTCACAAATAGAATTGAAGATCCTATTGGAGATTTAGAATGGCGTATGAAATTCTTGGCCAAATTCTCATCAATATATGCCTTGAACTCAACCAATTCATCTTGTGATAAACTGTAGATTGGTCCAAATGGTGGCTCAGTTTCTTCCTTGAGGTCGATTGATCAATCATACGGATGATGCTCCGAAAGAATATCTACATTCTTTTTCTCAAAAATGTCCTGATAATCTAAATATTGGCTTGGAATACCACTTAAAGTCTTTACACTATGAGAAACAGATGTAGTATAAATAGCAAAAATTAATCCTTCTTTTACTGTGTGTGTAAAAGCTTTTGCACCTATAAGTACGGATTTTACTATACTAGACTTATAGCTTTTCACTTGATTGGTAGGATGTTTAATAACATTGTGAAAAAAGTCAAGTTTACAAGAATTTCAATCTATTTGAGGGTTATAATTTTCTAACCATGATAAATCTAAAATAACTGGATTAGATGGAGATTTAATTATATTTAAGGTTACGTAGCTATTATGACCATCTATTATTACTTTTATAAGATAGATTTCATAAGTGACGTCTCCAGAAGACAATAGACGACCATCTATGACTTCTATATATATGGGTTTAGTTTTCTGTGCTAAAAGTATTATTTTTAACAAATTGTTCATCTAGAAAGCATGCTGAGGCTCTTGAATCTAACTAGGCAGAGGCTTTGTAATTTTTTGGTCCTATATATACATTTGTTATAAAATAAGAAGAGGGTTCTGAGGAGAGAATAGGACCTTCACTAGGAATTGTAAAAGGTATCAGGTGCACGGTGTCGTATGATGTTGTCGTGAAGTAAATACATCCATATATAGAAACCTAACTTAACTATCTTTTCTTCAAAATTTTATTAAGTTCTTTTTTTCTTCTTACCAATCTAAGTTTTTATATAGTTTAGAAAAAATTTCTCACTTTCTTTCTTTTTCTTTGGTTAAATTTTTACCTTATCTTTAATCTTAACTTTAACTTTGATCTAGCCTTGAAACTTTCTTTTATTTCTTTTATCTTTTTTCCAATCTTAGATTTTAGTAGATTCAGGGTTATATTTGTAGATATAAGGAGTTTTGACTTTGAGGTTGAATTAAGGATTTACCAAGGTTAAATAGTAGATTTGGATGTCAATAGTCGGCTACCATTAATAGTGCTGACTCGGAGGATTAGATTTGGGGTTTTTATAACTTTAAACTATTAATTGTTGACTTGGACTTTGAAGACCTTGGCTGCGACTTCTTTGACGAGCTCGGAGGAGAAGAAGACGGGGTTTTTTGGCAAATCCAGAGAGGTATTCAAAGAGAGCTTCTTCTTGGCATGAGTTTAGGTAGTAGAAACGCAGGATTCGGAGCTTAGATGAGAGAGATATGCTTGTTTGAACTTAGACTACTAATATGACATCTACTATCACTTTTCAGGGTATATTTGAAGTTTTAAAATACTGCAAGAAATCAAAAAGTTGGATTAGAAACTAGACTTTAAGTTACATATTTTACGCCCAAGAATTGATAGAAATGAGTTCAGAATGAGTGAGATATGGCTAGTTAAACCCAGAAAACTAAACTGGGTTTTTGAAGAAGTTAGATAAATAGAAGGATTTGCTTTAAGCTAGAACTTGAGTTTCAAGATGAATTTAAAGCTCATTTTTGGTGTACATATTACTTATACTATAAAGAGTCTATGTCTACAATCTCATATCAATTGAGACTTTGATTAGGGAGTAATGGCAAATTTGTTCTCAGATATCTAGGATTTTGACTTTTAAAAGTATCTGCCAAGGATTTGATGATATCTAACGATTGGCAATGAATTCATAGCTCAAAATTTATTTGATGAGGATCAAAGGTATGAGTTATGTTTTCTCAAATTCTAAGCTTATTTGAACGGCTGGATCTTCAATTATGAATTTTCAAGTTTCAGGTTGAGATTTGACTTCTAAAAGTATCTGCCAAGGATTTGGTGTTATCTAACGATCAGCAATGATTTCACAGCTCAAAATTTATGCAACAACGATCAAAGGTATGAGATATGTTTTTCCAAATTTTGAGCTTATTTGAATGGCTAGATCTTTAATTATGAATTTTCAAGTTTCGGGTTGAGATTTGACTTCTAAAAGTATCTGCCAGGGATTTGGTGTTATCTAACGATTGGCAATGATTTCACGGCTCAAAATTTATGTGACAATAGTCAAAGGTATGAAATATGTTTTTCCAAATTTTGAGCTTATTTGAACAGTTGGATCTTAAATTATGAATTTTCAAGTTTCTGATTTGGTTTTACTTATATAATTACTTGCTAATATCTTGATGATATTTGGTGATCGGTAATGAATTCACGGTTGAGAATTTTTGTGAAGATGATTAAAGAAGTGAACTCTATGTTTTTAAAATTTGAACTTATATAAACGGCTGGATTTTGATTTATAAATTTCCAAGCTTCTAGTTTCTTGATTTATTATACGCATGGTTTTGTGACTATAAAAGAAATATTTAAAAAAAGTTTGTGCAAATTAGATCCAACTTGATTGTAAAGAGGGACCTTGCATCTACTTGAAGCGGACTTTCGCCACGACAATGTGGCCTTCTATTTGAGAATACACTGGATACCTGGCTCTAGAGAGTTTACTAGAAATTTGATGGCAAAAATTCAATAAGTGATTAATCCTCAAAAAAAAAGATAAATAATACAATAATTTCACAAAAGAGAAGTTATATATATAAACCCTCTTGTATTCAAGTAAGTTTGTACAAAAAAGATTCAAATTTCTACAAAAACCCTTCAAAACTTTATTCACCCGCAAGGACTTATTTCTTGCTAAACTTTAGAGACCAATAACTCTTGATCCAATTGTTCAATTTCTATAAAATTTAAATCAAAGTATAGATAATCTTCTTAAGTTTTACTACAAGAAAGAATCAACCATAAATTCATTTCCGATCGTCTGATATCTTAAAATTCCTAGCAGGTGCTTAAAACCCTAGCTTAGAGACACCTGAGCACTATTTTCCTTATATCTCACAAATCCAAAATTTTAATGCCACATAAATTTTGCACATAGTCTTGTGACATAAACATATACACTCTTGAAAATTTTGAACCAAAAATCTTTCAAATTGCCTAAGATATAGCTCAAAATGTAACCACTATGTAAGCAGGTAACTTAGTACCTTTAAGTTTGTAAGGACTGACTTTAACTCCGAATATCACCCTCACCCTAGCTTAGATTATATCTAGCTATGCATAAAAAGTATAGCTGTAAAAGTGCTCTTTGCAATTCCAATCGTCGATCCTCAATTACTCTGTGTATGCGCAAGTTATATCCAAAAGAGTGACAGTCCAAAATCGACACTTTAACTTTGAGCGCCTATAATTTCTTCATTAAAAGTACAAATCATACAAAATTTGCACCTAAATCAGATCCAAAAACCTAAACCTTATGATTCTAGCCTTTGATGTTCGACTCCCGTCGAAAAACAAACCCTAACTCCTAATAAGTCCTCAAGCAGCCTCCTTGAAGCCCATTGGACATGATTTTTGGCCAATTAGAATAGAGATTTCTATCATCTACCTCTATTCATCCACATGGATGGCCAAACTATCCTTTTTATACTAAAGATCCTTTTTTAATCCTTCTTCTTATAAGATTTACATACTTGGTGCTTTAAGCATCAAATAAAAGAAGCAAATAAGATCTTAAGGATCACCAATGTCTAACATAGGTGACTTAAGATATATACAAGTTACTATCAATATAAAATTAATTTCAAAAGTCACTACTAAAAAAAAAATAAGGTTGTATAAACCTTAGTAATAATCCTTTTAATAAATCTCCTCTAAACTAGCAACCTAACCACATCCTATAACCAATAAAAGTCTAGTAATATGGCTTTCTTTTAGCTATATAGTAAATTATACATTAAATATACATGTACAATTTTTTCACACAGTAGCCGAATCACAACACGACAACGGTCCCTATTGAAGCTGGACAAATTTGTTTTCTAACATATTGTCTTCTTTCACAGCCGTACTCCTCATTTTGTAGTTGTGTCGTTTCTTTGGACAATGTTGAGCAGTGTGCTTAGATTCTCTATAATATAAACATAATCCTCCTTGACGACGCCAAATCTTTTCTTGTTCAATAAGAGGTTTAAAACGTATCATATTAATTTGTATGTCTTTTACTTCTGAATGTACGTTTTGTGAGGATGTTGATGTTGCCATTGAATAATAATGTTGAGGCTTTCTTATACGACTCTCAGATTGAAATTCAAAAAATTGATTTTTATACTTTATAATAAAATCAATTGCTTAACTCAATGTCTAAGGATCGGATAAATTGAGCATTAATTTTTTTACCTCATATTGTAATTTGTAGAAAAATTGGCTGATGAATGTAACATCATCTCATTTGATATCAATCGCTAGTTGTCAAAATTATAAAGTGTATAACGACACTGATCGATTGCCTTGTTGTAGGATGCGAATCTTGTTGGTGGTAATACGGATTATATCATATTTTTCATATATAGATTGAATTTTTGCTTAAAATATCTCTAAATTATTCAATATTGGATCATGTTGTTCAAGAAAAGATGAAAACCACAATAAAGCAGAATGCGAAAGTAACGTTCCAATAAACCTAACTTGTGATCCTTGCGTAGGATAACTTTGAGGTTGAAATTCAATCACCAATTGTACGTGATTGACAAATCCTCAAAACTTAGATCTTGTGCCATCAAACTTATCAAGCAAACTAATTTTTTGTTCTCTAATGTTTGAACCGTGCTCCATCATAGATGATCATCAAGAAAAGTAAGCTATAACTCCAAGAAATACGTTCTCAAGATTGAAGAATTCTTCAGCCTTGACTCTTATATATATCCTTATGTAGGATGCTTCTTGAGCGACTTCTATTAAACTAAGAATCTTCTTGAATAGCTTCTACCAACTAAGAAGCTTCTCGAGCTCCTTCTACCAACTTGGAAGCTTCTCAAGCTTCTTCTACTAACTAGGAAGCTTTTCAAGTTACTTTCATCAACTAAGAAGCTTTTCAACCAACTTTCACTAATTCAAGAGCCTCTATAATATTCTAAAAGGTTTTGTGAACCAACAAAGTGTATGTCTCTAGTAGTGGTAGGTAAAGTTGATGGCTTTTGTTATTGATACGGGATAAACACAGTTTGGGAAATCAGAGTATATCAGATCGAACCCTAGGAAAAGCAATTTATTGAGTTGAAACGTCAAGGTCACACAATTAATTAATCGCTCGTATTCATTCCATACACATAACCCAATCTTCAATCTTCTCAATTTCGATACTATTTGCTCTTCTCAATTACAACCATTTTTTTGCTTTTTAGTCTTCACTAGACTGAATCAATTATATTTATTTTTCTGATTTCTTGGCTTCTCAACCCGCATAATCAGTTCTTCATCTTTCATTTAGAGAACACATCTCTCCTTCTTTATCTTCCAACTTTATTGTCATTCACAGTTTACAATCTACACTAGATTGTTTTACTTCTTTAATAATTCTTCTTCTCTAACTTTCCAGTTTCAATCAATTTCTTAATCAATCTCTCAACATTCATAATTCACATAACACAAATTTATAATCCTTCAATTTTATAAAACAAACAAACAAGAAAAACAAATTAAAAACAACGTTTTCATGGCACAGTTCTTTCACTTGAATCTAGCCCGAAGTCATCTTCCCGACTCTTTGATTCTACTACCGAATTGACTATCCTATCTCCAAAACTGACTACTGGACTAACTTTCTAACACCCTGTATCTCCGTCTAAACTAATTCTGTACAGTAATATCGCCTACTTACAAGACTGTAATAACTCAAAATCAGTGTTAAAAACTGAAAATTAACCAAAATAAATATCCTAATTCTACATATAGCCCCTCTCCTATCTTTTTGCGTCCCCGCAAACATAAACCCAAAAAAAAATCCTAGTCTAAATGATTGGTTAGTGCAATCGAAATGCCAAATATAATTGCCGTGCTGGTTTCTAGCTCTTATGGATGGAGTGCCTTCTCCAACTCTGCATCCATCTATACATCCTCAGTTTCCTCATCGTCATTTTCTTCAGGTTCGGGCACAACTCCTTGCAACCTCATTGCAAGAGCCTCATTATCCTCTCCCACCTTTCGAAGCTGTTCTTCTAGTTTAGCGATCCTCCTCTCCTTCTCCTGCAATGAACATTGGAATGTTTCCCAATCTTCGGTACTGATCCCTGTATTTATTTTCTCCGCAGCAATCCTCTGAGCCTCACTTCCTGCTAACTGAGTTTTCAGTTCGGAAATCTCCAAAGCCACCTTCTCTTTGAACGCGTCCCATTCCAAAGTCAATGCTGAATGGAATTCGAGGGCTTTCTTCCTTTGTGTTTGCTCGACCTCAAGATGGCCACGTATAGCATCGGCCTCTTTCAATAATTTCTGCTCTTTTACACCCCACATCCCCATCTCAGTCTTCCGTTTGGCTACCGCATTGTTCAGTTGCAACTCCAGTAGCCGCCCAGTTCTGTTCGACTCGTCTAAGCTTTACCCTGCCGAAAACAAACCTGGCGCTTTCTGGCCAGCGAAAGGCATCTTGTCGCATGGAAACCCCCCCTCTGGTAGAGCCTATATCCTTCACTTGGCCCGAAGACCCGTCGGTGGTTTTAGTGAGAATGATAAAAGTTTAAGCGATTATTAATCCAAAGTCTGGCGGGTTCCTTGAAATCCGCTAATAAATACAAGTATTGGAAAAAGCTGGAAACGTAATATAAGGTCCATGCCATCGGACTTGAAGTTTCCCTGGAAAGTGCTGGAATCGACTATCGTAGAGCAAAACCAAGTCATTTGGTTTAAAAAATTTTAGTTTCAGCTTACTGTCATAATAGCTCTTCCTGTATTTCTGAATTGTTTCCATTCTTACGAAAGCTTGACTTCTAGTTTCGTCCAACTTTTCCAATTCAGTGAGTCGATGCTGCAAAGAATCCATATCACCAAGTCGTTCCTCAATCGCAACTCGAAGACTGGGAATTTCCAGTTCGATGGATAAAACTGCTTCCTGACCGTAGACAAGCTGGAAAGGTGTACAATTTGTAGTGACTTTGTATGCCGTCCGATAGGCCCAAAGTGCCGAAAACAGGTTCTGATCCCAATCTGTACCAGCTCCAAAAATTGTCTTGGTAAGTATTTTACATAAAATGCCGTTTGTTTTCTCAGTCTGCCCATTTGCGCGGGGGTGATACGGAGTAGTCTTTCGATGCTTAATCTGATATTTCTCAGTCAATGCAGAAATCACATTGTTGATAAAATGAGTTCCCCGATCACTAATCAGTTCTTTAGGAATTCCGAATCTCGTAATAATATTCTCATAAAGGAATTTAGCAACTGTATTTGCATCATCGATTCGGGTCGCAGCAGCTTCAGCCCATTTAGTGAAATAATCCGTCATTACCAATATATACCGTTTTTGGCCATTTTTAGAAGCTGGAGCAATTGGACCGACAAAGTCCATGCCCCATTTCTCGAAAGGTGCCTGAGCCAAGATCGGAACCAAGGGCATAGCACTTGTACCTGTGGAACGGCCAATTCTTTGACATGGGTCGCAATATCTCACAAACTGGTATGCATCTGAAAAGAGTGTAGGCCACCAATAACCGGCCATGAGAACTTTCCGTGCGGTCAAATCTCCTGCAAAGTGTCCTCCGCAATTATCAGTGTGGCAACCTTCTAAAATTGATTCCACTTCACTACCGAGTATACAACGCCTGAGAATTTGATCACGGCCTTTCCTGTAAAGGACGTCTCCAATCATTATAAAAGGCCTGCTCTTGTAAACCAGTTCCTTTTTCATCGCTTTGGTAAATGTAGATGGAAAAGTTTGGTACCGCAAATACTGAATCATATTGGCATAGTCGTCACTGATAATATCAATAGCAAATAATTCAGCATCAGATAAGGCGTCTGGAACTGGTTCGGTACCCATAGCGTCTGTCAGTCTAGACAGATGATCGGCATTGGCATGTGATTTACCAGAACGGACTTCCACTGTAAATGTGAATTCTTGAAGTAGTAACACCCACCGGGCAATTCGCCCACTCAGCTGCGGCTTATTGATTAAGTACTTGAGGGCATCGTGGTCCACGTGAAACACAAACTGATAACCCAAGAGGTAGTGTCGGAATTTCTGGACAGCATAAATCATTCCCAAGGCCTCCCTCTCAGTTGTGGTGTAATTTCTCTCCGCTGGCACCATCTGTCGACTTGCAAAATATATTGGTTGATCATAATTTCTTTCATCCTTTTGACTGAGAACTGCGCCAAGAGCAAAGTTAGATGCGTCCACATATACGTGGAACGACTTAGTCGTAATTAATCGAGGATCGGTGATATTAGTTCTTCAATGTTTTTGCAACCTTGATTGTACATTACATTGTCCATGGTGACTCCCATACTAGCGGTTTCTTGATTTGTCAATTAGTTGGCATGTCTGACAAGATTTAATAAACCTATAATAATGACATGTCTGACAATATGTCGGTCAGGCGATTGAGCAATTTCGAACTGTCGAGTCGGTTTATATTAAGTGAGGAAATATCTTCTTCTTGACTTAGAAGGAACTCAAAGCGCTTGTCGAATTGATTGAGATCGTGATCGCACTGCGAAAAACATTCTCTTAATCGATTTAAATGATCTTTACGAGAACTGAAAATGCAGAAATCATCAAGGAAAATTTCCATGTATATATGCAAATATTGTTGAAACGCATGAGTCATAACTCTCTGAAACGTCGCAGGGGCGTTGCAAAGCCCAAAGGGCATCACTGTGTACGCATATGTACCCCAATCCGTGGTAAAAGTAGTTTTTAACTGATCTTCAAGAGCAATTTTGACTTGATTATACCCGGAAAAACCGTCCATAAACGAATAATATTCGTGTCCCGCGACTGCATCTAAAATGCTGTCCGTAAACGGCAACGGAAAATAGTCTTTCTTCGTAACGGAATTCAGTTTACGGTAATCCTGACAAATTCTGATTTTCCCATTTTTCTTGGGTATGATAACTATCGGAGAAACCCATTCACTGTGGGGAACTGGATAAATAAACCCGACTTTTAACAGTTTGTCCAATTCAGCTTTTACCATTAAAGAATATTTAGGATTTAACCTGTGTTGACGCTGTCGAACTGGTTTTGCGTCGTCCTCCAAGATAATATGATGTTCTATAATTGAAGCTGGAATTCCCTTTAAATCTTTGTATGACCATGCAAAGGTCGACTTCCAGTCCTTAAAGAAAATTATCCATTCAGATAACTCGGGTCCTGTAATCCCATCGTATATTTTAATCGGTTGGACTTGATCTACTGTTCCCAAATTAACTTCCTGACAAACTGGTAAAACTGGTTCAGGAAGTCGTAGAGGTGTATTGTCATCAGTGGGTACCACAAATTCCGAATAATCAATATTTACCGTATCAGGCTCCAAGGTATTGATATGATGAACTGAGGAATTATTCAGCCATTTGGCTATAGCGTGATCTGAATTGTCAGTTTCATCCTGATGTATTAAATATTCTCCAGGGTCACCGCATTGATATATTTTCCCTGAATGTTGAAGACGATCATTCACCATTCCAATGTTATCCTTATCATAAAATGAATCATATTCTTCATCTATATCATTGTCATCCTTGGAAGTAAACTGAGTTTGGGATAACTGAGATTCTCCATGGTAGGGAACTGGGTACATCTGTAGGACAATTTTATTATGCTTTTTTCCCAAAGTTAAGGTGCCACGTCCCCAATCGTTTTGAGCTTTAGAATCGTATAGCCATGGACGACCTAATAGTATTGGATAAGATAGGGTTGAACTCTTTAACTGGAAAACCACATAATCGATAGTGTAGAGAATTCCCGCAATCATAGTTTGAATTTTGGGTAAAATTCCCAGAGGATGAACTTTACTGTGATCTGCCATTCTCAGCATCAGTTCTGTCGGAACCAGTTTTGTCAGTCCGAGCTTCTCCATAGTATCTACTGTCATTAAATTGACACTGGAACCCCCGTCCACCTGGACTCCAGGAATGAGGACACCATCAATGGTTACTTCTATAGTTGGGGCTCCTGGATCCAGATTTAAACTGACTTCATGGATTTCCTTAGCTCTTTGTCTCCTTCGAACCAGAGATGAAGCTAATGTCGTTCTGCACTCTGGAGCAACAGCCAACAATTGTTTCATGGAAATATCCGGTCGAATGTCATTGAGGTCTTTGAGAATATCATAAGGTTCCAAATCATTGACAATACCTAAAGGCCTCTTCCGTTTAACTGATTGGTCTTTACCTCCCGGTCTCTTGACCATATTTGAGTTGTCCAAATTAAGGGGTTTTTGCTTCAAAATGGGTTGTACAACTGACTTTACTCCAGAAGTACTTGGTTCTGTTGATACCTTGAATTTTGCTAGGTCGGATTTATCCATCTGACTTTGATCTTCCTGCTTTTCAATTTCAGACAATGTAATTGTCTGCTTGTCTACATTGGGTCTTTTCAAAATTAGAGGTGGCTGAGTTATTGGCTGCTGTACCAGAATTGTTGTTTCTGGAACTAGTAATTGCTTTTCAGCAGTCTTTAACTGTCCTTTAGTCTGGACTGCTTGAACTGTTTCTACCCGATTAACTGGGGATTCTCGTTGTGTCCTGGTATTATCTGCAACTGGATTTACTGTCTGCATTTGCTGAGTCTGGTTGTTAAAATTGAAAGGCGCATTACATTCACTAATTGTGTGGCCTGTTTGTTTACAGTTTCCACAAATCTGTCCATAGTCCTCTGTTGCCGCAGTACTGGTACATTCACTAGCATAATGGCCTAATTGTCTACACCGGAAACATCGCACTGGTTTCCGACCCATACCTCCTGGAATACTTGGGGTTTCCACAGGAATAAATCGACTCGGTACATTCCAAGTTGCTCTCGTAAATCCACCAGGTTGACCAGTTTGAGCGGACTGGTCCAGTATTTGTCCTTCCCTTCGTTGGTAACCTGAATTATTAAAACTCCGATTTGGATTATTAAACCCATAGCGATTGTTGAATTGGACTTGATGCACTTCATATGGTCGTGATGGAATCACAGAATTATTAGACTGTTGTTTTACTAGAAACCAACAACTCGCCGTTGCATGCTTGCCACCACAGTTTACGCATTGAGCCTTCATATTTTGTGGAGATGGGCAATCTTGGACCATATGTCCCTGCCCTTGACAATTTGTGCACCAGATATTAGGCCTAAAATTAGTCTATTTTGGTCTTTTCTCCTTTTCTTTGGCCATATTAACTGCTAACTCTTCCATTTTCTTTGTTAGGCTTAATAATAAAGCTTCATTAGAGTCTTTTGGTACAACCTCTGACAAACTACCTAATTGGGGCAGATAAGGTGCTGACTGTGGATAACTGGTAAAACTGACAGGCGGCAGAGACTGTAAAGGTACCGCATTGATAACTCCCGGATTGGTCTGCTGAACTGGTAATGCTGATCTTGCATATGCGCCAATATTTGAATTCCAGTCTGCCAACTTTAGAACTGCCTGATCTGGTATCATTGTGGTTACCGGACTTATCACTCGGTCGTAATGGCATTCTTCCCATATTTTTGCTCTAGCCCTGGATAATTCAATAGTAGCAGGCTGACTTTCTTTTACAAACATTTTTAGTTCCGGAGGATATAGGCCATTGATTAAAATGGATAAAATAAATGCTTCGGGTAACTGGTTATTTGGCCACCGCCTTATAATGTCCATAACACGTCCGTAATATGATTCTACAGCTTCACCATTCAACATTTGACTTTTCATCAATTTCTCTCGCAATCGGTCTTCAAATCCAATAGGGCGGAAATGCAATAAAAACGCAGTTCGTAAGGCATCCCAGCTTGGAAATGACCCAGGTGGTTGTCGATTATACCACTCAAACGCAGTATCCTTTAATGTAGCCGGAAGCCATCTCAGCCAAATGTCCTCGGTTCTACCATTATTTACTACGCAAGCAGTCAAAAATTGAGAAAGATGTTGGTCGGGATCAGAGCCTAACCAACCACTGAATGTAGGCAGCGGAGCAACATTGGTAGTTCGATCCCCAACTGCTCCCATCGGCACAGCAATCGGGACTGTAGGTGCTGCTACTGCTCCTGCTGTTGCACCTGATGAAGCCATCTGAGTTACGATTCGTGTAGGGCTTTGAAATTTAGTCGATCGATAGGTTCTCTTTTCTGGACTGCTATCCTTTCGTAATAATCTTGCACTTATTTCCTCAACACTTTTGGCTTTCCTCGTCAAGTGTTCTCTGTGTGTTGATGATAAATTTGCCGCTTCTCCTACTAAAGCTCTCGGTAATTTCTTTAAAGGAATATATTGATGATAAATATTATCTCAATTTTGACTTGGATATGACCGAATGTGTTTACATGCATGGAGCCACGGACGGATCCAACTCTGCCTATGCTTAATTAATTCCTCTCTCTCTCGTATGTTTCGAAGAATGTTACGTAATTTCAATCTCAACTCCCTATCACTCGGTTGTTTTTCATTTCTTGACTCATCGCTCAAATCATTTTGGAACATAATCACTCATCTTGCTTACTTCTTCTTTCCAAAATTTTTTTATTTTTTTTTTATTTTTGTATTTTTATAATACTTCAAATTTTCAGTTTCTTACAAATTACAGCGTTTAAATAATTCTTGACACTCAATGTTATGCAATTCCCCGGCAGCGGCGCCAAAAATGTAAACCATATTTAAGGATAAACACAGTTTGTGAAATTGTAGTATATCAGGATCGAACCCTAGGAAAAGCAATTTATTGAGTTGAAACGTCAAGGTCACACAATTAATTAATCGCTCGTATTCATTCCATACACATAACCCAATCTTCAATCTTCTCAATTTCGATACTATTTGCTCTTCTCAATTACAACCATTTTCTGCTTTTTAGTCTTCACTGGACTGAATCAATTATATTTATTTTTCTGATTTCTTGGCTTCTCAACCCGCATAATCAGTTCTTCATCTTTCATTTAGAGAACACATCTCTCCTTCTTTATCTTCCAACTTTATTGTCATTCACAGTTTACAATCTACACCAGATTGTTTTACTTCTTTAATAATTCTTCTTCTCTAACTTTCCAGTTTCAATCAATTTCTTAATCAATCTCTCAACATTCATAATTCACATAACACAAATTTATAATACTTCAATTTTATGAAACAAACAAACAAGAAAAACAAATTAAAAACAAAGTTTTCATGGCATAGTTCTTTCACTTGAATCTGGCCCCGAAGTCATCTTCCCGACTCTCTATCTACCTCAGCTTCCAACCTTTCCGCAACTGCTACCCCGACTCTTCGATTCTACTACCGAACTGACTATCCTATCTCCGAAACTGACTATTGGACTAACTTTCTAACACCCTGTATCTCCGTCTAAACTAATTCTGTACAGTAATATCGCCTACTTACAAGACTGTAATAACTCAAAATCAGTGTTAAAAACTGAAAATTAACCAAAATAAATATCTTAATTCTACACATATCTTGATTGACACTTAGATATTGGAGAATTAAATTTATAGCCAATATCAACATATCTAACTAATTTGGAATCTACAGATCTTAAATAATGTAATCTCAAGTCCTTAGTGTCTTTCAAGTAATATAAGAGGTACTTAATATCATTCCAATGTCATAGTGTTGGATGTCTATTATGTCTTACAAGAATACTAATTGCAAATGTAATGTCTAATTTTGTAGATGTGGCCAAGTATAAAAGTGCTCCGATTGCTATGAGGTATGGATACTGCTCATTAAATATTTCTTCCTCCTCCTTGCAAGGGTAGTAGGGATCATCTCCATCACAATGACGACCAACCATTGGTGTTGAAAGTGGATAGGCATCAATCATATTGAATCTCCACAAAATTTGTCCAATATATATTAACTGGTAAAAAAAAAATACTACCATCTTTTAGATGTATAACTTAAAGACTAATGCAAAAAATTATTTTTCTTTGCATTTTCATCTCAAACTCACGAATAAGGAGGTTAGTAGTTATAATATATATAGATTTAGTATCTACAAGGTTAAAGTCATCAACATATATTATAATGATGACAAATCTACTTTTGTCTTATTTCATAAAAAAAATAAGAGATTAGTAGATCACTTACAAAATTATTTGCAATCAAGTAGTTCCACAAGCGTTGATACCACATGCTTCTAGATTGTTTCAGATCATACAATGCCCTTTGTAATTTGACACCATTGTGTCATCTTAGAACAAGGCTATATAAATTTCTTGCATCTATTCTAGGTGGTACCTATATATAAATATTTGTATCAAGAGAGCTATACAAATAAGCAATTACTACATCCATGAGACATATCTTAAGGTCAATATATACTACCATTGTGATAATATATTGGAAAGTGATTTAATCTATAATTAGAGAGTATATAGATTCATAATCAATCTAAAATAATTGAATAAAGCCTTGTGCAACAAGGCAAGCTTTGTAGCAAAGTACGTGACCTTGAGCATCATGCATATGCACTAATATCATCTTATATTTTAAAGAGCGAGAAGTAAGAGTGTCCACAATTGGACCAAAAACTTTCTTCTTGTGCAAAGAAGTATACTCCTCCTTGATGGCAGCTTTTCATTTTAACTAGTAAAGACAATACATTGCTTCTTCAAAAAATTTAGGTTTGAGATCCTTTTTCTTATAAATAAGAGCTTTTGCAATCATACATGCAAAATTTTCATCTACCATGGTAGATTGTCTATTTCAAATATCATCTATATTGCAATATAAAATAGATAATTCTATCTTCAACTTAGTCTTATTTCTTTTAATCTCAAGGATCTCTCTTGTAAGAATAGAAGGGACATTTTCCATCAATGGAATATTAATAATTAATTACTCTATGGGATTAATAGTGGTTTCTATACAAACAATATTATTTTCAATAGGATCAATAATTGTCATAGCTCTTTTCTTGTGTGGTATTTTATTTGGCCCATTAGTCTTTTTTGTTATTCGTGTGGCAACTTGAGGCACTATAATACGAGCAAGTATATTCTAAGCCTTACTAATAGAAATTCTAATAATTTGTGGTACATCATTAAAATCATCAAGTGTTTGGTTTGTGATCCGCTTTAAATGCAAAATCTTGTTAATCTCAATTTCAGCCAAAGATATTCTAAGATTAGGATTCATTGTGAATACTTTTAATACTTTAAATATAAGTACCACAGTACTTTATTGATCAACAATTCTTCCTTGAAGAAATAGAAAATATCCTCTTTAAAACAACAATTAGCAAAACATGCATGCAATAATATATCAGTTAATAGATTGACAAAACAAATAATACTTGGTAAGCAAAACCTAATATATAAACCTTCTTGTCAATAAGCTCTAATAATACATTGTTGGGATTTTGGTACTCAAACCTACACATGACAACCAAACACCTATAGATGCAAGATATTGAGAATACGGCCTAAAAGTAATTCTTGTAGTAAAGCAATGTTAAGAGAGGAAGGACAAAGACAGATTAATGCCGCACCATGTAAAATTATATGGTCTACATAAATGCACGTAAATTTGCTTGAAGGAGAAGTGATCAAGTAATGAGTTGAATACGCTTGATAAATGACTTTACAAGTTTATTTTGTACATATTCATATAGAATACAATATGTCAACTCAATCTTTCTTATAATGCAATAATCTTTAAAGGATTTTGATCTAAATTCCTTAATTTTATCTATGCACAATATCTTAATAGGATAATCAAAGTAATATGCCTGAAAATAAAAAAGCATGGAGAGAAGGTTAACAAATACCATATTTTTTTATTGATAGCAATAAAATATGTGATTATTTATTTGATGCATCAATAAGGATTAGAAAATAATGGAATAGGCCAGAGAGTGGATTAATAGGACTACAAATATCTCCATGTAGTCACTTGAGTATTAGTAGTAATTCTTGTGGGAGTTTTCAAATTGAGGGCCTAGCAATCATTTTACCTTATACACATGCCTGATATAATTCTATAGAATCTATATGTATAGGTCTTAAATTATGTCAAATTAAATATAAAATTATATTTCTAAATAACATAGATCCTGGATGTTCCAATTGTCCATGCCAAAGAGAAATGCAACTCTTATTGATAGGCGATATAAAAGAAGATATGGTTGGAGGCCAAATCATAATCTAATATAAGTCACTTGCCACAACAAAGGCTTTTTTGACAATTTTATTGTTCTTTGCAAGAACTAAAGTCTCTTGCCTATCTAGAATGGTAGTCAAGAGATAAAAACCATTAGCACATATATCTTGATAGTTGATTAGATTCCAAGGTGCAGAGAGAGCAAATATTGCATATTTGCATTTAATGATGGAGTCTTCAAGCAACATTATCATCACTGGTCCCTTTTGAAATCGAAATGTATTTGATCTAGCTATAGTCATCAAATTTCTAATTTACCAAGTTGAAAATTCATTGATAGCAAAAAAAAATTTATTCCATAAAATAATATATATTGTTGCAGAGTCTATAAGCGCATCATGAAACTTATCAATATAGGTTTTTGCAATCATATAAGCCTCTAGATCGTCATTTCTAAATAGATTCATAAATATATCTATGGTATAAACTTTATGAGCCATAGCTCAAAGTTTCATATTTTCTTGGAATATCTTGACAAAATATTCAAAAGTCTAATATGCATACATTAGATGTCCAATCATATCACATTTATAGCAAGAATGCATCTTTGATTGGCGTCTATCACTATGGTAAGTGGTTGGATGCTTATTTTATCCTTGTAAATGATGCTTGTCATGACCATGATTACTTTGGTGCTTATAAACACCTTTTCCACGCTTCTGTAAGCTTTCTTTAAATTATAATGTATTGAATACATGGAATTCTAAAGCCATAGTTCTAACAAGATGAGTCTCTATATTACGTAAGAAGAATTTATTCTATTTCTTAGCAAAAAGTAGATGAAACATGAGTTCAGAGTAGCTCTGAAATTTCATACTTCAATATTATTGTGCAAGCACAACAGATGTTGAAGAAAAAGTAGAAAGGATTTTTTCAATCATTTTTTCTTCTAAGATGGCTTGTCTATACAATCGCAATTGTGAGACAATGTAGTATATTTTATTATTAAAAATACTTAAAATTAGAAAATCTAATATTCATAAATGTATCCAATCATGACAGACATATAGAATAAAAATAGTCTTTTGATGGTCAAACCTAGATTTGAGCTTTTTCCAAAGTTTAATAAGATCTTACAGTTCCAAGTACTAGTGATGGAAAATAAGAACAAGGTGACGATGAAGAAAAAGCAATACTTTCTAACAAATAGGAATAAGAACTAAAACACTTATAGTAGAAAGTTCTTCAAATAGAATTGCATCAAAAAGCTACTCTATAAATAGATTAGCTTTTACTATTCTTATCTTCAAGAGATAGTTACTTCCATCAATAGCTAATAGTAGAAAAAGAAGAGCTTAAAGGTATGGAGGTTCATTGGTTGCAATAATCAAAAAAGTTTCTATAGAAGTAATCACAATAAAAGCAGTAGATGATGTAGAAGTATTTATTTTTTATGGATATATAGTGAAAAGATAATTATATTTAAAATTAAAGAAAGATAAAACAAAAACTACAATGAAACTCAAAAATTATGGAAAAATGAAGAAACTGATAAAATAGAAACTATTTAAGATCAAGAGGCTAAGAACTAAGTAACAAAGTAAAAAAAATTGTCAATAGATAATTAGAAGAAAATAGTAACACATCTAAAATTGAAAAATATATTATAAAAATAAAATCAAAGAAGAAAGATGAGAGCCAAGATTAGAGGTTACAAGATTATGATTTATGCAAGGTGACAATAAGCATCAAAGTATTGATGCAACAAATTTACTCCATAAAAACAATGTTGAGAAAATCACAAAATCACTAAACAAGAAATTAGGAATGATATCTCCAAGTTGAGGTAGAAAAGTGGGAGCAAATCTAAACTAGAAATAAATGAACACATGTCAAAAAGAAATGAAAATAACTTTAAAGAAGATCTAAAATTCAAAATAAGAGATTTGTATTGATAATGTGTTGAGAAAGAGTTGAGAGAGATATTGAAAAGGAATTGAGAGAGCTTCTAATTTATTTGTATTGATGTGGTTGTATATTACATATATAAAAAAGGAGAAAAGATAAATAGTAGCTCTCTACTAAACTCCAACATTGTAGCTATAGCATTCATTATTTACTGTAGTGAATGGTATAGAGAGCACGGTGTCGTATGACAAGGTCTTCTATCTGGGAATACACTGGGTACTTGGCTATAGAGAGTTTATTTGAAACTTGATGGAAAAAATCCAACAGGTGATTTGTCCTTAATAAAAAAGACAAATAATACAAAAATTTCAAAAAAGAAAAGTTATATATATAAACCCTCTTGTATTCAAATAATTTTGTACAAAAAAGGTTCAAATTTTCACAAAAATCCTTCAAAACTTTATTCACCCGCAAGGACTTATTTCTTGCTGAACTTTATAGTTCAATAAATCTTGATCCAACCGTTCACTTTCTATAAAACTTACTTCAAAGTGTAGAAATTTTTTTTAAATTTCACCACAAGAAAGAATCAACCAAAAATTCATTTCCAATCATCTGATATCTCAAAACCCCTAGTAGGTATTTAAAACCCTAGCTCAGAGACACTTGAGTACTATTTTCCTTATATCTCACAAATCCAAAATTCTAATATCACAAAAAAAATTTACATAGTCTTGTGACATAAACATATACACTCTTGAAAATTTTGAGCCAAAAATCTTTCAATTTGCTTAAGATACAGCTCAGAATGTAACCACTATATAAGCGGATCACTTACTGCCCTTAAGTTTGTAAGCACTGACTTCAACTCCTAATATCTCCTTCACCTTAGCTTGAATTTCATCAAGCTGCACATAAAAAGTATAGCCGTAAAAGTGCTCTCTCCAACCCCAGTCGCCGATCTTTAATTGCTCTCTGTATGCGCGAGTTATATCCAAAAGAGTGATAGTAGGTCCAATATCAATACCTTAACTTTGAGCACCTATAACTTCTTCATAAAAAGTGTAAATCACACAAAATTTTCACCTAAACCAGATCCAAAAACCTAAACCTTATGATCCTAGCCTCTGATGTTCGACTCTCTTCGAAAAACAAACCTTAACTCCTAATAAACCCTCGGGCAGCCTCCTTGAAGCCCATTGGGCATGATTTTTGGCCAATTAGAATAGAGATTTCTATCATCCACCTCTATTCATCCACATGGATGGCCAAACTACCCTTTTTACACTAAAAACCCTTTTCTAATCCTTCTTCTTATAAGATTTACATACTTGGTGCTTTAAGCACCAAATAAAAAAAGTAAATAAGATCTTAAGGATCACCAATGTCTAACATAGGTGACTTAAGATATATACAAGTTACTATCCATATAAAATTAACTTCAAAAGTCACTGCTAAAAAGAAAAATAAGGTTGTATAAATCTTAATAATAATCCTTTTAATAGATCCTTTCTAAACTAGCAATCCAATCACATTCTATAATCAATAAAAATCCACTGATATGGCTCTCATTTAGCTATGTAGTAAATTGTACATTAAATATACATGTACAATTTTTTTACATAATAGCCAAACCACAACACGACAATGGGTGCATTAAATGCTTTTAATGCACACAATAAGTATTAGGTAGTAGAAGACTTCTTTTTGCCTTTTGTGTGCATGATGAGTCAACTTTGAATAATATATTATTGTAATATCTTTTACAATATAAAGTAGAGAATTTAAAACGTTGTTGAATTTGTACTTGCATGAAAATCTTTGATCAGAGCTTTTTAAACATTTATTGTAATTTAGCAGCAAAATTTTATTCTTTTTAATTTTTTAAAAATTTGTTGCGTGCATGAAATTTTTTAGTCACATGTTCAAAAGTGAAGATCTATACCATTATTTTATCCTAAACAAAAGCTCAATAAAATTAATTGCATAGAATTCTTTTATATAACTTCTAGCATTAAACTTTTGTAACATTTCTCTGTTTAGCTTATTAAATAATTTTTGTAATATTCTCAAACACATTACATATATATATATATATATATATATATATACTTGTATAAGAATTCCATACTTTATATTGATGTGTTCTTATCATGCCTTTTGCTGTTTTTTAATACTCATGACAACTTTCAATATTCATGTTTTTATTAGACAATGAAGAAAACAATTATATATATATATGCATGTATATATCTGAAAATAAAAATATAAATATAAAGAATCTGTGCTCTATTTATGACCATTAATATTCATTGTCTGAAAGTGTGCAATAATTTAAACACATGTACTAGTTATTCTATGGTTTAAATAAAAACATATAATTAGGGTTTGTATAACTATAAGTGTACTTCTTTAAAAACATGTTGCTAATTTATCATGTATTTAAGCACAGAGACTAATCAAGGTCATGGGTTGTATGACAAAAGGTGATGATGTTAACAAGCATGATATGGAAGCACATCATCAATTACATCCTAAAGTTTTATTGTAATATGCATACATAGACAATTGACCAATCAAACAAATACATTTGTAGTTTCTTGTTTCTATGTAAGTATTTCACAATGAAAATAACCTTTGTTTTAAAATGAAATTAAGAAAATATAATTATTTCAAGTCAGAAAATTGAAGATGATTATCTTCATCGTTTATCTCCATCGTCATAATCTCATCCGAAACGTCCGGAAAGCTTAACCGTGACCAGCACACTTTCATCCACGACAACCATCTAAACTGACATGGCACTCTGACGATATCACACGTGGCATTCCGTGCAATAAAAATGTTCCATTCAGGACAAATGTATATTCTTCACTATATTCCAGTGGATTGGGCTTGGGGGACGTGGAACGTAAGGACGTTCCCCAGCACTGCCAAGACTGCCAGCTCAACAGTTTTGGCGCGGAAGTGTGCCACGAGGGCCAAGTGTGGAACGTTTCCTGCGTAACATAGCAACGAACCCTTTCTCGGAACCTAATCGCCATTATAAGACCGCTGTATTTAGAGCTACCCCCTCTATCTTGTAATATATCATTGGCCCCAATGGAAGAATTTTCTTCGCCTGGATGGAATATTTTTCACGATGCTTGCTTAAATTACCCATTCGTACATTGCATGGCCCAAGTGGACTTCATGATGTAAAAAATGAGAAAGAGACAAAAAAAATTTAAAGTTATTAAATTTCAAAAAGTGTATATATATATATATATATATAAGTTTAGGGTGTTGTTCCTACCAAAACAACTTTGCCATCTACCACATACCATCACAATTTTTGCTAATGTTACCACAAGTTGCCCTAAACTTGTGTAGCACACTACAATGCATTGTACAGAATATTATTAATATGCACCATAATGGATGAAGTATACATTCTTTATGAATGTGTATTTTAATATTCCATAAAATGTATTGTGGTGTGCAAT